>OV277694.1:24857933-25289860 GCA_922987775.1 Agonopterix subpropinquella | reverse complement strand
CCTTGAACCGGCAAAAACTCACCTTGAACCGGCATAAACTCACCTTGAACCGGCAAAAACTCACCTTGAACCGGCAAAAACTCACCTTGAACCTGCAAAAGCTCACATGCGTGTTTTTGCCGGTTTAATGCGAGTTTTTGCCGATTTAATGAGAGTTTTTGCAAAAAATTACCTTGAACTGCAGAGCTCTTTCTGTAGGTACACATCAATTAAAATAAATCCATCAACTTACATAATTAAAAAATCTTTATTATAAATTAAATTTTGACAAATATCTCTCATTTTCGCACTACCAAGACATTCACCATCTTTATACAAAACACCAAATTGACCCTCTGTAAGGGCTCTTAAATTATTATCTAACATAATAGTAAGACCCTCAGAATTTTTGACAACCCTACATGAAACTAAAGGTTTAGTATGTTGAAATCTAAAGGAACACTGTAACACATCGTTATTAGTAAGTTCTTGTGGCTCGGTGTGTATCCAGTGAGGTGGTCCCGTCAAACATAAGTTATTCCATAATGCTGGATGTTTTGTGCCCGCAACCTGAATCAAAACATGATGAAATTAAATTAAAGCCTGACCAGAAATATAAAACACCTGATTTGGGGGCGCTGCAACCGACTATAACTGTTGGCAGACCAAATAAATAAATTAAAATAAAATAATAATGTCTATGAGAAAGATAGAGATATAAACTTATCGACTATACAGCCAAAACGTTAAAAAAAAACCTTCCAAGTACCTACAAAAATTTGTTCCAATTATTTTCCGAAATGGTGAGGTTTTTTATATTTCTGGTCAGTGAGTTTTTGAATCTCATACGTTAAACTCAGCAGTTGAAAACGTATACTGCTGATTTGACTTTCAAAAATCAGGAGCTTCAGGAGTGTCTACTTCAGGAGTGCGATTTTTGAAAGTCAAATCAGAAGTAGAAAGATGCTTATCTCCATAGTAATTTTGACGTTTACAACTACTGAGTTCAACAAATGAGTTTCAAAAATCGCACTCCTGGCTTTACTTTTTTTATTATTTACTGTGGGGTCTGCATGATGCGCGCGACAAGGCTATATCGTGCCCATTATCTCATTCTTTCGCGCGCAAATAGAATGATCAAAGGCGCATTAGCACTATTATATCACATTGCCTTGCACCCGGTCACAGTATAAGACAGTAATCTATCTTCATATTCTTCTATTCTTCAGTTTAAAATAACAATGTGCATGACCTCGCTCACAAATGTGACGTCACGCAATCACACTAACTTCACTCGAGTCATTCAAATGATTGTTTCCTTTGCATAGTGTCTACATTCCCTTGTCAACCGAGTGAAGTTGTCCAACGGCCCTTCAAGGTCATGCACATTGTTATTTTAAACTGATAGTACAATGGTACCAAACGCGGCTTGTATGTGTGCTCGCGTAATACGTACGCCTCGTAGCACGCACACACTGAAAATATGTCAGACTGACAAGAATGCGCCAGACGGGGCTACGCGGAGATATTGTCAGTGTGTGCGTGCTTCGAGGCGTACGCCGCGTTTTGCACCATTGTATGAAGATAGATTACTGTCTTATACTGTGACCCGGTGCTAGCATCCTAGACCCAGGTAAAGCCTGACCAGAAAAATAAAAAACAGCGCCATGTTGCGGAAAATAATTTATCCGTTGTAAATATTGTAGTTTTTATTTTTCTGTTAGTTTGTAAAAAATAATACTGCGTGCCAAAATTTGACTGTTTCCAAAGTTATAAAATTAAAAGTAATTGCTATACCTACCACATAAATGTTGTTAGTTTGCAAGTCTTTTTTGAAGACAAAGTATGAATGTTTGAAATTGGCCAGGCAACATTTTTGTCCCACTGTCCATTTATGTAGCCCGCCATGTTCACCTACTGCTTGTCCCGTATCTATATCAATGAATTGTCCTTTTCTTGTTTGGATATACTGTAACAAAAAAAAACAAAGAATTTTTATAATAGATCTACAGAACAGAGTAATCAGGTCAATTTCTTTTTCAAATTAAATAAGAATGTAAAACTTTAACGCACGACAATTACTTTATCAATAAAAAAAAATAAAGGTACCAAATTAAAATAAAATCGGTCAAGAGCGAGTCGGACTACTTGCGCGCCGAGGCTTCTATACCACACCACCACACAACATATTAACTTACAAAAAAAACAATAGGTTACACTCCGGGAGTGCCGGCAGAAGTGAAAACTAACAAATCTTACGTCTTACGTCACGTGACATCAAGTCTTACCTTACGAATTTTCGATCAGTCACGTGACGTCACGGTCCTGACGCGAGTTTAACATTTTTCACTTCCGCTAATGAAGTTTTCACTTCAAAAATTTATTTTTCTCCGGTGCCTTTAGCAGAGTCCTACTCATACTTGGCAGGTTTTTATTATTTGTTGTTATACTGCAGAGTTTGCTCTATAATCACACCAAGTTTGACGCTTGTGGGTACGGAAACCTAAAAAGGAATTCCCAGCAACCTGCCTAGTTAGGAATGAAAACAAATTAAATGTTGTCATAATGGCCTCGATTCGGAGTGTACCACGACTAAACTAAACTAAATGTATTTCTGTCACTTTCTAAAATAAGATTAAGAAAAGAGACAGAAAACCAACAGCTGACTTTAGTGCTATCAAAGTGACGTTAAATGCGCAAAATAAGATGCCATCATAATGTACGCCATCTTATTTAAGTTGTTTTTGGGCGTTTAACGTCACTTTGACAGCACTAAAGTCAGCTGTTGGTTTTCTGTCTCTTTTCTTAATCTTATTTTAGAAAGTGACAGGAATACATTTAGTTTAGTTTAGTCGTGGTACACTCCGAATCGAGGCCATTATACCCGTAACTTTAGTTTTGTATTCCGTATTATTAAAACAACAATGCAATGCATGCTCCAATTTATAGTATGTCCAAACATATATTACTTATACATGGTGAAATTGATATCATTGGCATCCTTTTAAACTAAGAGTCTACCCAACAAACTGAACAACTTTCACTATGTGAGCTAACAGATAGGAGCAAAAAAAATCAGCTGTTGCATACATTTGAGTCAAGTGGGCATTGCAGTTTAGTATGGGACAGCCTAAGGGGACAGCAGATTTTTTAGTTGCTCCGATCGGTTAGCTCTCATAGTAAAAGTTGTTCAGTTTGATGGGTAGACTCTTAGTTTAAAAGGATGCCAGTGATATCAATTTTGACCTGTATATTATATCTTTTTTACCTCTTCAATAAAATCCTGAAATCTCCTCTTTCCTATAAAACATATTCCAGTGCTATCTTTCTTATTGGCTACATTTATAAGACCCTCAGCTCTCGCTATTTCTCTCACTTTTGTTTTCGGAAGGTTTGCTATTGGGAATATACATTTTCTAAGTGAAAACTGTTTTACTTGAGATAAAAAGAATGTTTGGTCTTTGAATTTGTCTTCTGGTTGCAGTAATCTCACTCCTGAAAAGATTAACAGTATTTATGAATTTTAAGTTAGTAACAGTCTTAATTTATGCCGATTAGTGAACAACAGGGATCAAAATAAGAAAAAAATAGATATGAATTATTATTTTAGTACAGGTAATTTAACCCTTTTCACGCCACGGATTTATTTAGAAAATGCTCATAACACGCCACAACCCAAAATTTGTCACTATCTGGAAAACAATATACGTACGTTGATAAGTTTATTTGTGACAAAAATAAAAGGATTTTTCAACAATTTTTTTTGTCTGATATATCAGACTTTGGCGCTGAGGGCACGAAACTTAAACGTCTGATATATCAGACTTTGGTGCTGAGGGCACGAAACTTAAACGTCTGATATATCAGACTTTGGCGCTGAATAGGTTAAAGGTCATTCCATCCTGAAAGTTAACATTATACATCGCTACAACTCAGCTACAACTACATTCTTAAACAGAAAGTTGGTAGTTGTAGCAATGTTTCTGACCACCCCGAAAAGGATTACGGTCGTGAGTTTAAGTATATATGCAATTTCAAGGTCTATTATAGGCTAATGATGACTAAAAAGTTGTGAATAATAATTACCTTCATTTTCATTGTACCGTTCTAAAAATGGGCCAAAAGACGTATTCGCGTAATGGCCAGTAGCAATTACATCAATACCTAAGTTGTTCCTGCAATGTTCAAAAAAGCTATCAAATTTAATATATCTGTTGCACAGTATGTCAGGGTTCGGCGTCAATCCTGTCTCGTATTCCTTAAGCAACACGGTGAATACCTCGTTCCAATATTCTTTTATAAAGTTCACTCTTCGCAATGGTATATCGAGCTTACGACAAACGTAAGTTGCATCTTCAAAATCTTTTTCGTCTGAACAGAAACCGGCTTCATAGTTATTGTCCCAGTTTCTCATGAATACTCCTTCAACTTGGTACCCTGTAAAACGTATTGTAAAGTCATAAAATAGAGACTAAAGTAGTGAAATTATTTGGGAGTAGGTTTGTGATAATTACCAGCTCTTTTTAAAAGCAGTGCGGCCACCGCACTGTCTACTCCTCCAGAGATGCCTAGTGCTACTTTTTTAAACATTTCTAGACTGTTTTAATACAGTTTTTTTGCATTTTCTGGAAATTAATTCATATAACCTCACTCTTCATTTTTTTTTTTTTTTTTTGGTTCAGTTCAAGGTAAAGCGATTATAGTATCGCATACAACCGATGTCAGGAATAAATACTCTCATTTATAGCAAATAAAACGTTGGTGTTCGACGTTTCAACGCTTCTTTGGAGTTTTTGGAGGCAATCGAGAAACGCAGGAAACGCAGAGAAGTCCACAGGAAAGAGGTGAACCGACCGCTTGCCGCGCTACAAAAGAACGGAACACTTTTCCTGTTCACGACCCACACCATCATATTTCACTGAACTGTATATTGTTCACTTGCACGACACTTTGTTACGCAAAACAACACCGATTTTACGAACCAAAACTCACTATAAACAATAAAAATTCGATGAAATATGAGGACTCCAAACGTATCTGTTCAAATCCCGCCAAAAACTCCAACCTCACTCTTCACTATTATCAGCTGAAAATGACATCTGAACGGGTGTTGCCAGAACAGAAAAATATCAATTGTTTTGTAGTTTGTCCACATAGCAGAGCTGCGTTCTGAACCTTTTTGTGCGGTTGTTTTTTCAACTCGCTCTATAGTAAAAAAGGTAGGATTCGGATCAATGCGACCGCCACGAGAGACCGCGACCCGAGACCGCGACCGGCATCCGATCGCAGGTCGCGGGGCGACAGCTACTTACGAATCTACGCGACCGACTCATGCGACCCCTTGACATTCGCCTACGAATTGAGATTTTCAATTCGTAGGCGAATGTCAAGTCGCTTGTATGATTTTCAAAAATCGCACTTCAGAATGATTTTACCAGGATTTTACCAGTTTTGTTTATGGTGAATTGGTGAACATTATACTACATTATAGATATGCGCGAAAGAGATAGCACTATAAAAATATAAAAAAATACTAATATAAAAAAAAATTAGTACCTATAAACTTTTTCTCCGTTCTGCTTCATCTGTGGCTTCTTCAAGGAGAAAAAAAAAACAGCGATTCGAAATCCAAAGCTGTGATCCAAAGCAAAGAAAATATACACTACGCGAAAAGAAGCGACACTCATGCATGTGTGCTCGTAAAAGCGCTCGCGGCTATGTGTGCGGGTCGGGCGAGCGCAGGGGGGTGCGCGGGTTGCGAGCGGGTGGGACGTCATGTCATTGACGGTCGAATGACATGGCTGCTCTTGCTCGCGTGACGGCACGACTCGGCCGTTGATATAAATATTTTCTTTGACTCGGCGAACGGCGAACGAAGCGTGCGACGCCAAATAATACGAATCATGAAAAGTGCCATTTATTGTTGTGTTTACGGTTGTGGCAACAATCAGAAAGATAACAGTGATAAGAGTTTCTGTTCATTACCTAATGATGATCCAGAAACGTAAGTTACATTATTATTCTAAACGTCAATTCAAAATCTATTAATTTTGATGGAGTATCGATAATGCTACTTACTAACCATTGACGATATTAGGTGGTAGTGGTAGCTAGGTAGGTACACACGGCGACACATCAAGCTACCCAAAACCAAAATAAGCTGGCCGCGCGACGTTATACCTTACTATGCCTACGCTCGGTTAGCTTATTTTGGTTTTGGGTAGCTTGATGTGTCGCCGTGTGTAGTAAGATTTGTATGAGTCGTGTATCTTAAATACCTAGGTAGATTGATTTTTAAAAATGCACGTGTAGATTAAATTCAAATTCAATTACCTATCTACATTTTACTTCAATTACCTACTTACTACCTAATTACTAAAAATTCTCTACCAAGTATGCCACAATACCCACAATTGCACTAGGATAATTTAAATTGAATTTATGTAAATAAAAATTAAGTACCTACTTATCTTTTATTATTTCCTTGCACCAGTGTAAACTTACACATTATTCGTTTTCCGCAAGTTTCAACCCTATAGCATACACACGCCGCCTCAAGGTCACCTACGCGGGGAGGGCCTGTGTCCAAAGCCCAATATACCAAGGTCTGTTATCTTTGCTAAGGTCTGTAGTCTCCTTACAAAATGTCTATGAGTGCGTATTTCAACTTTAATAACCCACCAAATTTACCAGTTTAGAAGAGTCAAGATAATAAAATGATGCTCAAAATAATTAAGATACTAATTATTACTGTTAAAATTGCACGTATTATTAATTAAACATAATCGTAAACGTGGTCGAAACGAATCATGTTATTTGATAATTTGAGAAAAAGATATTTATAGCAGTATTGTGTAATTTTGATTTGGCAACACTATCTAACCCGTCATTTTGATATTTTGAAAATTATTTAATTTTGATATAATTTATGTTTTTTGTTATTAATATTTCGTAAACGCTAAATTTCTTATTGTGATTTGTTGCGTAAATTATTATACTATACAGTTTACTACTTGAACTTGAGACAAATTCATTTTGAGATGTCTACATACGCCTACACAGTAATCGCACAATTTCTTGTTGTGATTTTTAAACATTAAACTAGTTGAACTTGAGACAAATTATTCATTGTGAGATGTTTACATACGCGAAGAAGAAGATACTAAATGCAAACAAGAAGTGTGCTAAATGTGGATCTAAGGCTGCTCAAGATGGTTCAGTGAAATTCCATCGTTTTCCTAAACCGGGATCAACAAATATTTTGAGGTAGGTTTACCTACTACCATTACTGTCTACCTACCTACCTACTACTACTGTCCTTTAGGACAGTCCTTGGGGAGGCCTATGTCCAGCAGTGGACGTGGAGGCATATGTCCAGCAGTGGATTTTTGTTTAAATTATTTATTTGTAAACAATGTGTGTGTGTGTAATGTGTATTATTTGTTTGTTTGTTTATTATTTAATTGATATTAAAATAATTAATTAAATTGATAAACAAGTAGGTACAATTATTTACAATTTCATTTTCATTTAATATTTGACTTTTATCATTTTAATTAAAACACCCTCTATTGGGTTATTGAGATACGATTTAATGAAAACACAACCATCCAGAACTCCTTCTTTCCTGCCCTAGAAGTACTCGATTCGAAAGCTAGATGGCATTACCGTAAACAATGAGCTATAGAAAGAAAAGAGAGCCGGCGACAGACTAGGACCTATGTGAAATCTTAGAAAGAGAAGGCAGTAGAAGAAAAGATTTTTTTTTTTTTTTTTCAGAAAACAAATATATTCTATGCTACTAAACAAGCGATTCTAGGTAAGTATTAATGTATGTATGTAAGCCATGGCATTCTCAGAGTCAGAAATGCCTCAAAGATTTCTATAAAATCTCGAACTAGTGGTTTTGGAGTACAAAATCAGTCTCAACTTTAGAAAAAATCTTTCCTTTTATTATTGTATATTATTATTATTATTAAACGGTTTTAAGGGGTCCTAGTCAAATAATCACCACTTTATATTATTATTATTATGAGTTTATATTATTTAATTGTGCTTTTACACATAACATAGGTTAACGAAATAAAGGACCACACCGTAGTCACATAACAGAAGACAAAATATAAAACACAACAGAAACAGAAACAGAATAATTCAGTATAAGTAATCGTATTATTATTATTTGGTTGTAAGGGCTTAGTCAGTGACCAATAGCTACCGCTAATAGCCCATATCTATTGTAGCTGTAATTCTTGACCTAAAGACAGGCCATCTTAGGCCCACTATAATCAATATACTTGCAGAATTATTCAGAAAAGAAAGATTGTTTTTTAGTTATTGTAACAACAATATATGAAATAAATTTTGCATTGATTTAGAGTGTGGTATATAAAGTTTCCAAAACAATTATCGTTCGGTCATAGCTACCACGATTTCTTTCTCGTTCGAGCTCTACATTTGTTCGTTCGGAATCGGAACGACTACTGACATCCCTTGCACATTCACGCACAGAGAGTTAATGTGTGCGTGTCAGTCGCGCTTGCTTATAGTGCTGAAGGTACCTACTAAACCGACTGGAGAAATCATGTTATTGTACTGTTCAACTAGCTACACCATGCAGTATGTTATAATATCCTATGATATGAACGGCAGCTGTATCTACTAAGCCAACTGACGTTATGCGGGCTTCAATTACATCAAAGAATTAACAGAGATGCTCTACTCTACACTACACCTTAGGGTCAGCGCACACCCAGCGTAAAACTGTTCGAGCATGCGCGAGCAGGTTTCATTGATTCAATTGATAATGAACTCTATTTCTATTGAAATAAAGTTGAAAATAGCTTGCAAGTGATTAAATCCCTTCAGCGTCTGTTCGAGTATGCTCGCGTATGCTCCTCGCGGCGACGGGAGCAGTCGCGAGCATGCGCGCGGATGCTCGCGCATGCTCGAGCATGTTCGAGCATACGCCCGTGTCGATGCTTGCGATCCGTCGTAAGTGTTGCCGCCTCGGCCGGTTTCGGACTAAATCTAGCATATTTTTTAACTACTTTAGCCCGAAAAGGGCAATTTACTACATATAATATTATATAATAATCGAACTCTTTTTGAAAATACAAAGAAAATCTGAAAGGTCGAAGCAGATTTAGTAGGTTTTCAAATTGTTCATATTCCATTTTATAGTTCCTAGCCATAAAATAACTGTCCCTAGAACATTAAACCGTAACACAGCACAGGGCGTAGTATTTCCCAAATATAAGTACATCTTTCTTGCCTCTTTTCATCTTATTGATGTGCTCTTCTTGCTCCTCTTCCTTTGCTAGTAACCCAATAATAACCAAATCCCAGTCTACCATACTTTAAAATTGTTGTTATCGCGCGTCTTTACTATAAAATATTGTAAACACAACGCAAAATTCACTACGTCAACTGTAGCAACACGGGAGCATCCGCGAGACTGTTCGAACACGCGCGAGCATGCTCCGCCGCTGCCGCCGGCGGATTTTGCCGCTAGGTGTGCGCGACTGCAAAGAACATGCTCGAGCATGCGCGAGCAGTTCTACGCTGGGTGTGCGCTGACCCTAATGAATACTGAAACAGCCTTGCTAGCGATGGTTTTCAAAAGTACGCTTATCTCTTATACTATTAGGGCATCTACCAAATAAAGTGTTAAGAAAAAAAAAATTGATGTCCATTGCATGCCATTTCATTTTTTACTAACCTTTATTAACATTAGAGCAAAAATTTAAAGAGTTTCAGACGAACTCCCTGCCAAAGCGCTTGAGACGGCCACGTTACGAAAGAACTTAATCAAATTCGTCAGACATACTAATACTAATCTGCCTTCCCGAAGTCCCCATGTTTGTGGGTTTGTTGTAAAATTATGTATTTGTGTACGATTTGTGTTTTGTATTTTTAACCGACTTCAAAAAAGGAGGAGGTTTCTCAGTTCGACCGTATATATATATTTTTTTTTTAACCGACTTTAAAAAAGGAGGAGGTTTTTTATGTGTGTTCGCGGATAACTTCGTCGTTTATGAACCGATTTTGATAATTCTTTTTTTGTTGGAAAGGAGATGTTCCGAGGGTGGTACCATGATAAGGAATCCAAGATCTGATGATGGAAACCCAGAGAAATCGAGGGGAACCTTCGAAAATTGTAGTGCCGACTAGTCCGATTGTTAATTTAAAGCACTCCTATTAAATCGAACTAATCAATTCACCACTAAAAATTGTGAAATAAACAAAATTTTAACAAAAAATTAAAACCGCCTTCAAAAAAACTAAAAAGTTAAAAAATAATTTTGCAGGCTATGACTTTTTCGTTCGCATCATAAGAACATTACTTTGTTTTATAGAAGTCGGTGTCAAGCCAAGCCAAAAAATGCAAGCCCTGTCGCGAATCGTACCGGCTTGACAGCGACTTCAATAAAACAAAGTAATGTTCTTATGATGCGAACGAAAAAGTCATAGGCTGCAAAATTATTTTTTAACTTTTTAGTTTTTTGTAATTGTACTTTGTATAGGTACCTGTTATAACAGTACCTCATGATGGTCACATCACTACTAATAGGGGTATGGTTGAGTCCCACCCAAAAGTAAGACCTTTTAACGCGGTGGTTGACTCAAAAAGCGATCTATGTAATGTTCAAAAGGAACACAATACGTACTGTTTAAAGTATTGCATTCTGCTGCCAGTCTTAAAATATACAGGGTGTAACAAAATACCCTAGTAATACTTAAGGGGGTGCTTCAGACCATCAAACTGAACAACTTTCATTATGGAGCAAACGTCGAGAAAAAATAAAAACATCTGCTGTCCCATACATTTTAGTCGAGTCGGTACTGGAGTTTTGTATGGAACAGCTGATTTTGTTTATTTTTTCTCGATGTTGGCTTCATAGTGAAAGTTGTTCAGTTTGATGGTCTGAAGCACCCCAATAAGTATTACTAGGGTGTTTTGTTACACCCTGTATATTATATATTTTTTCGTTGGCAATTATATGCAACCAAGAGTACCTATTATTAGCGTTAAGCGTATTTAAAATTAAAACTAACTTATACTTAGTTCCAAATATAGACGACAAGATTTTCCGATTCCTTTTTAGCTTTCTGGCCAATTCTGAGTACCAAATGTAATTTATTTATTAGAAAGATATATGGAAGGATGCATGTTTACCAGAGACGGTAAGTGTCAGAGTGATATTGAGAGAAGAGTGAATGCCGGAAATAGGGTAAATGGAGCTCTGAATTCCTTTGTGAAAAGCCAACACGTGTCCAAAAAGGCACGGATGGCAGTTCATAATGGAGTGTTAGTCCCGACATTGATGTATGAAAGTGAATCTTGGGTATGGCAGAAGACGCATGAAAGTAGGATTAACGCAGTGGAAATGCGCTCATTGAGAAGTATGTGTGGTGTAAATGTGATGGATAAATTGAAAAATAGTTTTATTAGAGAACGCTGTGGTCTGAAAGAGGATGTAGTGACAAAAATAGAGAAAGGTATGTTGCGATGGTTTGGTCATGTGGAAAGAATGGATGAGAGCAGATTGACGAGAGCAATTTATAAGGCAAGCGTAAGTGGAAATGTTGGAAGGGGACGGCCTAGACGTTCATATACGGACCAAATTGGCGACGTGCTTAAGAAGGGCCAGGTCAGATCTACCCGAAACCGACGAGCATGCATGAAATGTCTTATGAATGTGGAGGAAGCTAGAGAGGTATGTCAGGATCGTAGCAGGTGGCGTTCCGTTGTCTCTGCCTACCCCAGTGGGAGACAGGCGTGAGAATATGTATGTATGTATGTAAGATATACTATCCGACATATCTTGAACAGTACAAAAGCTATTCTAAGAATAAAGAGAGTAAGTGTTTCAAATATCTGTTTCTGTATTGCAAAATAGCCTTAAAATTTCGTTGCTATTTGGAATGTAGTATAGATATGTAAATAACTAGCTCTCATAAAAGTGCATCTTTAAACCTATACTATTGTGAATACAAAACTTTTAACTTTTTGACTAGTATTTTATTTATAAAGATAAACACAAGGTAGAACAAGCACAATATAATTACAAAATATTAACTTTATTGAGCTAATCAAGTAAAACTGAATTTCAATTTACAATTTATTTATTCCTTATTTCACAGTTCGTTTATTACGATATATATATATATATCAGCAGAAATTCAGTAACTTGATTAGCTCAATATAGTTAAGATGAAAATATTAAAATTTTGAAAAAAAAAAATATTTTTTTCTTCTTTAGTTCACGTATAAACAGCGATGTCGCTGTAGTATAAAATGTGTAGTGTGTATGTGTGTGAAGGGGTCGTTTTATATGTATGGAGTTCTCATTCTTCTCCCGCCTAGGGAGTATTATATTCCTTGCCAATAATTATACATACTAGTCATTTGCTTCGAGTTGGCCGCTCCCTCCCTTCCCGCTTCACCGTACCGCACCCCTAAGAGACCCTATTAAACGCAATTTTATAACCTTTAGCAACGCAACCACGTACGGCACGTGTGTCCCGATCACTAATATCGCTTTTAATTTTAAATTTTTATTTGCTTTTTATATTATTTTTTGTCGACGGGACCATTTAATGTGCCTGTGACGAAATTTTGTAACGGTCATCGACGGCCAACTCCAAACAAACGGGTAGTACTAATCTATGATCCAAAGTGAGTTGACAGTTTTTCACCTTGTAGGTTATTCGTTAGCTTTGCGGTTTTTACACTTTATCTGAAGAAAATATTTATCAAAGATGTCCAACATCAACTTACAATGTCTACTAGGAATACAGTGCGACGATTTTGTCATGATTGCGGCTGATCAATCGAACAGCCACAGTATTATGGTCATGAAAGATGGTGAGTTTGCGGTTTCCGACATGACTTGTTTATTTTCTTCTTGTAAGTTTCCTTACACAATTTTCTAACTTTATAGACGAAGAAAAGATCTACAAAATATCTGAGAGGCTGGTGATGGGTGTGATCGGCGACTCTGGCGATACGAATCAGTTTGCTGAATACATTGCTAAGAATATTCAACTGTATAAAATGCGTAATGGTTACGAGCTTGGACCAACGGCAGCCGCTAACTTCACTCGTAGAAATCTCGCCGAGTACCTGAGAAGCAGCGTAAGTTACCTTTATAAATATCATACTTCTGTTTATGTGATAATTCACAGTTGGGGATAGCCAAATAAACAAGATTGGCAAATTTGGACCCAGCCATTTTTTACGAAAACTAGAAGCCATGCAGGACGTCGGTCATAATTATTATAAATAGAAAAAATTAAGGTATTTTTTAAAAAAAAGCTTCCACATCTCCAGAAGTCCGGATTCAAAAGTAGAAATTACTAGTAAAATAGACAAATCGTCCAAAAAGCAGTAGCAAAACGCAACCACGACAGCTATTTTCATCTAATATTATCACGGAGGTATTTTTGGTCGTTACGGAACGTATTTGGCTTGGTTGAACTGATAGTGTATGTGATTTCGTTTTCTTCCATTATCATAATATGGTAGGGTTATCGTGAATTTTCATTAAAATAAACACAATTAATGCGTAGAAGATTGAGTGGACTATCTAATAGGAAAGATTAAGAGTTTCACACACTTGATAAAAAAGGTATCATAAGGAGAAATACCTTCCCCCCAACTTCTACAGATGACAACCAATTTACATTTTTGTTAGTTTTGTTTCACTTTACACATATTACTAAGTTTCATGTATGGGACCTCTATGTCTGGGTCCGTAATTATATGGCCTTCTGCTAAACTTCTTTTTCATAATACAAACTGATGAAACGCGTAAGAGAGTTTTTTTCAAGTCTGTTACTAGGCGGTCGCCTGCTCTTCAGCTTGGCTCAGGATTCCACCATTTTGTGGTGGCTCAAGTGTGTTTTTGTGCGTAAATCTTAACATACAAATCCGTGAGATCACACCAAGTATTTATTTTATTGGTACTGTACTGTACAACATCAAGAGCAAGAGCTACATGAGCTCATCCCACCTTCCCCTTTCTACTATCGGACTTCCAGACGCACCGCGGGATATCACCCCTTCTTGGTTGACATCCCACATATCCGCACCAAGCGCCTTTCTGAATCTTTTATAATGCGCACAGCCAAGGAGTGAAATGCCTTACCTGCGTCAGTATTTCCGAGTACTTACAACCCGGATTCCTTTGAAGTACGAGTGAATAGGCATCTTCTGGGTAAGCTCGCTACATCTACGACCCCATCTTCGTCCTGAGGACTGGATTGAGGTCAAGAGCAAACCCATAGTGAATAAAAAAAAAAAATCAAGGACTTTAGCTATAGAGATTGGCAAAATTATCAACACTATGAGCCACAACTTTTAGATTAGAATCACGAAGAAAAGAAGGGAGCGGAGGTGAGGCAAGGCAATTTTTCTATTCAAGTAAGTGTCGCCAAAATGCGGGGGACGAGGTAAGAGGTGGGAGTAGGCTCCGCCCCAAAAACCCAAATCCTTCTAGCGGCGAAAGGAGTATCTACAACAAATGCACAGTAACATGACAACCAACTAGTTCATCTACTCGTCGCTATTATTGACCTAATTTATATCGATGCTCTCTCGTCTTATAAGTGCTTATGTAATTTTGCATGTGTTAGAAGAGTAGAACTATATAATTTTGCTGCCGTTTGTTGTGACCGTTATCTACTTGCCGGTAGATGTCGTTTTGGAATATAAAATGTTTACGATTTTTTTAGTAATTGACCAATTCAACAAAGAAATAAAAGGTAAATCGATATAAACGAGTTAAACACTTTGTTTGTATCGTTATTTGCATCTATCATTTAAACTTTAAGTTTCTAAAATTGATTTTTTTATCATCTTAAAGAGCGGCATCTTGCGGTTAGTAGAAAAACTTATGTTCCTTCGAATGAGAGAATTATTTTCATAAAACAACTCTTATTAAATTAAATTGGACTTACCTATGAAAAGCTATGATGGCATAGCTTTGTCTGTGATCCTGAAAAATTTTTACATCCAAGAACAGCGCACTTCAACGTTCTAAATATTTTTTATTGACAAAACACCTCTCAGAAAACAAAATAATAATGTACGAAAATAATGGCGGTCCGATTCGTACTGAGCAGCATAGGCCACGCCCACTGTGACGTCACGACCTCATCGAATGGCGACTGACCTCACTGCCTTGCCTTCTAATAGAATAGTTACACTGACAAAAGACATTGCCCATTTGACGAACTGTATTCATTTCACTACTAACGAATAAGTATGATCAAAGAACACATACAAATAGTATGATAGCTAAAATTATACACAAAATAGGAGGAATATCATACTTCCCAAGGCAATGGAAATTATCCTTTTCTATTGTAGCATTTCATTTACCAGTGCCTACCGCCTCCGTGGTCTAATGGTTAAGAGCTTTGGCTCTCGACACGGAGGTCGTGGGTTCGATTCCCATGGGGGAAACACAGTGATATGTCACTTTGTGCGTTTTTCCCCAGTTGGTTAGGACATTGTAGGCTGAATCACCGGATTGTTTGAAAAGAAAAATGATTCCGTGCTTCGGATGGCACGTTAAGCCGTTGGTCCCGGCTACTATCTCTGGTGGTAGTAGTCGTTACATAAAATCCACATCAGAGGCCGTAAGACGGTCTGAAAAAACTCTGACACCAGGCCTCTGCCCACATGATAAGAAGATTTACCAGTTTTGAGGTGAAACGGGATTGGACATTTTCCTTTCCATGAAATGTTGCCGGTGACAATAGGCAGACAGTATAATATGGCATGATGTTATATCAGGCTAGATTCTGGGACTATATAGGTCTGTGTGACAATGTCCAAGATATTTATTAATTACAAGCTTTTGACCCGCGACTTCGTCCGCATGGATAACCCCTTTTCGAAAAATCCTTTCTTAGTGCACCCCTACCAACCTCTGTAGAATATATATTCCAAATTTCATGTTTCTATCTTCAGCGGTTAAGACTGCATTGTTTTTCAGTCAGTCATGGAATAAGTTTACATTTTCACTTTGTCAATCGAGGGATTAATGAATGTTAATATTTTGCAGACTCCATACTTTGTGAATCTCCTGATGGGTGGATATGACAAAGAGAATGGCCCGGAGCTATACTTCATGGACTACCTAGCTTCCAGCGTGAAGGTGCCTTTCGCTGCTCATGGCTACGGTGGTTACCTCAGCTTGAGTATTATGGATCGCTATTACAAGAAAGGTGAGAGAAATATTATTGACTATGTACTAGAACTCAAATGATAATCAAACATCATGCGCCACACGAGGATAAAACGAATGCAGGAGGGTGAAAGAGATAGCAATAGTGATTTACTAGAAAAGTGTGGTGATATCACCACAAAGAATGGGACAGCATTGTGACATGCAGTGTAATTTCTAGTATATTACGTAGTCCATAATAGTTCAATGTTCATACAGACTTCATTTGATGATGATGTTTTGCAGCCACATGCTGTTATCAAATCTTCTAATTGCCGGCCTCAGTGTGTTGCTGTTTTGCTGAGGATTGTCACAGCATATCCCACTATGGAGATGGAAATAGAATTCTCCAGTAAATTTCTTTACCATTTCTTTATGAACTGTCAATTGATATGGCCGTGTTGATGTTATATGTTATTCACACAACAGTTCACACTACGCGAGGCCAGCTTATGCTGGTTTTGTATAGCTTGATGTGTCACCGTGTGTCTTCTAGTCTAAACTACATAGTTGTTTCTAAAAATTGATTTCATTATAATTTTTTATAGATCTGTGAAATTGTAAACTCTATTGCATTTGCCATGCAATTTCAATATAACAAAAAGACACGAACAGGTTATAAATCTTGAAATTCATTGCACAGCACTGTAATTATGTGTAAACTACACAGCTGTAATAAATTGGAAACTGAATTGGGTAATTATTATAATGCACAATTATTTCAGATGCAACTCAAGAAGAGGCGTATGAAATCCTGCAGCGCTGTGTTAAGGAAGTGCACAAGCGATTGTTTGTCAGTCTGCCCAATTTCCAAGTGACCGTCGTTAGCCGAGATGGCATCAAAGTACTGCCCGTCATCAAAGGATCATCTTTGAATTAATTTGTATCTTAAGAATAAAAGTATTTCTTTTTAAAATTCTTTAATTTATTATATTTTTTCGCTTTTATGTCCCATGGTGGACCATCCCAATTCTTCCTGTGGGTGTCATACGAGGCGATTTAAAGGTTTCGCAGAGTTTGAAAGGCTTGCCACCTCTCACCATTTGACACGTCATTTCTTAAATGTGAGCAGCGTCGGTCTGGGACTCAAAAAACTACCGGGAAAATTCAAACAAGCGGCCCACTGACTTTTTCCCCGACCATGGCAAAGTCGAAAGAAAGGGCATGGATGGGCGTAGCAATTATTTTTTCCCAGGTCGTAGAGAGGCTAGGTATAGATCAAGTTCAGGTTGCAAAACAATCTAGGAGCCAGGAGAGCCGGAGCGAGCGAAGCGAGCTCGAGTTTTTCACGATCTAAAATATCCGAGCTAGCGAAGCGTGCTTGAGATTTTACTACAATACGAAAACACGCGTGTGACAGAAGAAACATGGTTGCATACAAGCGACTAAAAACCAGGAGCGAGTGAAGCGAGCTCCTGGTTTTTATATTTTACTATGATATTTTGGCCATTCCAAATCTGCAATAAAAGTTCTATGTAAACCCTGGAGCGAGCTAAGTGAGCTTGAGATTTTACTCCAATAAGGCTAGGTCGTAAATCACGAGCGACGAAGCAAGCAATGACCACACAATCCAGGAGCGCGCGAAGCAACCTCGTAGATTTACTGCGATGCCAATACGACTAGGTTGGGAATTAGGAGCGAGCGAAGCAAGATTGTGATTTTACTGCAATGTGACTTGGGACTAGGACGCTGCAATACCACCAAGAACAAGGAGCGAGCGTAGCGAGCTCGAGAATTTGCTACATTGTGTTTTTTAGGGGGATGATCCTTTGATAATTGGACCATTTTGATCACCAGATTTCGATATTGGTCCAATGGAAACAGTTACTTACTCAGTTTGATGGTCTGATCATCTCCTTAAACCACCGTCAGCGTATGAAGAAGGACCCTACAATATTCTGGATTTAAAACCAGGAGCTTTCAACTCATGCCGAAATCGAGTAGACGTGTTCGTGAAACAAAAATATTGAGCGAGCGCAGCGAGCTCGACAATTCGCAAAATATTTTGACTATACAGGGGCCTCCGACTCAATTACTTACTGAACATGTAAACCATGACCATGACCATGTAACCATGTGTACCTTGTTCTAAATTTGATCAAAAGGGTTCTCCAGGTTTGGAGGCCCCTTCAACCAAATTTATGATTAGAGAGCAAACTGCAAAGAGAATATAATCACTACGTTTTAAGAGACGGGACTCCTTGGAGCAAAATAATCGTAAAAAACGTCAACTTGTATGACTTGAAGCTACCATTCCATAGCCAACATAGAGCAACATGTTGCCAATATTGAAAACAAAATGACAGTGCAAAGTAGTGATGTGCTGTGAATATTTAACGATATCGATAGTTGCAGAAAAAAAAAAATTGCCATATGATATTGATATTTAAAAATTGCAGATTTTTTTAGTGATGGATTGATGTTAATCCAATCACTAGAATAAAACAAACAATTAGCCACCTACTAATAAGTCCGGGACTGTCTTGAGATAAAGAAAAGACATTCGTAGGTATTAATAATTATAATTAATTTACATAAAATTATACCACATTGAAATAATAGGTTAGATTGGCTATCCTAACTGTTATGAAACTCTTAAAGAAGACTATGTACATTTAAGATATTTTATTTTATTTTATATGACACACCAACAGTATACATATTTAAACATTTACAATAACATAGGAACGCTAAAAATCAATTTCTAATACACACACATATAACAGGCGCACACAGCATTGGCCAGTAACACAAGTAATCTACAAATATATATAAATCAATACAATATCTTACAAAATAGAAAATTTCAACATTCAAACCATCACCGCAAACGAGTGAGGATTGCGGTGCGTTCCTGCACAAAATGTGCGTTATGATATCATAAATAATTAAAACTAATAATTCTGGGCTGTAAAATAAATAATGTGTGGTATAAGACCCAAAACGAGTTACTTAGTTACTTTTGTACAGTAAATTTTTTGAAACTTTAAAGTTAAATATCTCCGAAACGTTACACCGCAGGAAATTTTTTTTTGCATAACAATGTAAGGTAATATTCACCCTAAAATACCGACAACATTTGGTACCTGGCCGCTTAAAAAAAAAAGACGCCAATACTAGCCGTACGCCTTTTGTTTTTTTAAAAAAAAATTTATTCATTTTAGGAAAACTTACGGACTAATTACAGGATAGTATGCAGTGAGCCGTATGGATATGGAATGGCAGTTGGTTTCAATTTTGTCATTTTTTATGAAAATCTTCCAGGCAGGAAATGTTTCTCGCAAATAATAATTGGTTCATTTTTCGATTGGTATGTAGGTACGCTAGATCTTCATTTCCAGTAACTTGAACCCATTTTTTGCATCTGAAAATAAAACATGTATACAAAAGTGTAATCTTATCATATCATCAAAAATATGATGGATGATTTTTGTATGGTGGATGTTCTGATGTTTCAGAATATCTCTGACTACCTCCTCGGGGAGCATAGTCGTTCGTATCCGTATGCGTCTGCATGTATGTATCAACAATTATATCGATATCGACATTTCTCCAAGTCCCTCACTTCTTTACAAATACTTCCCGCTCTTTACGAAAATGATTGCCTAAATATAAACCTGGGCTGATAAAAAGGATAAATTTATGCTTACCGAGCTTCATCCAGTGGAAATCTTGCTATGAAGTTACGTTTCTTACCATCTTTTCTTTCCGACCTTTCACAGCATATTTCGCATTTCTAGTACTTAATTTTAAGCTTTTATGGTGCAATATCACGTAATACACTGAATTTACTGTGTTTTATGTTTTATATTCACGTTTATTTATTAATTCTAAATATAATAAACACCCAAAAACATTTTAAATAATTTAGACAGAGTTTAGTTTCATAACGTGTGAAAAACATCCAGGGTTGGATTTTGTACTATAATTATAGTATTTATACTATAATTTCACCCTTGGTACTATATACTATCCACATCTAAGGATAGTACGCTAAAATACTATAATTTCAAGTTTGGATCATTGGGAAGCTCTCAAGCTCTATTTCACCGATATAGCACTTTCAGAGCGCTTGATGTCTGGCCAAATAATTCTTGATTTGCTAAGAGACCCATACATGAAGCTATATTATGAATTTATATCCTGAATTATTAGTTCAAACAATTTACTAAAGTGTCTTTAATGCAATCTTAATACGTATTTTTCCTACACTACCTACTTACCAAGACTAAGATACGAAACTGCCACGGATGAAGATAGAACTAATGAACTTTGAAGAAGAGGGGTAGGTAAATTTTGCCTTGACTGGTGTTGATTTTATTGGCTATTATGTTAAATTAAAAAATAATTAAAGTGTACTATAATTTTTTATAAATACTATCCTTTTAATTTTTTTGTGCTATCTTTTTCAACGTCCCTAAATCCAACCCTGAAAACATCTGAATTACGTCACGTGACATTTCATGAAAGAGAGGGTCAAGAAAAGAGACGAATATAGACGCCCATTCATGTTCTGCCCTATCCCATACATTTTCTCGCATCTATGCAGTTGCGATAGACTGGCAAACTGATCGAGCAAATCGAGCTCGCAATTTTGCAATGAGCCATAGATATATATATTACTAGCCAATGAGCACATTTTTCTGAATTTCCTAGTCTTTTTAAGAAAGTGAAAAAAAAATTACTCAGTTGTCGATTATTTTATTGTAGATTTCTTAAATTTTTTTAAAAGTTAATCTATTAAATAATGGCGTGGGCTAGAAAGATTCTGGAGTTGGCTGAGCTGTGCCATTTTCTGTTGGATGAAAATGAATAGGGAAGAAGAGCTGGGCCGGACCGGCCCACGGGGGTACCGGCCCACCGGGAAAAGTCCCGGTGTTCCCTGGGGCCAGACCGACGCTGAATGTGAGCATGGCTACAACTACATTCTTAAACTGAAAGTAGGTAGTTGTAGCAATGTTTGTGACCACCCCAAAAGGTATTACGGGCACATCATAATTTTTTTCTTGTCAATATCTTCAGTGTACAGTCACCAGCAGATATATCGTAGCAAACAAGGTGGTCAAATATTTCTAAGCAGTTCTAATTTTCAATATTAATTTCTTTACTCATGACTCATAACCAATCAAAAATATAGGAACGCCTAGAACATCAAATAAGTATATCTATGCAGTCAAGGTGGTCATAAACATATGAACAGTTTCGGAAAAAAACCTTGTTTGTGGTTTTACATTTTCATTTTAAATAACATTGTAAATTAATTATTGAAAATTCGCTGTTGATATTTATGAAAATTACACGTTTAGATATAATTGGTAACATTTAATGTAAAGAATTTAATGAAAATTAGCACTGCTCAGAAATATTTGGACACCTTGTAGGTATGCTACGATATATCTGATGGCGACTGTACACACGGCGACCCATCAAGCTATACAAAACCAAAGTAAGCTCGCCGCACGTAGGTCGAGTAATGTATAACGTCGCGCGTCAAGCTTATGTTGGTTTTGTATAGCTTGATGTGTCGCCGTGTGTAAAATTTAGAGTACAGACACACTTCTTTTACAGTTTTATAATTGTTTAGATATAATGGAGTTGGAGTATACATTCCAATGAGCAATACGAGCTATTGCAATAACAAAATGTATGCTTATGGGAATCTTTACACTTACACATCTAAACTATTATAAAACTGTAATATAAATGTGTCTGTACATTGAAGACATTAAATAAAAAAAATTACGACGTGGTTTTTACCTGTCCCTGATTCCAAATTTGGTTTGTTTGGGTGTTTGTTTGTTCGAATATCACGCAAAAACTACTGAACCGATTTTGATGAAACTTTTTGTTTGATAGCTTATCATCTGACTTAAAATCTGGTATATAATTTATGCGGACGAAGTCGCGGGTAAAAGCTCGTTAAAATAAAATATATAATTACTATTATTACGTTTATTAATACGATATAACTAAAGTAAATAAATTTTTTACACATATAGTTTATGGTTAATCCTAATCATCGTCACTTAATTCTCAAGTTTTCACTCTCTCTGGACTTAATGGTGCAGCGGGGTCTTGGTTCTCTGGTTGTGAATTATTTGCATTCTCATTGTCACCGTCACCTTCATTGTCTGATTGGTCTGCAATATAAAATACAACATGGTAATAAATACTTACATCTAATAAAATAGGAATGCAAATGTGTATGTGTCTAAAATAGATCATAATTTCAAAGATAACAAGAAGTAAGCAATGTATTTAAATTGGTAACAATAAACAGCCTCAATGGTGCGCTGTAGAGAGACAATGAATCACGAGGGTCCGGTCCGGGTTTCAATTAGTATGGAGGATATGCCATGCACCAATGAGTTATTCCAACTTACTTTCTAATTGACGGCCCGGTAGCACAGTCGGTAGTGAACCTGCCTGCTGTGCCGGGGGTCGCGGGTTCGAATCCCGTAAGGGACAAATATTTGTATGATGAATATGAATATTTGTACCGGAGTCATGGATGTTTGTATCTATATATGTATTGTATATCGTTGTCTAGTCATCATAATACAAGTCCAGGCTAGATTCTGGTACTTTAAATGTGGCTAGATAATTTGTGTGACACTGTCCAAGATATTTATTTATTTATTTACTTGTTTGTAAGTAATACTGACTACTCTCAAACGATGAAAGAATACACCGTAAGGAAACATGCATACGCTGAAAAAGAAATTCTGACACAATTATGTCTATTCAATCTGCATTGGACACGCGTGGCGGATTTACGCCCATACACCATCTCGGAGCGTAGGCTATGGCCCTGCTGCAGTGGGAAGTATATAGGCTGATGATGATGATGAATGTCTCTTCATGATTACAGATTAGAGAACATGCCATAAGGAAATAAGTCTACTCATTTCTCACCCCCCTCCATATTCCAGATTTTTACTCTGTGCCCATGTATTAATAGATGTATATTATGTGGTCTGGGGACCGTTAGGGTTGAACCTCATCTGACAGCACCGAATCGCCTTTAACCGTAGCTCCATCCTTTTCTGTCACTCAGGAACGTCATTTGCTAGAGCAAATAAGATAGACGGAACGCGATCGCGCGCGGCGGTGCTGCGGCGTGCGATGGCGTTCCGTCTACCTTATTTGCTTTAGCATGTAGCAACTGACGTTCCTGAGTGACAGAAAAGGATGGAGCTACGGATAAAGGCGATTCGGTGCTGTCAGATGAGGTTCAACCCTAACAAAGCCCGCAACGTATGCCCACGCGCATACGCCCTGAAGGATAGCTACGAATATGATAAACATGCTAATGGGCTTGAGTGAATGCATGCAGATCATGATGTCAGTCTTAAACCAGAAAAGTAAGTATTACCTTTCTTGTCTGCTGGCATATCTTCGGTCCTATTAGCTACTTGGAAATGGTATTCCAATTCATCGAAGTCAAATACTTGGTCTGTTGGTAACAGGCATGGTAAGTACGCGGGGAATGTTGGCTTGCAGGCTATTACTGAAAAATAGTAAAAATACATGTAAAAATAAAGACAAAAATCTAGAAGCTATAATTTAGCAGGCACTACACTCTCGCGATAACTTCTCGGTGAGAATAATTATCTGCAAAAATTTCCAAGGATAATTACTATGGCTCACGATGCCACGAGAACAATGAAGGACATCAAACTTTCTCGTCTGTTCTCAGTGAGAATGAAGTGCTGTTTGAAAATGTCAACATTACTATGGAGATATGCATCTTTCTACTGCTGATTTGACTTTTAAAAATCGCACTCCTGAAGTATAATTTTTGAATTTCAAATCAACAGTAGAAAGATGCATATATCCACAGTAATTTTGACATTTTCAACTGCTGAACTCAGCGAATGAGATTCAAAAATCGCACTCCAGGTCAATATTTTTATGCAAATAATTAATTTTTATTTTATATCGTCATTCAAATACAATCTTTATCACAAAGCCTCAGGCATCTTTATCAGGCCTTTAAATAATTTAGGAAAATGTTTGAATCTTACATGGAAATACTTGATTGTCCTCTGTGTTGAAAAGATTATGTGTTTCACTGGTCTTTGCCAGGAATTTAGTGAGTGCTCTTTCTATATCTCTCTTCTGACTTGCAGCCTTTTCTCTGATCGCCTCATATTCAGTAACTGGTTGTTTGTGTGTCTGAAAAATTATTAATAAATATTATATTTCTTATAAGTTATTTGATCCAGGAACATAAATAAAAAACACTAAGGGACTTCAAATAGGAAACCAGTTTGAGCTAAGATTCGCCGATATTTCCGAAACAATAACGGATCTAAAATAATAAAAACCCTAAACCAAGTGGAAAAAAAAGGGTCTTTTGATTAATAACAAAAACAAAAATAATTATAATAACCCATAACTATTGAGGGAAATATGCATGGAATACAAATCATAAAAGCCTCATCTAAACTATTATAAAACTGTAACAGAATTGTGTCTGTACATTGAGGATATTAACAAAAAAAAAGCTACGATATGGTTTTTAGGTGTCCCTGATTCCAAATCACCAATTTTTGGATTTTTTGTCTGTCTGTTTGTTTTTTTGTTTGTATGTATCTTTGTTTGGGTGTTTGTTTATTCGAGTATCACGCAAAAACTACTGAACCGATTTTGATGAAACTTTTTTTGTTTGATAGCTTATCATCTGACTTAAAATCTGGTATATAATTTATGCGGACGAAGTCGCGGGTAAAAGCTCGTTTTAAAATAAAAAAAGGCCAAAGGACACATAAAAATTACAAAAAATCAAAATCACACTCACAGGTGTCCTGATATAAGCATGAGGGTCTGGCAGTGGAGGTAAATGGAAGGGTATGTGAGGAGCAGGCTTGGCTTTAGAGCCGGCCGAGAGCATAGCCGGCGTCCGGGGAGCTGGGGCCTGTTGGGGCTGCTGAATAACATGCCTGTTCGGCCTGGCTGCGTATTGTTCTAAGCTGTTTAGACTTATTCCTGGGAATAGAGGATGATCATGTGAGATGAACTGAACATATAGATATACCAAACATAAATACAATGTTGTGCTGTACAAGAGGTCGAAATAGAAATTGGTAATGGGTAGGTACTTAATTTGGAAAGCACAACATTTATTTAATTTAATTAATTTTCTCAAATAAAGGTAGCATATCGACAGAAGTGCATGAATGAGAATGGATTGAGAGCAGAATAATCTTAGCAAGTGACGGGCCATAGTTTGCATACTCTTATGGGGCAATGGCATTCGATTTTTTTATTTAATTATACTTTATTAAATTATTCATCCTCACAAGATATCTCCACTCTGTCATTCAAATCAGTACAGTAGTTTTGGAGACATAACAAACACTTTCAGATTTATGTATGAATGGATGTGAATAAGGCAAAAGATGTGTGCAGAGATCGAAGTAAATGTCACACTCTAAACTCTTAAGTAAATATCCCTGCCCACCCCACTGGGAAAGAGGTGTGGCTATAGTAGATAGATGTATCAGATTGTTTACATCACATCAGTAGTAAGTTTGTAGCACCACACTACCCTGTGCTCTGAAGTCATCATCAGATCGTCACTAGATTCTACACTTGTAGGACAAACTAAATTTAAAACACAAAGAGTAGAACGGGCGGCTGCAAGACTGGCAAAAGAAAAATTTAAAATGTATAAGTAGCTTTTCAGCCAACTATAATTTGTTAAACTACTTACTATCAAACAAACTTTACTTAAATTGTGAGCTTATTTATATTATTTTTACTTACCTAAATATAAAAATAATATAAGTATGAGTACATATAAAAAATAAAACTTTTATACTAAATAAATAAACTAAGTTTTAATAAGGCTATAAGGCATGTTACTGCAATAGATAGGATAGATAAATAGGTAAGATAATTATTGTCATGTACGAAATTTGTTTAAGATAGAGTGTGCACGACAGAACATAACTTCGGTCATTTGTACATAGTTTTTATCTCAATTTACTTTACTTTGCATTGTTTTGTATTGTTTTAGTTATAGGATAAGTTTCTATTTTAATAAAGCCATAATTTCTTATTAGGATTAGGGCCTAGTACATAAGTTATGTAAATAGTTAGAATAGGGCTTGTATTTCATTCTTTAAGTGATTTCCCTTGAGATTCCTACCCCAGTTAGATAGGTACACATTTCCCTAGTTAAATTAGCACATAGTTTCATCAGATTTTAAAGTAAATAACACGATTAGCTTACATAATTCCAGTTAGAATTTACCCTGATTAGACTTAGTATCTCATTACAAGGGGAGGAACTTAAGAGAAATCAACGATAGAAAGAGACAGTGCAACTGTCCCTGTCGGCGCATACAGGCGAGCGAGGGGGGCCCCGACTCCCGCGAATCCGCGGTATGAGGAAGCGGGGGACGGGGTCATATAAATATTGAAATCTTTCGCGCGCGCTCCTCACTCTGTTTTGCGCCGGCAGACGATGAGAATGATATGTTTGGATGTTAGAAAATAAGTAAGTAAGTAATGAACATTGTTTCTTTGCTGTAGAGTATAAGATTGAAACGTAAATAAAGAGATTTGAGTACAGGGGAAGAGTGCGGGGTGAAGGGGAGTGGTCGCTCGAAAATTGTATATAAGAAGCGCCGATTCGGCGCAGATTCAGTCCGGATCCAGCACTCGAGAAGAAAACATCTTGAAGAAAGAAAACTCTCTGCGTCCACTAGCCCTCTCTGCCCCACCCTCCAGCCTGGCTCACATTCGGAAGATTTCATCGGCATTTTTATTCAGAAGAAAGAAACCCCTACTTACAGTCCACGCTCCACATTTGGTCCTTCAGGAGCCGAATCAAGAAGAACCTGCGAAGATATTGAAGAGATATTGAAGAAATTTGAAGAGATTTTGAAGAGATTTTTGAAGAATTGAAGATGCCGATTACCACACGCAGCCAGTCTGGTAGAGAGGGCGACGGGTCGCAGACCACGTCGCGGAACGCGTCAAACCCCACCACGAGCGCCGAGTCAAGCGCCACCGGGTCCGGAACCACCACGACGGCAACGAACACGACGTCGTCGGGCACCGCCGCTACGTCGTCGGGCACCGCTGCGACGTCGCAAGAGACAATGAAGCCGCCGTCGAAAGCGCCGTCGAGAGCACCGTCACGTCGTTCTACCGCCTCCCGCAAGAAACTCCTCGCGGAGCTGGAGGCCAGGGAGCGCCTGGCGGAGCTGGACAGAGAAATCGCGAAGCTTCGTCTAGCGAAGATCCATGCAGAAGCTGAATCGTCGGACGAAGAAGAAGAAGAGAACCAAGAAAAAGAAGAATCCTCCGTTCGAGTCGAAGAATGGTTGAAGAAACAAGAAGAAGAAAGAAGAGCGACGTCACCCCCGCCCCGCACGCAGCGGGAAGCGCCACGGAAGGATGGACGAGGACAGGGCGATCACCGCGGTGATCACCAGGGCAACGAAGAGCCCCGGCCTGCGCGTCAAGACATCTCTGAACTGGCGGCGGCCATCACCCAGGCCATGAGATTTGTTACGAGGGAGGCGCCGAAGTACATTCAAGAATTACCCATCTTCAACGGACAATCGAACGCGTGGCTGCCATTCAAAGCGGCGTACGAAGACACGGCAAGAGGATTCTCCGACACCGAGAACATAGCAAGATTAAGAAAGAGTCTCCGGGGCATCGCGCTAGAAGCGGTCCAGAGCCTGCTCCTATCCAACCCGGAGCCGAGCGTCATCATCGCCACGCTCGAGAGAAGATTCGGTCGCCCTGAAGCTATCGTCATGGGCGAAATGGAGAAGATCAGAACACTTCAGAAGATAGGAGACAACCCACGCGATCTCATCGTGTTCGCTAACAAGATAGCGAACATCGTCGCGACCGTAGAAGCACTGAAGAAAATCCATTACCTGTACAATCCCGAAATGGCGCGAAACGTGATTGAAAAATTGTCTCCGATCATCAGAAGCAAATGGTTCGACTTCGCCGCCCGAAACAAAGAAGACGTTCCTGAGCTGAAGCGACTGGCCACCTTCCTGAACGAAGAAGCAGACAAATGCGGCGCCTACGCTTCACTTGAGACCGTCACAGAAGAAAAATCGAAGAAAAGACAAGAAAGAACATTCAATGTGAACACGCTACGCTGCCCAGCCTGCAACGGACCACACAACCTACCTGACTGCAAGAAATTCGTAGCTGCCAGCACGGACGAGCGGTGGGAGATAGTGAAGAAAAGTCGTGTTTGTTTCCGCTGCCTGCGCAACAACCACCGCCACGCCGACTGCAGAGCCAAGGTATGTGGTCATCAGGGCTGCACCATATCGCATCACAAGCTTCTTCATCAGTCAAGACCGAAGATCGAAGAACCACGTAGCGAAGAACCACCGCGTCGCACACAAGAGCCGCCGCATCGCGAAAAAGTCGGCTCTACGTACGAAGACACGAATAACACGGCGAGCAACGGCACCGCACGGCGCGCTTATTTGAAAATCGTTCCTGTAGTTCTCACCGCAGCCAACGGAAAGGAAGTAGAAACGTTCGCGCTACTCGACGAGGGCTCTACAATCACCATCATCGACGAGAAAATCGCACAAGAACTCAACGTCGACGGGCCCACCGATCCAATGAACGTCCGTGGTGTGAGCGGGAAGGAACTACAGTACCCGAAAAGCAAGCGCATTGACCTGAAAATCCGCGGCAAATACGCAGACGAAACATGCGAGCTACGCGACGTGCGCACCGTGCGAGAGCTCGACTTCGCTTCTCAGAGGGTCGGCAGAAGTGACATCGAAGATTGCCCGCACCTGAATCAAATTAGAGACGAGCTGGTATACGAAGAGGCGCATCCGAAGCTACTCATCGGGCAAGACAACTGGGATTTAATTATCTCAGGCGCAGTGCGAGCGGGACGGAAAGATAAACCCGTCGCATCGTACACAAAGCTGGGATGGGTTCTTCACGGCTGCCGTTCATCCATGACGTATCCAGAAACCTTCTGCGGACATCTAACCATCGTTCGAAACAACGAAGACAACGTAGAGAGAATTACGAACTATTTCAAGTTGGAACCGATTGGAGTAGAAAAACCGACAGAGAAGAGCGTTCCCGAGCAGCCGGTATTGAAAATGTCAGAAAAAACAAGCTGCAGCCTGCCCGACGGACGCTTCGAGACGAGATCGACAGTACAGCAGTTCGCCGCCAACCCGCGTGTCGCCACCGTCGTTATCGGCGGGAGAGAAACAGAGAAAACGCACGAAATCTTACGCGACGCGACGACGGACTGCATCGATCTCAAGTCGAACACTCGAAACATCGAAGAGACCAAGAAAGAAGTTCCGAAGACAGAAGAAAGAGAGACAGGTCTCGTCACCCACCAGCGACCTGACCACGCTCACCTCCCTCGAGTCGAGCGCTTCTCGTCGTTCACACGCTTGCTACGAGCTACGGCACGCGTGCTACAGTTCGTAGACCTATGTAGGCGTAAGAAAAATGAAACAGTGTTGGCTACGAAGCGAAAACGAACGCGAGAAAACAAGAAAAACGACTCCGATAAGAACACTGATAAGAAAGCACGCAAGAACGAGACGACGCACGCGAAGAAAAGAGATAGCAACATCATCGGAATCGAGGCGCACTATCTCATTCGCGCCGAGAAACTGTGGTGGAAAGCGGTACAAGAAGATTGTTTTTCCGAAGAATTACGCCGAGTAAGGAGCTGCGCGGCGCCTCAACCTGGAGACAGGCTATCGGCGCTATCAGTAGCGGTCGGCGAAGATGGAGTTCTGCGACTCAAGGGAAGAATCCACGCTTCGCCTGACATCGACGAACAGACTGCGAGCCCGGCTGTACTCGACGGGAAACATCTTTTTACGCGACTGTACATTCAACACGTACACGAGCGGCTACACCACGGCGGCATCGAGACGGTAGTGAACGAGCTACGACAGAGAATGTGGATACTGAAAATACGACCGACGGTGCGTGACGTCATCAAGCACTGTCAGCGCTGTAAATTGAGAAGAGCGAAGCCTACGTCCCCGGCGACCGGCGACCTACCCCCGGCGCGTGTGTCTCACCACGCGCGGGCCTTCAGTTTTACAGGCCTGGATTATTTCGGGCCAGTGGAAGTCACCGTCGGACGGCACCACGAGAAGAGATGGGTCGCGCTCTTCACCTGCATGACATCACGAGCCGTACACCTGGAGGTCGCCGCCTCGCTGAGCGCCGACTCGGCGATCTGCGCCCTACGGCGGTTCGTGGCACGAAGAGGAGTGCCTAAGGAGCTGTGGAGTGACAACGCGACGTGCTTCAAAGCTGCAGAGAAGGAGCTCGCCGAGGCCGCGCTGGCGGCGATTGGCGAGGAGGCGACGGCGCGACGCATCGCCTGGCGCTACGTCCCCCCGGCCTCCCCCTTCATGGCCGGCGCGTGGGAGCGCATGGTACGCACCGTGAAGGAGGCACTGCGCGTCACACTCCACGAGCAGTACCCTAGCGACGAGACACTACTCACCCTGATCGCCGAGGCAGAGAACACCGTCAACTCCCGCCCACTCACCCACGTGGCGGTGAGTCCAGATGAACCGGTGGCGCTCACACCCAACCACATCCTGTTGGGACCCAACTCGCACGTCCCACCACCTGGCGAGTTCACCGCAGACGACCTCACCGCGCGCAAGCACTGGCGGCGCGCACAACGCCTGGCAGACATCTTCTGGAGCCGCTGGGTCAAGGAGTACCAGCCGCTACTCCAACACCGGCGGGAGCCTCGCACGACCGGCGCGCCACCCGCTGTCGGCGACCTGGTGCTCATCTGCGACCCCAACCTGCCGCGCAACACATGGCCGAGAGGACGCATCATCGCAGTCTACCCAGGGCGAGACGGCGAGGTGAGGATCGTGGACGTCGAGACCAGCAACGGGCACGTCCTCCGAAGACCGACCAAGAGGATCGTCGTGTTACCTGTTTGGATCGCAGAGCTGCGACGGCGGGAGAAATGTGCACGACAGAACATAACTTCGGTCATTTGTACATAGTTTTTATCTCAATTTACTTTACTTTGCATTGTTTTGTATTGTTTTAGTTATAGGATAAGTTTCTATTTTAATAAAGCCATAATTTCTTATTAGGATTAGGGCCTAGTACAGGGTGTCCGGTGGCAGAATTAGGATTTAAAATATAAATAACAAAAAAACTACGTGAAATATACATTTATATTTTTAATCATTATAAAGAAGACAAATGCGGGTTTTATTTCTTAAAAATTATGTCGTCTAAATGTTGACCGTCACGTCGGATACATTCATGGAATCTGGCTTCAGTATTTCTTGCCACTCGCTGGAGAAGTGCCGCCGAGATGCCATGAACTTCGCGAACGATATTTTCTTTTAATGATGAGATAGTCGCCGGGTTTGTTTCGTAGACTTTATTTTTGAGATATCCCCACAGAAAAAAGTCCATGGGTGTAAGATCCGGTGACCTGGGTGGCCAGGGGATGTCACCGAAACGACTTATCAGTTGGTTGGGGAAGAAATCACGCAGTAGCGCCATGGTCTCCCTAGCAGTGTGCGGGGTGGCGCCATCTTGCTGAAACCATGTCCGTGAAGTGTAGGAAGGATGGTCTCTCAATGTTGGAAAAAAAAAATCATTGAGCATTCGCCGATAAGCAACACCAGTCACAGAAATTGCGTGCCCTTGACCATTTTCAAAAAAATAGGGTCCAATTATTCCCCTGCTTGATAATGCACACCAAACCGTCACTTTGGGACTGTGAAGTGGCTTTTGGTGTTTTAAGTGGGGGTTTTGTCCTTTAGGAGACCAATAACGACAATTCTGCTTGTTTACACTGCCATTTAAGTGAAAGTGGGCTTCATCACTCCAAAAAATAGTGTTCACCGTGCGAAATCGCTCCAACATTGTCTCACAGTAATTTTTACGCAAGTTGTAATCATTAGGCTTAAGCGCTTGCACAATTTGAATTTTAAATGGATGAAGTTTAAGATCCTTCTTCAATATCTCGTGCACTATAGTTTTTGGAAGCCCCAAGGCAGCCGCTCTCTTGCGAACGGACTGACGCGGATTATCGCTCAAACTGGACGCGACGAGTTCGATGTTTTCATTTGTTCTCGACGTCCGGCTGGGCCCCGGTCGTGGGTTATTTTCTGCTGAACTTGTTGCCCGGAACCTTCGCACCCATGATCGAATCAAATCTTCACTTGGGGCGTCACGTAACCGTCGAATATTGTAACGTGAACAAAATCTTCGACGAGAAATTGCACACGAATCATTGGCTTTAAAATACGCTTCGATTGCGAACGCACGTTGTTCACCCGTCCACTGCGACATTGCGACTAAAAAACCCGCACGAATGACGAAGCCAACGCGGCCCCCTCCCCGCTCCTCCGTGCAACGGTTACGGAGAAATTCGAAATTTAAATCCTAAATCTGCCACCGGACACCCTGTACATAAGTTATGTAAATAGTTAGAATAGGGCTTGTATTTCATTCTTTAAGTGATTTCCCTTGAGATTCCTACCCCAGTTAGATAGGTACACATTTCCCTAGTTAAATTAGCACATAGTTTCATCAGATTTTAAAGTAAATAACACGATTAGCTTACATAATTCCAGTTAGAATTTATCCTGATTAGACTTAGTATCTCATTACAAGGGGAGGAACTTAAGAGAAATCAACGATAGAAAGAGACAGTGCAACTGTCCCTGTCGGCGCATACAGGCGAGCGAGGGGGGCCCCGACTCCCGCGAATCCGCGGTATGAGGAAGCGGGGGACGGGGTCATATAAATATTGAAATCTTTCGCGCGCGCTCCTCACTCTGTTTTGCGCCGGCAGACGATGAGAATGATATGTTTGGATGTTAGAAAATAAGTAAGTAAGTAATGAACATTGTTTCTTTGCTGTAGAGTATAAGATTGAAACGTAAATAAAGAGATTTGAGTACAGGGGAAGAGTGCGGGGTGAAGGGGAGTGGTCGCTCGAAAATTGTATATAAGAAGCGCCGATTCGGCGCAGATTCAGTCCGGATCCAGCACTCGAGAAGAAAACATCTTGAAGAAAGAAAACTCTCTGCGTCCACTAGCCCTCTCTGCCCCACCCTCCAGCCTGGCTCACATTCGGAAGATTTCATCGGCATTTTTATTCAGAAGAAAGAAACCCCTACTTACAGTCCACGCTCCACATAGAGAGAACAGTGAATGAAGTACGCTGTTTATAGGATAGTGCAGTACCTATTTAAGAAAGAACCTACCAAGTTACAATGTTACATATAAATATATATAGGCATAGGCACAGTACCTATTGTTGCAGTAACAATACGTAAATACTTTATCGAAGCAACGTAGATATTGTTGATAAAGAATAATATAATAACATTCTATGTTAGCATGTAGGTGCAGACAGCACATAATTAAGGATAGATATTAGTAGAGTAATATCGCATATCTATGTCTACTTCCAAAATTAATTATTAGTCCTACTGTTTTGTTTAAAGGGGATGATGTAGTGATTGCTACAATTATGTATGGGGGGTAGATTAATAACTTTATGAAATAAAGCAGTCTTTGTCCAACCATCTTGGTGTTTACTTCAATCATCACCCTTATTTGTTATTTCATCTAAGTAGATGTGGCAAACAGTGTCATCTCTTGTGAAATATGTATTATTTTAGAGTTTATTTTATCTATGCAACGACAAAAATAGAACATACCCATATTAATGAGAGCCATGACAACATCACCTAGAACTGGTTCCACTCTTCCAGACAATTCACAATATCCTTTGGCAGAGTTACCAACTTCTGTGTAAACTGTAAATAAAGGATGGAAACTATTCAATATTGAACTTTTTTGAGTAAGTAATAATAATTTTTTTAAGTAGATATAATAAATTATTTTTATGCAAATCATAAAGTATGATGAATGATCCTATGATCTCGATACTTAAGAAATCAATAAATTTCAGTCAGTATTGTTTATGCAGATTGTGATTCCTGAACAAACAAAAAATGTTATTAGTAATCAGACCAAGTCTGATGCTGGTGTTATCATTTTTACAACAGATAAGCATAAGAATAAGCATGCATGCATGCATATGCTCACGACTATATTCCCCGAGGGGAGGGGGTAGTCAGAGATATTCTGAAACTTCAGAACATTCAGAAACTCTGTCCAGTGTGACGGTGAGTGAGCCTGTCGCCACTTATATGGACAGTGGGTACAATAGTAGAGTTAGAGTTTCTGGCCACATCTTCTCTCAACGGAACACCTTCCGATGCGGTGGTAGAGTCAAAAAGCTATCTACTTTTACTATGGGAGCAAATCGATCGGAGCAACTACAAAATCGGTTGTCCCATACTAAACTGCAATGCCAATTGCCAACTTGACTCAAATGTATGCAAAAGCAGATTTTTTTTTTTGCTCCAATCTGTTTGCTCCCATAGTAAAAGTTGTTCAGTTTGATGGGTAGACTCTTAGTTTAAAAGGATGCCAATGATATCAATTTCACCCTGTATATGATATTATTTTGAATAAATAAAATTAAAATTTTGAATTTTTTACAATTTAATACATGCCTCGAAATTGCATCATGCAGGTTGCCTCATGTCTTCCTTCACCGAAAAGCCAGTGGTGTACAACAGATAAAAGACAAAAAAAGTTGAAAAAAACGTTTTTCTTGCTTTCATGCCTTGATTTCTATTTTTTTTGATAATTTGTTAGCAGATCCAAAATAGAAACACATATTCTGTAAAGATTTCAACTGGGTACAGTTAAATAGATACAGCCCTTCGTGGTTAGGGTGGAAGGACAGACATCATAGGCTTAGTAATAGGGCCCCGTTGACAACCTTTGGGTACCAAACCCTGAAAATCGATTTCGAATCAGGAACACCTAAATACCATTTAGTTAACTTTTTTCTATCTACAAAGTGTATTCTTAGTTGTTGCAAATGGCTCCCAGGCTCGCGCAACTATTTAACAAAAATATGTTATATAAAATGTGCACTGACACCAAAATTCCTTTGAACGGTAGCACATGCTTCATACATTCTTTGATATCGGTCACGACCAGTTTTTAGTATGGAAGTCCCGACTCTTATGTATAACGTACAACCCGGGCGAAATAACTTGACATAAATTGGAATAAAAATCTCAGAAAACTCGGAAAGCATAACTCGAAAATGCTAAAGCGGAGGAACACATGCAACGGTAACTGAAATGCTATGCTACGGCCTCGCACGGCAACGGCGGAGTCCCGCGGGGGGTAGCTTGAGGGGTGTCAAATTACGAGCCACGTGCGAGCCACGTGCCTAGTTAATTCGCTCGGGTTGTAGTGAGTTACATTCTCTTTAATGGCCCCAACCCCATTAGCAACTGGGAATAAACATACTTCAATGTACAGACGCACTTCTGTTAATGATTTATAATAGTGTAGTGTAGATTTTTAGGGATCCGTACCGAAAGGGTGAAAACGGGACCCTATTACTAAGTCTTTGTTGTCCGTCCATCCGTCCGTCTGTCTGTCCGTCTGTCTGTCCTACCTATTTAGGGCTGTAACTTTTGAAACGTAATGGCTAGATAGTTGAATTTTCTCAGATTACGCGTTTTGACGGCGGATTTGTTGACAAATAATAAAAATTTCAATAAGTTAATAATTATGGGGGGTTCTCGACAAGAAACTAGTTTTTCTCAACGTTTTTTCTTCACGCTCTATCGTAAAAACGGTAATACGTATAAGCGTCAAACTTAGTGTGATTATCGAGCAAACTCTACAGAATAACAACAAATACTAAAAACTGGCCAAGTGTGAGTCGGGTTTTCGGTAAAGGTTCTCTGGACAAAAAAAGTTTTATTTCCTAAGTTAATAATGTTGTGTGCTGTGGTGGTGTGGTACGGAACCCTCGGTGCGCGAGTAGCCCGACTCGCACTTGACCGGTTTTTATTAAAGAGAAATTACTCACAACATTGCAGCATTTCAGTGAGAGTTTCTAGGGCCATCTTGTCTGCGGCATCAAAGCCTGTTTCCAGAAGAACTGTAGATACAGCTATATTCAGTATCCTCCGCCTGGCGTCCGAAGAACTTTCTATCTTCTCTGAATTCTCTGACATGGTTTATTTTAGGATCACTGGCTGAAATAATATGAGGGGTTTGCTTGAGGCTATAAGGACAGAAAAATTACAGTCTTGCTGTAAACCAATAAAGAGAATAGGTGTTTGGGTAGCTCCTAGTTAGGTACATACGTTTTATAAACAAATAAAAGCTGAAGCGAGCCAAGCAAGGCAGATAAAATTGATAGAATTTGTAATAAAAAAAATCTACCTACCCAACGAATGACAGAAATGACATGTTAATTGTTTTTTTTTAATAATGTGCTTTACGGCACTGGATACCAGTCCTTTTGTGCCACTCGTATTATTTTTATTTTATTTTCCTTTTCTTTTGTTATAATTTTTCAACTGTGTTGTTTATAAATTTATATATTGGTCCAAACAGTTTCACATCCGATAAAATATCCTTCAGATCCCGAGGTACAGCTGCACTTCCGTACACTTTTGCAATGTCATCCACAAGCACCAAACGGGCAACTCCAAAATGTTGACAGTCCATAACAATGTGATTCAGATCAGCATCATCTTGATTACAATATTTACATTTGGTGTTCTCAACCATCTTCAGTCGATGCAGGTGAGTGGGTACTTGGCAGTGACCAAATCTCGCTCGGTTTATTATTGTTATCTGCCTTCTACTGTTTACATCCTTATTTTTGTGATACCAAGGATGGGCGGGCGGACTTCCTTGGATGTTGGCATACCATGTTCCCTTTGTTTTGCTAACCTCTAACCAGTATTCTATCCAAAACTCTTTCAGGGTCTGCGACAGATGCACATGGAAGTCGGTGTATGGAATTTGTAATGTCCCAGAGTGATCTTCGTCAACATCTCCTCTCGCTGTTTGGTCTGCGATTTCGTTCCCGGAGATACCTCGGTGAGAAGGTACCCACATGAGCTGAACTTTTTTACCTATACAATGTAAGTTATGAAGCAATTGTTTAATATTATAAATAATATAGTTTGTATGATGTCTAAAAGAAGTACTTTCCAAGGCCATCAAAGCGCTTTTAGCATCCGTCAGTATCATAATGTCTGTCACGTCCATCTCCATAATATAGAGTAGTGCTCTGTAAATAGCATAGCATTCTGCTGTAAATATGCTACACAAGCTGTCAATTTTAAAGCATCTAGTAATCTTTTTATGAGGATCATAAAAAGCTGATGATACACTATTTATAGTTTTAGATCCATCAGTATAAATTCTGTAGCATTGTATATCCTCTAAGTACATAAGTAAATCTATTTCATTGTCAAATTTCTGAGTATGTATATATACATTATTAATGCCCATTAGAGCTTGGTAATCTATTTTATACATAGGCCAAGGTTTAACTTTATACATATTTACAGTTAGAAAATGAATATGCATACAAATTCGTAGAAGTTCAGGTGTATGTCCAGACAAAATTAAATTGGAACTGATATAGTTATCAGAGGAAGTAAGCTGAAGTGCTTGGCTTGGGAAAACTCTGTCCAAAACACAAGTATTGTCAGAAGCTATCAACTTTAAGCAAAACTTTTCTGCAATCTGTAAACGTCTAAAAATTAATGGAGGAATACAAGCTTCACATTCCATGGCATTGATTGGAGTGGAGCACATTGCTCCCGTTATAATTCTCAAGGCTTTATTTTGTATTACATCTAATTTTCTTAATAGTGATAGATTTGAATTCATGTATGCCATAGTACTGTAGTCAAAATGACTTCTGACAATACTTTTGTATAACATGGATAGAATGCATGGGTCTGAACCCCAGTGTACACCAGCTAAAGATCTCAAAACATTTAGACCTCGTGAAGAATTTTTTAAAAGTAAATGAATATGATTTTTAAATGTCAATTTAGTATCCAAACAAACACCGAGGAACTTCTTTTCATCTAGCCAGGGCAACCTGGAATTATTATACATTAAATCATCTGAACAAATATCAAACTTTTTACTAAAAATCATTGCTCCGCTTTTGTTTGGACTGATTTTTAATTTTAATTTATTGTTATAAAAATTGTGAATTTGGTTCAAAGCTCTATTTAAATCATTTACACCAATATTTACATTTTTATTTACAGTATATACAAGTAAATCGTCAGCAAATTGCAAAAATTGAACATTCTTTTGTTTCAAATATTTAGTAATCTGACAGGTGTATAGGTTGTATAAAAGTGGGGAGATGGTAGCCCCTTGCATTGTACCTTTATACACCTGTCTCGGGCCATGAATTATATTATTAAACTTAAGATACATTGTTCGGTCATAAAGAAAATTAAATATCCATTTACAGAGTTTACCTGGGATCCCGATATCAGCTAAGATGGAAATTAAAGTAAAAGGATCTACATTATCAAATGCTCCTTGAACATCGAGAAATGCACAAATAGTAGCTGAATGACTATGAAACGAGTTTTTAATGTCAGAAATTAAAGCTGTGAAGCTGTCTATAGCACTATAACCTTTTCTAAAACCAAATTGCTGGCAAGGTAAAATGTTTTTAGATTCTGTATAGTAATCTAATCTAGTCTTAATCATCGATTCAAAAATTTTACCTACACAAGATGATAAAGATATGGGCCTATAGGAATTACCCTCATTAACTGGTTTATCTGGCTTTAATATAGGAATTACACATTGTGTCTTCCACGATCTTGGTATACAATTAGAATCCCATAGCAAATTAAAAATTTGAAGCAAAACTTTCTGCCCTTTTATGTGCATGTTACGAATAAGAGCATATGGAATATCGTAGATATCGGAATATCGTCAAACCAGGCGTAGTATCTTTTCTTAACTTTAGGGCTACATTAAATTCTTGCCAAGTAAATGGTAAAGATAGAAAAACACTCTCAGAATTACCATTATGATTAAAGAAATGTTGTAACGAATTTTCATCTATTTCATTTTCAGGAGCTTGAGGAGCATACTTATCCATGAAGGAAGGGATCCATTCATCATTTCTCGGAAGCTTTGGTGTAGATACTCTCTTGAATCTTCGAATATAATTCCAGATTTTGCTAACAGGTGTGTATCTATTGAAGGATTCACAAAGGTTTTTCCAACTACATTTCTTTTTTTCACTCAATAATCTTTTTTTAAAAGCATCTAATTTCTTATATTGAATATAATTTTCAATCGTTGGATTAGACCTATAAAAATTTAGTGCTTTTTTGCTATTTCTAACTGCTTCTAAACAATCACTATCCCACCATGGTACTGGTTTCCTTAAAACATATTCTGTTGACTTTGAAATTTTTGGTACACAAATATCTTTAACTTTATATAAAATTTCACAAAATTCATTATACGTTTTTAAAGGATCTGTTGGATCAATCAATACGTTTTCAAAAGCTTTTTCTGTCTCTAAAGAAAATGTTGTCCAATCTACTTTATTATACAGATATCTTTCAACTGGTTTACCAATTTCATATTTTTCAGCACATGTATGGACATCAATAATGATTGGATAATGGTAGCTACCCATGGGATCATCGTGTACACTCCAATCACAAAGAGGAGCTAATGACGGACTAACACATGTGATATCGATAGCAGAAGGATTATGTCCTGTTCTACCTACTGTAGTTACAGATCCAGTATTCAAAATACATAGGTCACATTCATCTAATATGTTGTAAACCTCATTACCTCTACTATTATTTGATAAACAACCAAAGGAAATATGGTGAGCATTAAGGTCACCTGAAAGCAAAACTGGTTTAGGTAGATTACTTATTAAGCGTTTGAGAGTACTACCCTTGAATCTTCCACGTCCCTCCTTAGGAGGTGGAGCATAAGTACATAAGATTGTTAAATTACCTAAATTTGTTTGTAATATGATTGATACACATTGTAAATAATCAAAAAATTGAATTGGGTGAACAGTATACTTGAGATTATCCTTTACTAAAATACCTACACCACAACGTCCATCTTTATCACACTGATTTATGAAGACGTAATTTGGAATCCTGGGAGTGTTGTTCTGTCTCAACCATGTTTCATTTAATAAACAAATGTCTATGTTATGATCAAATAAGAAATTGATTAGTAAGGGTTTTTTATTAATTACTCCTTCAATGTTAAATTGGCAAATTCTAATAAATAAATTATCCATACTTTTTGAATGTTTTGACTAGAACTTCGTGTATTATCGATGAATTAAGTGATCTACTCTCATTACCCAGAGTTACTAAAGCTCCGACCAAACCTTTGCAAATGTAGTCATTTTTTAATATTTCTCTTATTAATTTTTCTGTAGGAATTTCATCATTATCATTTGATTTATTTTCAGTATTTATTTTAGGAATTAATTTTGGTTGTACAACCGGTTTTGGTTGCACTTTTGGTTTCATTGGTGGAAAATTTGTCGTATAATTTTTCATAATGTTATCTGAATTGTTGGTGTTGGTCAGAGCCTTAGCATAAGACACAACATTCTTTTTTTGTTCCATTTTTTGTCTTTTAACTGGACAATCACGCGAGATGGCTAAGTGCGCACCTCCACAGTTAATACATTTCATAACATCCTCATTAGTGCATTTAGAAAAATGATGCTCCTCTGAGCATATCGAACACTTTTGTTCGGCTTTGCAAATTTTCGCTCCGTGATTAAACTTGAAACATTTGTAGCATTGCATCAGAGGCGCAACATACTCAAATACTTTATATCGGAAAATGTCTAAATAGACATAGTCCGGTAACGTGTTTGCCAAAAAAGTTATACTGACGGAGCCAAAAGCCTTGATTCCGCCTCCCTTCTCCCGTTTAGTAAAACGTCTCACATTAACTACTTCAAACTCACAAGTGAGCTTCTTAAAAAGTTCCTCGTTACTAATGCTCGTGGGCACGAAGCGCAACACACCGATCGTCTCCACAGCCCTTGCCGGTATGAAGGCTTTCATCTCATGTTTTGTCAGAAAGTGGTCATTTTTCAAAAAATTGTTAGCGTTGCTTGGGTGGTTGAACGTTACACAAATTTTATGTGCATTAATTCTTTTGATATTGCACACACCCTTGATCTCATTTTTAAATAAGTTAGCAATTAACAATGGATTATTATTGCCAATTTTTTCTCCATCCTTGGTACTTTCGACGAAGACATTAAAATCGCCACTCACCTGGGATTCAGGATATACTCGTTTGTAGCCAGGCTTTACATACGGCTTGTAGAAGTCATCGTCGGTGGCAGCTGCAGCGGCAGACTCCGAGGGACTCCTGCTTCTCCTATTCGGGAGCTTTCTTTTCTCTTTGCCAGAGGGGACCTCCCCGTCCCCGTCCGGCATTTTTACTTTTTACAATATGTACAATAATCAATAGAAAGGTATGTACAATAAGAATAAATTGAAATAATTAAACATTAACTAAATAAAAGAAAATTTTCGAGAAAATTTTTAAAATTTCGCGCCTATATTCTTCAAACGCCCGCCAAAGAATATGACATGTTAATATAATACAGTGTTGCCAGATCCAATTTTCGAAATACGGGAGGTGTACCAATAAAAAATCGGGAGATGTATGGGCAACATTATGAAAAAAAATCGGGAGATAAATTTTTCCTTAAAATTAATCAGACCATGGTCTTTTAATAAATGTTTTTTAACATTTTTTCGTTTACTTTAAAATCATAGCAATTGCAATTTTTTTAAATATTTTTCGTGTGCAAGATCCCTGAATTTCCTAATTTGGCCGGTTAACCAAAGCAAAAGCAGGTTTATTTCGCTACTTTGCAATGTTGCAAAATTAGTAAACTATAACTGCCAAAGCTTGCCATTGAATAGGTATTCAACTTTATGTTATTAAGTCAAAGTATAGTTTAGGCTACGCATTTTACAAAGTTATGTACACATTTATCATAGCATTGCATAGCTTAGCATTTAATTTTGTTCCGTTTTACGCAGTTTTTTCGAAAAAAAAGTTGTTCTTAAAAAATCGGGAGATTTGAGTGGGAATCCGGGACATCGGGAGACATTGACAAAAATCGGGAGATATCCCGGAAAATCGGGAGATCTGGCAACAGTGATATAATAATTTAATATCCGTCCGTCCGTCCGTTTCAAAACGTATAAAAATCCCTCCAGCGGGGCTATCTGTCTCACTCTAGCATACAAATCTTCAAAAGCTTTTTTCTCTTTCGTATTCACACCCCGAGTGATTTTTACACTTTTAAAACGGACCCTTGAGCGTTGTTTTTTTTAAAGTTATATTGTTAACGGCCCTGGATACTGGTCTTTTTGAGCTGTTCGTAAAGGAAATGACTCTGGAAATGACGTAGGAAATGCGGCGCAGGAAAAATAATTCCAAGGGTTGTATATCATGAATCAGTCATGAATAGAGCCTTTTTTTTAATTCTTATTTTGGTTAAAATCAAGAAGCGTTAAAATGCACATTTTTCACGCTTCACGTCACGGCGCGTGAATGTGGAGCGGGCTTAGTGTATGTGTATCCGAACAGAGTTTTTTGTGACATTTGACGTGGTGACGTCACTCACTTCATTTCATTGACGTTTTGTTTTGTGAATTGAACGAAATTGTGGCAAGAGCTCACAGTTTTCGTGAAAATATCCTTTTGAAAAACATTAACATTGCAGTTTCAGTGCTAAATTGTGAATGACAAGTAGAAAGGTGCAAAGCATTTAATATATTACCAACGAAAACCAAGGATTTCTCGATAAAACAGGAATCTGGTAAGTAAACTTTCACAAAAAAATTTTGTTTCCTCAATAATGCAGAATTTTCTTTAACTAAACTTTAATTAAACTATTGTATATAAGTATAAATATTGGGAAAAGGTAATACACAAAAATTACAACACATTTCTTTTTTATTTCAGTTCTTAAACCTGTAAAAAATATATTGAAAGCACGATGGTACGATTATATTCGCTCCAAGTACACTACAAAGGCGTAAACAGTGCTACAACCCTTAAGGCAGCATTCGACTTGCAGAGCTTTAGTTTCTTCCAACGGGGCTCCGTCCAAGAGTTCATGACATTTGTCAGCAAGACCATGGTGGAGCGCACACAGCCCGCATCCAGGCAGTCCGTCAAAGAAGGAGAGTACATGCTACAGGTCTACGTCAGAGCAGACAACTTGGCTGGAATATTGATTTCCGATCACGAGTATCCCAGTAGGGTAGCCCATACGTTAATCACAAAAATACTCGATGAGTTCTCAGCCCAAGTGCCCGCCAGTTCGTGGCCCATGGCAAATGAAACCACGGTTGATTTTCCAATATTGCCGGAGTACTTGGCCAGATACCAAAACCCTAAAGAGGCTGACGCTTTGACGAAGATCCAGACGGATTTGGATGAGACTAAGATTATTCTTCATGATACTATAAAAGCGGTTTTAGAAAGGGGTGAGAAGTTGGATGACTTAGTAGCCAAGTCTGACAGCTTGTCCATGCACAGTAAAACATTTTACAAGACTGCTCGTAAGACAAACAGCTGCTGTAACTTTTGAAATCCTTCACTTTGCTCTTTGAAACTGGCCATACTTGTTGTTTCTGAAAGTGGATTTTTGAATGTTGTACATCTATACTTAAACTGTTAAATAACTTTGACAGGACACATTGTGTATGCTTTGCGATCATTATACCGGATGGTTTTTATACTGTTCCTAAATTTTCAGGGGTGATTTAGAGTTTAGATCATCAAACTGAACAACTTTTGATATGGAAGCAAGCCTGAATTGTAAAAAAAAATCTGTTGTCTCATACATTTGAGTCAAATGTACCTAAATTTGTAAGTTGTAACCTGATGTCCAGAACCTGACGGTCTCGAAATCGGGTTTAGTTCAGGCATCAGGTTTAGTCTCCCACAATTCTTTTGTACCTACTAACATAGAGTAAATAAATTATACACACTACTAATGTACCATGTACCTCATAGGTTGTGTAATCCTATTGATTGTGGTGAGAAATAAATATATTTTTATTTGTATTAAGTATATTTATTTAAATAGGTATTGCAGTTTAGTACGGACAGCAATTTTTTTTTGCGATTTCAAGTTTGCTCCCAGCACAATAAAAGTTGTTCACTTTGATGGTCCAAACGATCCCTGAAAGTTCTGGGACGGTAAAAAAATCAGCCGGTCGAATTTGAATGTGAATGTGGACAACATATGGCATTCTTATCTTAGCTATGTAAATGAAATGGTTGATCTGGGCATTTCCTGTGTGCCAATGAGAAAAGTTTCAATATAGGCCCTGTGCAGACAGAATTATGACAATCTGTGGCCGATTTTTTAGTCTGTGGGTGGAACTAAGAAACAGTATACAGGCTGTAACAAAACATGCTAGTAATATTCAAAGGGTTGATTTAGATTTAGACCATCAAACTGAAAAACTTTCCCTAAAGCCAACATAGAGACAAAAGTAAAAAAATCTTCAGTTCCATACAAAACTACAGTACATACTCGACATGGGAAGGTTTATATGGAGAGGCAAAAAAAATTTTTTTTCTATATTGGCTCCTTAGTGAAAAGTGTTCAGTTTGATTACTACTAATAGGGTAGTGTTTTGTTACAACTTGTAGATACATAAAATATTGATGTTACAGATGCATATTTAGCATTTTTTGTAGTCATTGGAAAGGAAATAGACTACATGGAACTCTACCAAAGTAATGCAAACATCACTAAAACTTTAAAAGAAAAACATCACTATCACTTTAAACATCCATCTTGTTACAATCTAGAAAGTTGCTCACAGAATTTATGCAGGGCCGAATTATATGAATTTAATTGGTGGCCTTCTGAAGTCTCCTTTCACATTGTAAATGACCGTTGTCTTGAACAGAGGCTGTGGCCACATAGGTAACTATCCCTGTAAGAACATGCTTCATACAAGCTGCCATTGACGGTGCACACATAGCGCGCGTGGGAGGACATACAAACATTCCCTGTAGGTATATTTACTCATGTGCTGCAGCTAAGTATACAGGCATTTAACTTTTCTCACTAGATATCCATATATGTCTGTGTAGCTACATACATAAAGCTGCAGCCGACTATGTGGGCCAGCAATTAAATTCTGTTTCTGTAACTTACTGTTTCATGTACAGAATCTATTATTATAGTTAAACAAAAAATGTGACTTGAGATGTAAACTTTATATTCACAACTTTCCTGACTACTTATAATTTTTTTTGTCTACCAATATTCAAACAAAGTTTACGAATGAAACCTGCTTTTTGTTACTTGGCAATCTTAGACAATTTATATAGGGACGAGTTACGCGTGTCATTCTACTAAGAAACATTTCTGCCATTTTTTGCGGGGGGCGAGGTAACATGAAATCCGCAACTTTGGATTTTATTCCCCATAACTTTAGATTCTAATTTTGAATGTTAAAAATCATGAAAGTAGTCTCGTGTGAACCCCAAACGTTCTAAGTTCAAAATTATTGTTTCGCTATTATGGACTGTCTCGTTTAGTGATAAAGTATAAAATTGGGTGTAAATGCACAAGATCAATTGTTCTTATACCGTGGCAGAGGGGAAATGCTACCGCAAGGCGAGTCCCTATATAAATTGTCTAAGATTCCATTCCATTCCAGCATCATTGGGAATTGATAAATCAATTTATGAACCAGAATCACCAAAAACTGCCAGAAAACAAATAGATTTTATTTTGAATTGCATTAGCATGTTTTACAAGTCTATTATGTTATTTATTTCAAAATGATTTCAACAAGAGACTTATTTTATTTTTAAATGAATAGCTTGCACGAAAAACTCATAGCAGGAAAGTTGAAATTACTTTAGTAATAAAAAGGACAAAGATTACTTTCATTAGTAGAATTCACCATTTTATTATATTTATAAGTTAGTTACAAAATGTAATCAAATTGTATAATAAATTACTTAAGAACTTTCGAGATTTTGGTTCATTGGTTTGTATTTTTTTATGATTCGGATTTTTTATATAATTTGAATTTTAAACAAATACAGTTTTTCCTATTTATAGCAAATATAGTGAATTAAAAAGTATGTCAAAAAAAAATAATGGACTGATAGTATTCAAAAATGGTATTACCGTATTATCTATTTAATGAAATTATTGGCCTAAAAGTATGAATGTTAAACTGTAGATGGGTTCTATATACTTTGTTACTCTGGCAATGCATTGGATTGTAATTATTATGATTATACTATTTATAATGCATTTGGTGCATTTGAGACTCAATTGCCAATAAAGTGGAATTTCAAACCTGGAGTGTGATTTTTGAATCTCATAGGTACGTTGAACTCAGCAGTTGAAAATGTATTGAGATTCGCATCTCTCTATTGCTGATGTGACTTTCAAAAATCGCACTCTTAGGGCGAATTACTCTTACATCCAATATGAGCGTTTCGTTGAGTTTTGAATTTCAAATCAACAGTAGAAAGATGCATATATCCATAGTAATTTTGACATTTTCAACTGCTGAGCTCAGCGAATGAGTTTCAAAAATCGCACTCCTGAATGTAATATGTAGGTATTTAGTTAGACCAAGCTATCTTTTGAGCAAAAACTAATTCATTTATTTACTAATTAACAAGAAGTTGTTAAACTTGTTATCATGAATAGTGCAGTCGACAACGCGGGTAGTACCATTCTTTTTCGTCTACTGTGACGCGGCATCCAAAGAGACCAGAAGTTTGTGGACACAAATAGAGGTTACCTGACCTAACTCCGACCGGTCCGGTCATAGCCATTGATGTCTTATAAAAGAAAAACATAACCCTCCTTCTGGCGCAGTCGGGTAAAAAGAGGTCAATGTAAAACGTAGTGATTACTTGCTCAGTGGGTCAATGGTCATAGCTCACTTATACAACACCCCTCCCGCAAGGCAAAAGAATGAACATTCAAATATAGGCTTACAAGTCCCACCTACTGAATACGTGCTTGGTGACAAAGTAGGCTTCAGGAGTGCGATTTTTGAAACTCATTCGCTGAGTTCAGCAGTTGAAATGTCAAAATGATATGCATATTTCTATTGCTGATTTGACTTTCAAAAATCGCACTCCTGAAGTATGATTTTTGAAAGTCAAATCACCAGTAGAAATATGCATATGTCCATAGTAATTTTGACAGTTCTCAGCGAATGACATTCAAAAATCGCACTCCAGGGGCTTTCAATTGTATCAACTACCATAGTATGTTACTTAAGAGGATCATCATCATTCTCTTCCCATTGTTTGGGGTAGGTCGTTGGAGTTTTTATGTTGTAAAGAGGATGGGGTGTGGTAATGATATACGGCAAATATTAAATACCTACCTAGATTTAAGAAAATGTTGCTGTCAAGATGATTATCGTCCGTGTGCTTTGATAATTCATTATAACCATTCGTTATTTATTAGATAATCTCTAAACGCTATAGCTGTTTTATTTGAATATTTTATTCATTTATTGTCCATGAGTGCGATTTTTGAATCTCATACGTTGAACTCAGAAACTTTATTACTTTATTGAAAATGTATGGAGATACGCATCTTTCTACTGCTGATTTGACTTTCAAAAATGGCACCCCTGGAGTATGTTTTTTGAATGTCAAATCAACACTAGAAAGATGCATATCTCCATATATAATTTTGACATTTTCAACTGCTTGGCTCACCGAATGAGTTTCAAAAATCGCACTCCATACCTACATAAATACATACAAAAACTCACGGCCATAATCCCTTTCGAATACTTATTTGATTCCATTCAACTTTACTAGGATTTGCCGCACACATTTATTTAATACTTGATAGTTTTCTTTGAATCTAAGGTGTTGTTTAAACAGAAGTGACGTGGCGCGGACGTGACGCGGGCGAGCGAGGTGCGGCAATATAAACCTTATAGTACGCAGAATAGCGTCGTTTGGAGAAATCGCCTCTCCTCCAGGCGACATCGCTATTCCTTTACGACAAAAACGACGCTATGCTGCGTACTATACCTATAAGGTTGAATATTATGTTACTTTGACTATCCGTGGCGGTGCCACGCGTCTCTTCTGTATAAACAGCACCTAAGGATCATTTCACACTTAAGAGCAGCGGCGCGCAGCGGCCGTTTGAACATTTTCTGTGGCAATTATTTACACCGAGAAGGCTGCTTGTGGCAGCGCGCTATCCATTGTATTGCTTCAAGTCAATTTGAACTTTATTCACTAGTAGTAGGTAAGGTTCAAAATGCTAGATAAAATGCTCGCAACTGTATAGTATACTTTCAGTGTGTATTGACCCTGAAGCCAAGTTGGGGGATGACAATCGAAATTACACAACAACCTTGCAACGAGTTGGTTGGATGAAAGGGAGAGTCATGAAAACCATTTTTTATTTGATTATTTCCCATAAATGTCATTTTTCTACAAGATTTATTTATAACATTCCGATGTAATAATTTTATCTCCGTCCCTACTCGTGACATAGAAAGCTATCTTTATAATAATTAATAAACCTTATGACAATACAAATAGGTATGATATGAGCGGTATGGTAAAAATAGCATGAATGTTTTGGACTTGTTCTTGACTCAAAGCAAACAGTAATAAGTATAAAAATAGTTTAAAATATAAATTTTTATTGTATGTTAGCTAGCTGTCAATGTATTTACCGGCGAATTTTATTATGAAGTCATTGGGGTAGTTCAAACAAAAGAACAGGAGTGCGATTTTTGAATCTCATTCGCTGAGTTCAGCAGTTGAAAATATCAAAATTACTGTGGAGATATGCATCATTCCACTGCTGATTTGACTTTCGAAAATCATACATCAGGCGTGCGATTTTTGAAAGTCAAATCAGCCGTAGAAAGATGCGTATCTCCACAGTAATTTTGACATTTTCAACTGCTGAACTCAACGAATGAGTTACAAAAATCGCACTCCTGAATAGAACTTTTCATGTTGATGAGATAAGTTTTATCCGGTACTTATAAGTGTATTCAGACAATGAAACTAAACAACTTTCCCCAAGGAACATGGGTCGAAAAACGAATAAATGTTTGGACCTCCATTAAAAAAGTGCGGATCAGCCGATAAATCTATGGGAGGTCCAAATTTTTTTTTGACCCCTGAGGAACATCAAGGAAAGTTGTTTAGTTTCATTGTCTGAAATCTGAATACACCTTTAAAAGGAAGGGAAAGTCCGTCGTTCAGTGCCACCCAGTATAAACGATTATGTCATTTGAAGCTTTTTAATAGGTAATATTTCAGTTTGATACAGTACGGACACTCCCTTTCTCCCACCAACTTTTTACCTCACCCCCTCTATCGCCGAATGGTTACCTCGCACTGGTTACTCGATACCTACGAAGAAGAAAGACAGGTTCAATTTCTTTGGTTTCGCATGTGCTGACGTCATCTTGTTAATTTCAAATTTTTGTATGCAGTGTCCGGGCTGTGGCATGATGTTCGAAGGCACAATAGCTATCTTACTGAAATACTACTACAAGCCTACCTACTTTATTAAAAACCTGTTCAATTTTTTTTAAGATCATCGGGTTTTCCATTGATTTTTTCTTCAAGGAACTAAGTTTAAGTAAATTTTTTTAATGTGTTCAAGATATTTGCTGTCACAGTTTAATCGTCAGTGCATGCGGGAGGGAGTAGGTATGTACTTACTCTTTGTCATACGTGGTCATACTGTGGTGTAGTGTGTTGCCTACTGGGACTGTTTTTTTTTTTCACGGTCTGTAATAAATTTGTTCATCTACTATAAGTAGAAAGCGATTATACGTGGTTCTCATTTTGCGGGAGAGTGGGTTATGTCCATCCAGTATGTAAGACACTTATTTTTACTGTGGTTTCGTATGAATCTTTTTGATTAGGTAGATATTAATTGTTAAAAGTTTAAACAATAAATTGTATATTGTACCTACTTTTAAATGCTTCGCTATGTGTTAGTAAATAAATGTTGGATATTAACTGTTAATTTTCTTTGATGTTTATTTTCGTAATAAATACCTACTAGAGTACTTACCTTATTTCTCGGACTTAGGCTTAGCACTGCTGTTCTAAGTCCAATTTTGATTCGTAGTAGTTTCATTGCAATAAAACACAGTTTGAAATAAAAATACATATATTAATTACATCAATATTAAATTACAGCCAACATAACTATGTAGGTTACAATAATAAAAATATACCTATATAATTTTCATTGAAACAAATAAATTAAATAATAAAAACAAGGTATTTTTTTTCTTATTAGTAAGTAAACCTAATTCTATAAATCATTGACTATAAGAAACTTGCAACTGCGGAATACCAGGTAACATTCGTTAAAACAATCCACCTACAAGCAAGGGAGAGCTCACTTATAGTAAATAGTATTATTATGGAATTTACTCATTAATTCTATAATTAATTAATAATGAGTAACGATGCCTGTGGAATCTGCACGTAATTAATGTTTCTTTTATCTTTTCCCAATATAAGCATAACTTCCACGACAAGGTTTTCTCTTGAGAGATCTTTTTTGTATTAACTGAAAAGTTATACTGAAACCTGACTATCCCATCGGGAAATATAGTCGTGAGCATATCACGACTTAGGTCCAGTTTAACATTGTATCTTTTAAAGCAGACAATACCTAACGCTCAGAGACCATGTTAATCTGGAAGGTTAACCTCCTGTTTTTTTCATCAAAATTATATACGTGACACGTATGCAAGACGCATGCAGTCTTAAATGAAAATATTACGATGAAAGGTGTCATTAAATTATGGGCAGATACCACAGTCATCCATTAAACCTAAATAGAAAGGGGTGTAGTACACATTAAAGTACAGAATAATAGAATTGTTGCAGCTAAATTTTTGGCATCAAACAATGGAAAAGATAGAATAGATAACTTATATAATAGAAAGCTTTGGAATAGATTAACCAGTGAGATTGTAATGGTAAATCGTTTTCAATAGTCCCGATTATGCAACCACTGTCAACCAATTTGAAATATGTATAGAACCTACCTACCTTTAGAACCTTGTCACAATCACCTGCATTATTTAACATCATTGACACTCAGTTGCAGAAACGCTCATTAAAGTTAATCCTCTATTAAATCTCATGCTGTCACTTTTTTTCTTGTTAACGTAGTAAAAGCTAGCAAGAGATTTAATGGAGGATTAACTCTAATGAGCGTTTCTGCAACTGAGTGTAAGCTTCTGTGAAACATAACGTAACTATTGAATAGGTAATCTGTGACATAACTGCAAGTAGTTTGCTGTGAGAAGGTTGTAAGGTGGCTTACATTTTAAATTGGTTGACTGTACCTACCTACTAACATGAAAAAAACTGTAACTGTAACGTTAACTAAAACTGTGGATATTTGTAATTTGACACTGTTTGTTTCCGAGGTACAGATTTTTTATTCAGATTAGTGTAAGGCAATTTATCAAAGTACATAATAATAAGTACCTGTATAGGTATTCTAAAAGGCCTGCCTTCAAAAACTACGGCCAATAATATAATAAGTAGGTAATTACCTACTGTTGGAAGACCAGTGTTTCAATTTCTTATTTTCTGATCTAAATCTGCGATATAGGACAATCCAAAGAGTGTTATGTTTTATGTAGAGTAGGTAAGTAGGTAGGTGTTCGATTTGTGAAGAAATTCCAATATTGTATTATACCACGGAATATATGAGAGTACAAATTAAACCTGCTATTTATTAAGAAGGTTTCTGTCTTAGACAATTGTACAAAGTTATATACAGTAATACTAGATACTCTTTCTTATACTGTGGTACGTAAGGTATACTTCAGCTGTTTTTGTGTTTTAGTATTATAATTGAATTTGAATTTTTGAAACCTACCTACTTGTTGGGAAAACTATAGCCGACTTGCATGTACCTTAAGTACTAATCTCACTGGAAAGAACAAATTTTGTAAGTTCTACAAACAAAATATGAATAAAAAAGTACAACAAAACAAATCGAAGAATAGTGAACATAGTCATACATAACAGAGATACATTAGTCCTCCTATTGTACAATTTGTGCAATAAAAATAAGTCTTTAGATAATCATAAACAATAAAGTCGAAAATAGCGAAGACAGAAAGTTGATACACAAATTGCAAACGTATAAATGCCCTTTACAATCTTCCACGCAGGAATTATAACGTTTAAATATAATCTTTATTTCATTATCCCGCGCTACTTAAAAATTATGTCTCTAATGATAAAGAGATTTCACTATTAAAGTCGTACAATATATCTCTTTTCATCCAACACACATTATTGTGTTTTTGTTGTTACATCTATGCACTAAAATTACGTTTAAAATATGTTACAATGTTCCCATTTGTTATTTTTCAATAAGTGTAATGTTGACTGACGTGTTTCGTGATATAATTATTATGAAAATGTTTTGAATTTTGGCAAAATTAACACGATTATTGTTTTTAAAACATTGTTCCACCTTCGTTACACCAGTCTTTCTGGACCAGGCGGTCTTAACAAATCACTTGAAAAGACCGAAATGCGTTATTAAAAATTAAAATCAATTCCTTTGAAGGCAGGGTTTAAGTTTTATTATCTTCATTACACAGTATACTCGACAAATACATATAAATATTCAAAAGTACTACTGATATTATAGATGAAACCTACTTGTATGAAATTACGAATTCCAAATGGGTATTTTCTCTCCATTGAGACTATTTTGACCTGTTATGCGCGTAATTTTGATTACTTATAATTCTAATAATTTTCTGATTTCTTGTCCATATTTGATTGCAGAAATAGTAAAATACTAAAATAAACATGTTCACTAAAAATGAGGCGTAATAGGTGATGTTGATTTTATTAGACTTCATTGCTAACTCACGCTAGTTTCACAGACGAGTCAGCAGAGAGCTACAGACATGATACAGCTTTAAGAGTACACTCTGCACTTAAACAATAAATTAATAATTTAATATAGACTCTACTTTGACAACAATGTAACAATTAATTAAAAATAATTGTAATTATAGTTAAATGCCTTTTCATTTCCATGTAGCCAAATAGAAACTTAATGTAAATACAAGAAATTAAGATAGTCAGAACGTCAGCACACACGTTGTCACTGCTTCTACAGAAGTGAGAATAAATATCCACGCTGCTGGGGGGATTAGACCCGAAGCTAAAAGAAAAATATATAGCTATACATATAATTATGCATCTTCATCAATGATGATTTCTTACATCTACTTACACTTTATAAAAGGCATCCTTTGATACAAATTATTTCGTCTTCAAAATAAAGGCAATACAGCAAATCACTTCAAAAATTTTACGAAACAAATCATCTACGACAAATCACGACTTATTAAGCGACCTATCAATGGGCGACTACTAAACACAATAATTAGTTTACTTCATATAAAATTGGAGTTCACACACTCTACGATTTGCACCCGGGAACGCGATTCTTTGTACTAGTTTAAGGGTTTGGGAGAAGAAACACTACAAATTGAGGGGACTCGCCCCACATAATGTTATTCCGGCAAACTTGACGATTCAATAGTCTTTTACCGAGTATCATGAAGTACCGCCGAGAAAAAAAATCGTAAACGTAACTTTGGTGTTAACTCCTTCTAAAAATACTTATAAATGTAACGAATCCGATCACGACTTCACTAACTCGGGTCCAGAATCTATCGGCACAGATCTTGTAATTGTATCCAAACGTGTGTTTGTTAATGTTCATTTGTTGGGGACCTGTATCTTCTTGGATCTGAAGTCGTAGATCTTGCGACAGAAGAGGACCAGCTCGGGTGAGACTGAGGGCGGTAGTTTTGAGTCATTGGGCGCTACCGCGGGGGTGACCTCGCTGGCGGGCAGCGGTGGCACGATCGATGGTTTTGGGTTGATGCCTTCCTCTACTGCTTTTAGCCGTTTTCTGTACCTGTATATTAAAATTTTTTAAATTAATATTTATAATTAAAGTGCCTCTTCTTATTTTAGTGCAAAGTAAAAAGGCAGTTCGTATAATATAGGTACCTAACTAATCCACCAAAGATAAATAATCATGAAAAGGCAAGGGCTGCAACAATGCGGTAATCTCCGTTTAAAATATCATCATCATCATCTCCCTGTCCTTATCTTATTAGTTGAGGTCGACGCAATATGTCGTCTTCATTCATCTCCTTTAGCCTTCATTTCTGCGTTCACATCTTTTCTACACATACTAACATCTTTCACACCATCCATCCATCTTTTCTTTGGTCGTCCTATCTTCATATTTACCAATCTTCTTGTAATATGATACTCATTTCTCCGCATCACATGCCCATACCACGATAATCTATCTACGTTTAAAACACAGGTTAATAAAGGGTAATTAATATAAAGGGGTTTGATACCAGTGATATTGAAAGATGGATTCAATAATTATCTAAAGACAACTTACCGGCAATATTCATTAAACGTCAGCACATAGCACTTGTCCTCAATACAGGCGACGGAGTTGGCGTCGCGGTGTCGTGACGCAAAGACTTCGTCCGGCGCGTCGGTGGGCTCCCGCCCACGCTCCGTATGCTCCGGCCGGTAGTACCACACTAGCGATACCATCATTTCACCTGGAAGACAAATGTTTTGAGTATTCCTCTTATGCAGGAGCTTCACTCTCACGAGAATTTTCAGCAAGAACTTCCAAAGGAAAATTACAACGGTCACGACGCCACGAGAATAATGAAGAGCGTCCATACTCTCGTTCTCAGCCCTTCTCGTCTGTTCTCGGCGGGAATGTAGTGTCTCCTTTACCGATCCCATATTCAGGCCAAGAAGACAAAATCTACTCTTCTCTGTTTTCAGCATCATAAGGCCCTTACAGGACGATTTCTTACAGTCATTGATTGGACAGTTCGTAATATTAAAAAAGAATGGGGGACATGTTAAAGCGCAGGAAAGATTCTCAATGAGCACACAACTCATCAGGGCTGAATAATTTTGAAGACCAACTTTAATCTTTATAATGGGGGATAATTATCATTGGTTAAGTGTAGGATTTTATCGCTTTTTTACATTGAATGCCTTAGTTCAGAGGTGTTTTCAGTGTATGGTGAAATTTAATTCTTTGGCAGAAACTGACCATCTTCAGGATTCTCCCAAAGGCTAGCGACTCTCGCGACGAAGGGTTGTGCTCTAGCCGTTGATGCTCGCAGCAGCACACAGTCGCCACGTGCCACAGTGTCGCCACTCGCATGCGCCATTCGAGAGTAACACCGAGCTGTGCGGTCTAGGCGAGAATCGTTCTGGAACAAATAAGCTTCAAGTTAACATATAATCTTTGTATGTTTTTTAGTCCAAAGTATTCTTAAACAGGAATTTGTAAATGTGGTCCAAGGCCGTAAGATCAAGGGTGATTGGAGCATGTCCTTTCTCCAATATGAGATATTTTATGGATTAGGTTAAGTAGTAATTAGTTGGCACCTAAAATGTTTAGCGGATACCTAATAAGTGTGATATTATATTGTATTGTCAACTTACATTGAGGTAGACTTTGGAAATGTAATGTTCGCTGTCCCAGTTCCATCCGTTGCTCCACCGCGGAGGTGTGCGTGGCTCGAACGTCGGAGGTGCAAGAGGCGCAGGCAGTCTTCGCACGCGCCGGGTTCCCGTCCCGCTGCGCCGGCGCCGCGCTCTCCTGCATACGCTAGGGATCGGCGAGGCACAAGCATCTTCTATCACAAGAGTAGCTTCGTCCGTCTTTATTGCTGGCTTCTTCGAAACCAAGAGTTTTACTACTTTCTCAACGCTCTTTCCTTTTAGTTCGCCGTTGGTAAGCTTGCACCGTTTCGGCATAATTTTTTCAGGAATTGTTTTCTCTGATGTTACATTGATTGGGTTTTCGAGCGTTCGGCTCTCAATTTCTGCAACTGAGGTGATTTCTTCTGATTCGCTGATCAACCTCTGTGATAGTAGTTTAGCAACTTGATCTATTGATTTGGTCTTCAGTTCACCACTAGCTTCATCACCAAGTAGCCTGCATCGTTTAGCTACCGTTTTCTCAGATGTATCCTTCTCTGTAACTTTATCAGCAGATGACTCTGAATTTGATAAGATGATTTCATCTAAAGCAACATCGGTTTCAATGGCATCAGTTAGTGGTTTCTTTTGAAGTAACTTAGCAACTTTTTCAATACTCTTTATCTTTTGACCGTTTGGTTTATTCATGGATAATTTAGAGCGCTTTGCTTTTTCCGCCGTTACGTCCTCAACGATATCTCTCGACCGGTCTGTAGCTGCTGATTCCAAATCAGGAACCTTATTTGATACACTATGAGATTCTTCTGCGAGCTTCGCACTGGTTTCTACTTTATCTTGACTCGCTTTAGGTTTAGGTACTTTAGAAACCTTGAGAGGGTTTATTGTATCCTCAATTATACTGCTCTTATCACTAACACTGTCCACTTCATAATTGTCTTTTAGGGAATCACTTTTGCCCTTAGGAGCATCGAAAGATTTTATATCACTGCTTATCTCTATATTTGATTTGCACTTAATACTAGTTGGTAGCAGAGGTTTCTCATTTTTCAGCTTATCCGATGTTTTTAATACTGACTTCAAGCTGTGCGTGATTTTAGAATCTACTTTTTCTAATTTACAAGCATTTTTGTAAGCTAATTTCTTTTCTATGAGCTGACTAACGGCTGCAATAGTGTTTGGTCGAACGCCACTAACTGGTGCGTTGTTGTCCACTACATTATTGTTGATATTCAGGGTTTTCTTATTGCTGTTTTGTGATTCGTTTTCACCTGGAGGTAGAAATAGTTCGGCGGGATTTAATTCTTTATCCGAAGTATATCCCTTAGCATCAATTCTATCAATACTATTTTTTCTTAGAAGATTATCGAGCAGAAGTGCACTTTTAGTTTTAGGCTTCACTGCTGTTGGTTCATCGGAAATCGCAGCTACATTTTTGAGTCTTGAATCTTCATCAACGGACGATTCAGTGAGCATTTTCTTGGCTTTAGGTGAGTTTGTAGCATTTTCCAACTTTCTCTTGACAGTTTTCTTTTCGGTAGTTGGTGTTTTTGGTGTTCTCTTAGTGTTTTGTGGAGCACGTTTCTTTGGTTCCTTGGTGATTGTCTCAGTCTGTATAACTTTGGTCTGATCACCCGAAACTTTTCGGCGTTTTTGTAACTTTACGTGCTCCCCTATTCCATTAGTTTTACACCCGTCTTCAAGTTGAATATCTTTCATGTCAATTTCTAGCTTCGGCCTTGAATATCGTCTCTTGACTGGTTTTGCTGCGTCAGAATTTTCCGTCGCCTCTGAAAGTGCTGTTGTAGAATTATGCTCCCTTAGAGCTTGTGCGTCAGTTTTCCTGGAAGACGCGTATGTTGGACCCTCGTTTTCTTTTTTGACGTCGACGAGTGGTGTAGACCTTTCGTCGGATGAGGACAGGTCGATAGGTGCGCAGATAGGGGGTGATATTGCCATGACGTCATCATCAGCGTCACTGTGTTGCGTAGGAGGATGCGGAGCAGTAGATATGAGGAGACCAGTGTCATCTCCAGCCAGGGACCGTCTCGCCATCGCTTTGCCTAGTCGTGCTCTTCGTGGAGCCACCGGTGGAGGTTGTGGAGCGCAGGCACCTGCCGAGCCGCGCGCGGGTGATGGGGGACCCAGAGCTTCGGCTGGACCAGGCGTGTCGCCAGCTAGGCGCATGTTGTCGCGAACATCGAACATTTCGCGTTTTGGCGAGGCACCCCCTATTGCTGGTAGAGGGCAAGGATGTGGAGCGTCTGCTCCCGCAGGTGGCTCTTGTTCTAATGGTGGATCCTGGGATAAAATTAGACACTATTATTTTGTGTTCTTATCTTTAGTCGTTTATGATTGTATTTAGTTTTGGACGTGGTCGTACCTTGCCACTGCCGTGCGTGTCGGCGCCGGCGTCGAGTGCGCACGCCCGCACCTTCGATCGGAAGGCGCCCCCGGGCGGTGCGAGTGCTGAGAGAACGTCCGCGGGGCCGCCACCGGTAGGGGCTTTACCAGTAGCGGGCCCAATAAGGACGTTTTTTGGACACGCGTTTAATGGGCACGGGCATCCGCGGTATTCTGAAATAAATCAGAAGTTAATAGATAAGTATTACTATATCAGTTTAAATCGATACCTACTTAAACTATTAAAATGTGGTGTTAATTACTAGTACCTAGCTGATATTGCCCTTCTATTTTAGTTCTTATTTATGCAGATCAATGTAATACAATTAAGGGTGATTATTTAATTGTACTTACATGGACTGCATTGCAGAATAGGAATTAAATTGTTGATTTAGACCTAGCATCGCTTAGCATATAGGTAGGCAGACAAGGTGGTTTTTTTCTTATAATAATGTACACAGTTAGCATTTAGAGTGGGGGCGTAAATAACCAGACAGCACTCGTAACGTCTTTGATCGAACTGAAATTCTAACCACTGAACCGTTTGGAAAGTACGGCGTAGTCTCACCAATAGTAATATCGTATCACCTTGTAGATATCGATGATAGATGATATTTATACCTGATACTGACCTACGTATGGTATTCTTTGTGGTGAGTGTTGGTAACAGGGCGGCGTGCCATAGTACTGTGGCGGTGGGTACTCGCTGCCGACGCCTACCATCTGTAATTGAAACGTTTTGAATATAAATAACATTGTATTTATAATATCGCATACGATAACATCGAAAGTTGCGGTAAACTCATTGAAACAAAGGAACACCGATTGAGAATTTGGAGTGATTGTGTTGTGAAACAATATCGATGATTATTGATTAATCGTTATAGAATCGATATTGATATGTGCTTTTTGATAGCTCTATGCACTTCTGGTTCTAAATACTTATTTGTTCTGTAAATTCAGACGATCGATAATGATCGGTGAAATAACTACAATTATTACAGCTTGGAAAAAAAGAGTTTTACGTTATGACAGGTGCACGTCCAACTAATTATTTTAGTAAAAAATAATGGATGGTATTGCCAGGTTATGCATGCTTTCGACGTGAAAGAAAGTGGCGCCCTCGTTTTTTCCAAGTTCTTTTTTGCCGAGCTGTAGGTACTACTTAAGAATCGCCTACAATCACAGAAGTGAGAATCCGGCTTAACTGTTCGAATCGATCTTATAATTGTAGAATTGGCAAGTTACACAATTATTGATTTATCTACAGGGTGAAATTGATATCATTAGCATCAAATGTATGCAACAGCTGAATATTGTATGCTATTGAATAGCTCCCATAGTGAAAGTTGTTCAGTTTGATGGGTAGACTCTTAGTTTAAAAGGATGCTAATGATATCAATTTAACCCTGTACAGGCTTATATTTGTAAAGGACTGACCTGTGGGTCCGCCTGTGGCGACATGTGGTAAGAACCAGGTGGCCTGTAGTAACGACCGTAGCACAATTCGGCGGGGTAGTATGGCGGGCCGTATTGCTGTAGCACCTGTAATCAATTGTTAATATATTGTTAGTAATGTACGAATAGGTAGCAGTTTTTGCTGAATCATTTTTTTTTATAGGTAAGTACTTGGTAGGTAACTATAAATGGTAGGTATTAGCAGTGCCGGCAACATTTGAAATACACACAGACCGCTGTAGCAAAACGTCCTACCATTACCATTACTGTATCTTATTCTTTACTGTTAAGTTCATATTGAAAACAGATTTACTTTGTCATACTGCAGATTGCGATGAAATAAAATAATTACCTAGGTAAGTACTTGGAGGTAAGTTAGGTAACCTTTTCTCTCAATATTTCATTCAAATTGGGTCAGTAGTGTTTACAACGTCATGGTGTACAAAAAAACTGACTAACATACTTTATTTTGAAAATATACCTACCTAACTTATTTTCAGGGCTATGCCAAGCAGCAGCAGTGGACGTCCATCGACTGAGATGACGATACTTATTTTCAATGTATTTAGGTATGACAATACGCCAAGTTTGATTACCTACCTCCATATCCTACCTATTAGGTACTATTATTACCCATTCATATGCCATTACAATTATTCAATGTGGGTAAATAAATGTTGTGTCGCGGTAATACCTACATTTTACATTATTAGTTAACTACATCAATAACGATTGCTTGGAAAATGTGAAAACTAGAACGGGAAATGATTGCTTATTAGTTTACTTCTTAAGGCTGCCCCAAGCCTATTGTACCGTGCTGCCCCTATACCTAGGTATAGACTCGGTACCATGCATAGTCTAAAAAAACAAGGTCCTCTATTCCCAGAGTGACACAAGCCTACGTCACAAAAAAAATTAAAACCGCCTTACAAAAAAACTAAATAGTTAAAAAATAATATTGCAGCCTATGACTTTTTCGTTCGCATCATAAGAACATTAATTTGTTTTATTGAAGTCGCTGTCAAGCCGGTACGATTAGCGACAGGGCTTGCATTTTTTGGCTTGTCTTGACACCGACTTCTATAAAACAAATTAATGTTCTTATGATGCGAACGAAAAAGTCATAGGCTGCAATATTATTTTTTAACTTTTTAGTTTTTTTGAAGGCGGTTTTAATTTTTTGGTAAAATTTTGTTTATTTTACAATTTTCAGTGGTGAATTCATTAGTTCGATTTAATAGGAGTGCTTTAAATTAACAAACGCACTAGTCAGCACTACGATTTTCGAAGGTTCCCCTCGATTTCTCTGGGATGCCATCATCAGATCCTGGTTTCCTTATCATGGCACCACCCTCGGGACATCTCCGTTCCAACAAAAAAAGAATCATCAAAATCGGTTCATAAACGACGAAATTATCCGCGAACACACATAAAAAAAAAATATATATATATACAGGGTGAAATTGATATCATTGGCATCCTTTTAAACTAAGAATCTACCCATTAAACTGAACAACTTTTACTATGGGAGCAAACCAATCGGAGCAACTAAAAAATCTGCTGTCCCATACTAAACTGCGATGCCTACTCGACTCAAATGTATGCAACAGCTGATTTTGTTTTTGCTCCGATCGGTTTGCTCCCATAGTAAAAGTTGTTCAGTTTGATGGGTAGACTCTTAGTTTAAAAGGATGCCAATGATATCAATTTCACCCTGTATATACAACGTGTTAATGAATTAACGCAAAACTAGAAAGTAGTTTGTTTAGAATCGAGAGCAGAATCGAATTATCATGGTTTCAACATAGGTAATTTTATTCAAAATATTAAATAATTTTTTCGTAAAATTTTTAATTCACTGAACCCGATGTCAACCCACCCCACGGACACACTCAGCCTACTTACTAGCAAAACAAGATTATTAAAATGTATCCATGAGTACGTTAGCGCTTTCATTCAATGCTGAAAAGATAACAATTCATTTTTGCCTCAAAACTTAAAATGCGAATAACTTTAAATTTTAACTATCAAAATAATGAAATTATTGTTTCAATCTAATTATTTTGTTACAAATCAGTTGGAGTGTATGACGTTTTGCGCTAATTCATTAACACGTTGTATATACGGTCGAACTGAGAAACCTCCTCCTTTTTTGAAGTCGGTTAAAAAATGGCCGCCAAATATGGTAAAAGGGTATGATGACGTAGGTCAGTCACGTGATCGGAACAGAATACCAGGCGCAGTATATTATTGTACCATGATACCATGAAATTCTGATAAACTGATATTTATGTGTATGTATGTGTACAAAGTCATACAGGATGTAACAAAACACCCTAGTAATACTTAAGGGGGTGCTTCAGACCATCAAACTGAAAAACTTCCACTGTGGAGCCAACTTCGAACTCGCGAAATAAAAAGCAGCTGTGTCATACAAAACTGCAATACCGGCTCGACTCAAATGTGACAGCAGAAATTTTTTATTTTTTTTCTCGATGTTGACTCCATAGTGAAACTTGTTCAGTTTGATGGTCTGAAGCACCTCCTTAAGTATTACTAGGGCTAGGACATTGCAGGCTGAATCACCTGATTGTCCGAAAAGAAAAATGATTCCGTGCTTCGGATGGCACGTTAAGCCGTTGGTCCCGGCTACTATCTCTGGTGGTAGTAGTCGTTACATAAAATTTTTTTTTATCTTTGGTCTGCGTAAGTACGACCATGTGTCAGAATTCCGCGCTCGACTTAAGTGGCTCCCAGTCAAACGTCGTAGGGAAGCTCACATCCTTAACCTTCTCTACTCCATCCTCTTCAATCCCATGACTCCTAATTACCTCAAGGAACGCTTTGTTTTCTCTTCCTCTACCACTGGCCGTCACCTGCGCTCCTCTGAAAACCTCTCCCTCCTTATGCCCATCCACTCCACTAACTTCTACACCCATTCCTTCTCCGTTCATGCCGTTCGGCTTTGGAACTTGTTGCCAGAGGCAATCAGACGTGCACCTTCCTTGAATGTTTTTAAGTCGAAAGTTAAGTCGCATTTCCTGGATCACTGACTTTTCCTATGTCTATGGTTCATGTTTTCCTATCGTGTTTAGTTGAGTAGTACGCGTATTTATATATGATGTATGTGTATGTATATATATGTATATGTATATATATATATATATAATATATATTATATATATATATATATAGGAATATATATTATATATATTTATCTATGTATTGCATTAAGTTGTATATAATAGGTTTACTCTTGTTTTATTTTTTTATAATTTTTTTTTTATTTACTGATATTTCTGACCATTTATCTGGAAACACCGCCTACCTTTCTTCGTACACCGTTTCCTCTACCCTAAGGTTGTCTGGAAGAAATCGCTTCTTAGCGATAAGAACGCCTTATTTTGTACCTCTTGTATTTTTTTTTCTCTGTATTTTACTGTTATGTTTTGGTGTAAAATAAAGTATATTTGATTGATTGATTGATTGAAAAACCACGTCAGAGGCCGTAAGGCGGTCTGACGACCTGAACTCTGACACCAGGGCTCTGCCCACACGATAAGAAGATTTACTAGGGTATTTTGTTACACCCTGTATACTTTAGATACTTAAATAAAATACTTATAGGTGGTAAGGAATGCTTACAGGTGGATGTGGCGCGTGATAATGTGGCGGGTGATACCTCGCGAGCGCGCGCTCTGCGTCTGCGCTGCTCTCTTTTATCAATGGTCCGGCCGGCTGGTAGTATCCTGGAACAATTTAAAAGTTTCTATTAGTTGCAATTCATGTCTCCTATCAAAGAATAAAGGGGTAAGTTGGGGTGGGTATGTATAAGCAGGTATTAATTAGGAAACACTTTTTGTTGGTCCCATAGAGAAAGTTGTTCAAGTTCAGCAGTGCGATTTTTGAAACTCATATACGTTGAACTCAGTAGTTGAAAATGTCAAAATTACGATGGAGACGTGCATCTTTCTACTGCTGATTTGACTTTCAAAAATCATACTTCAGGAGTGCGATTTTTGAAAGTCAAATCTGGAGTGCGATTTTTGAATCTCATTCGCTGAGTTCAGCAGTTGAGAATGTCAAAATTATTATGGAGAAACGCATCTTTCTACTGCTGATTTGACTTTCAAAAATCGAACTCCTGAAGTAGATATGATTTTCAAATTAGCAGTAGAAAGATGCATATCTCCACAGTACTTTTGACATTTTCAACTGCTGATCTCAGCGAATGAGATTCAAAAATCGCACTCCAGCAGTAGAAATATGCGTATCTCCGTAGTAATTTTGCTCAGCGAATGAGATTCAAAAATCGCACTCCTGATCTTAACTTAAAAAACCGTCAGCATATTAACCCTGGCTGGTATCCTATGTGTTGACGTCCTAAGAGGGCTATTACAAGCGCAGTGGCGCCCTCTTCACAAAAATAAAGATTTCTCAATAAAGAAAGCCTAAATTAAAAAAGTGCTCAACAGATAAACTACAAAAACCTTCAAGCCATTGTTATACAAAATTTTATAGGTTCTTAACGTTCCACTTTTCGATAATTTCGAATAAAAACAAAAGCGGCCGTTTTTTTTTCCTTTTTTCAAAATATTTATGTTTAGACCTTTAAAAAAATCTATAAAAGTATTCTATGAAAATAGTTTGAAGGCTTTTGTAGTTTATCTGCAGGGAACTTTTTTAATTTAGGCTTTCTTTATTGAGAAATCTTTATTATTGTGATGAGGGCGCCACTGAGCTGGTAATAAGCCCTCTTAACAACTACATAACAATGACAATCCTGGAAAACCTACAGATTGTAGTGCATGTTTATCGACACCTTGATTGATATTATGGTAGGCTACTTGGTATACCTATTTTTTAGGTACAACAATAACATTTTGTCACAATTCGTCCAATAATTGTGTTCCATTTTTTTGATAATAAAAACGATAAAAGAACTTAGGTAAATTAAATAAAAAAAATTGCATTACAAAGGGGATGTGGTCACCTATTTTTTTAGAGATACTTCGTAGGTAGAGGTACCTACCTACGTTTGCGGTTTTGGCTACTTCCGTTTGAATTGCAATGAATTGACAAGCGTAGGACCTACGTTTTGTTTTGGTTAAATAAGTAAGTAAAATTTATTATTCAATAGGTGGATAGGTACCATTATCATTTAGTTAAGAGCCTATGTCGAAAAATAATTTTAGCGAAACGGGCGTGTGATAGCTTATATTACTGCCAGATGCGAGAGAAAGAGATGGGGCGGCGCGCGCGCCTGGATCGAATCAAGCGAAAAAACAAACTTTATTTAATTGTGATTGTACTATTTATGTAAGTTCAATTCTGCTCTAATCAAAACTTAGATAATAGCAATCTCTTTTTTTTTAAATCAAGTCTCATGTTTCTATTATTCAACGTTTAGCAGTTACAAGCGTTTATAGACAAAAACGGAGGCTACTTTGGCTTGTTTTTCTATCGAGAAAATTTGTCTTAATCGTGTTTTGGCTCTAATCAAAACTTCAATTATACGTTCAATTTACACATATCCGCAAATCATACTCCTACTGTCAGTACTTCATGATATATGGAGCTTTGAAGAATCCTATTTTATTTACATAGCCCCTTAAGTATAATTACATATATGGTTTGCAAATAAGTGCAAGGTATAGTTAGGATTAGGGAACTACAATTATAATAACCTAAGTAGGTATGTAACATAATTATACCCTTAGTGTTATAAAGTGTCCTTTAGTTTTTAACTTAGTAGGAGAGGAGGTACCTAATAAAAAACTTAAGTAGGTATTTTGTATTACTTGTCAGCAAATCAAAAATAATAACACATGACGTGCTAAGTATCTACCTGCGTGAAAATTTTAACTCTCTACCTATAGGTACCTCTTTCCCAAAGATTTTTAGTGAAACTTGTTCAGTATCATGGGTACAATCACCCCTTAAAGTAATGCAACTGTTTACCCTAACACCCTGTATACAGCCTCTTTCTTTACCTAAAGCTAGGGCGGATGGACAGAGTAACCTAAGCCATAACTCCTAAGCCTAAGGTTGGCACCTTTCAGGTACGGAACCCGAAAAGCAGGGCTGCCGATTCCGGGGAATTTCCCCGATTTTCGGGGAATGAGGGGTGTGTGCGGGGAGAGCGCGGGGAATGGTTCAAATCGGGGAATTTCGGGGAATCGCCTATTTGTAATAAATGTCGAACAAAGGATGTCTAAAGAAGAGGAAATTGCTAAAATTAGAATCGAATCGGACTATCCTTAGTCCGAAAGTGTGGGAGAAATATAAATAATAAACAAAACTCATCGTATTCTAAATGTTTAAGTAGATTTTTTGATAAAAATTAGAAGACAAAGAAGTTGATAAGCAAATTTTTGAAACATTTAACTACATTTTGCATGAAAAATGCTTTATTTTTTTGCATATTACATTGTCGGGGAATTTTCGGGGAATGCATGATTGGAAATCGGGGAAATTCGGGGCATTGAGCGTACTTAAGCGGGGAATCAAGAAATTTACATTGGCAGCACTGCCGAAAAGTACCTACATATGAAGAACAATTGCATAGTTCCGGATTTGTCCGCATGGCGCCAGTGGGTTTATAAATGAGTATACCGTTATCGTAAATGCTGTCTCTATTCGTCGAGCTTTCGAGCGAGGGCGGAGAGGCGGCATTAAACTGGAGCGCAGATCCAGTTTCCGCCTTCCGATTCACTTATTTTATTCAACGTTCAGAGTTGGTTTTCTTGTAGCGTTTTGTAAGTAGGTGCTGAATATCTTGTTTATTGTTTATTTTCACTGCATGTTAGCTAAGGGAAATTTTTTGTTACCTATGCTCTACATAATGACGAATTGTCTGGAGAAAATTGCAACAGAAATGATAAAATCCCTTTTGGCGCTGTTCCAAAAGCAAAAAAAAGGAATGATTACCTACGTTTTTCTTTCTAAATTTCAAAATACCTATACCTATTTACGTACTTATTTGAAAGATAACTAGATGCTAATCACTCGTACCTACTTAATTTACTTAGATACCTACCTGACCTATTTTAATAATTAGGCATTGGAAAGAATAAAATAGATTTGTTTAAATTTTTTATTTTTATTTTGTTTATTGACATTAATGTTTAGGTATTATCATGTTACCAAGGTGTAGGTACCCTAAGTACTTATTTATTACTTATTCGAATGTTTTTTAGTAGGTACCTACCTAGTTAGTCCCAAAATCATAATTATACCTAGGCTACATTATTAGTAAGTAATAAGCTATGAATTTGGCCGAAGTAAGGCAAGTAGGTATGTTTATTTTGACCCAGTTCTTAATTTATTCGTGTAGGTAGGCAAGGTAGAAACCTAACATTTGGGAAATTAATTATAGTCAGAAAACAAAACCAATTCGCACAATTGTTTGAATACTTAGGTCCCTATGCAGAGATACCCCTATAAAATTTACAACCAAATAATTTCAGCGACACAAGCGAGCTAATAAATTTTACACTCCATAAACTTAACTTCCATTAAAAACTTCATGCTCAGTCTAGCCACCTTAAAAAAAAAACCAAAAAAAAAAAACAATTTGCGATGCAGAACTGGGCCTAAAAGAAGCGGGCGGTTTGCCTTGAGCCGTATAGGCAGCTGCATCGATAGCAAGAGACGTTATTTCTTAAACCACTTTTTGCGTTTACGCTTATTTATTTACCGGTTTCATTGTTGGATGTGTTGCCGTGCAGAGATCTTTACACATACGTTACTTTATTAAGATCTATTTTGAATTGAGGATTGTTGTGACCAAAAAGTTATTGCGTTCCGTTTCCACGCAATATCATACCGAAAGACCATTCGAAAACATCCTGTGGCGGGCCCATCACCCTATACAACGTGTTAATGAATTAGCCTCGTGTTAATGAATTAACTGGCTCCGTGGTCTAATGGTTAAGAGCATTGGCTCTCGATACGGAGGTCGTGGGTTCGATTGCCACGGGGGACACCTAGTGATATGTCACTTTGTGCGTTTTTCCCCAGTTGGTTAGGACATTGCAGGCTGAATCACCTGATTGTCCGAAAAGAAAAATGATTCCGTGCTTCGGATGGCACGTTAAGCCGTTCGTCCCGGCTACTATGTCTGGTGGTAGTAGTCGTTACATAAAAACCACGTCAGAGGCCGTAAGGCGGTCTGAAAAAACTCTGACACCAGGGCTCTGCCCACACGATAAGAAAAAGAAGAATGAATTAGCGCAAAACCTCATACACCCCAACTGATTTATAACAAAATAATTAGATTGAAACAATAATTTCAATATTTTTATAGTTAACATTTAACGTTATTCGCATTCGCAAAAATTATTTGTTATCATTTCAGCAATGAATGAAAGCGCTATCGTACGATCATGGATACATTTTAATAATCTTGTTTTGGTAGTAAGTAGAGTGAGTGTGCCCGTGCCGTAGATTGATATCGGGTTAAGAAAATTTTAAATTATACAAAAAAAAAAAAAATTTTTGAAAAAAATTACCTATGATGAAACCATGATAATTCGATTCTGCTCTCGATTCTAAACAAACTACTTTCTAGTTTTGCGTTAATTCATTAACACGTTGTATAAGTCGTTATACCTACCTATTATGATTTATGAGAAAAATTATATTAATTTTTTAGACATAAGTAGGTGCTTTCGTTAATATTATAATCTTTGATGTCATGTCAAAAAGGTAATTTTGATGAGAGCACACAGGCTGGACCTACCTAATGTAGGTAGCTTATGCTATGCTATGTCTTTGTTTTAGTAAGTTACCGACATTAAGTATAACAGCAAGCTGGTATAAAGTAAGTAAAGAATAACAGCATGTAACTGGGCGCTAACCCAGCATATAAATAGGTATAAATAAACAGACAGGTAGATAGGTCTTTTAATAGCTCTACATATTTTTTTAAACTGTATAGATATAAGCATTTAGGCACCTAGGTAGGTAAGTACCAAGTATCTTTATTTTGACGATTAGACAAATTAATAATAGTTAGAAAATTTGATTTATTTATTGTAGGAAAGTTTCAGAATACCTATTGGCTATGTGCACGACACTAGCGCCACACTAGCGCGGCGTAGCGGATGAACTATGTCGGCCAGCCGTGAATTATCTACACTATTATAGTACTGTAAAGGACTGTGTTTGTTCGAGGATTCTGCCAAAACTACTGGACCGATTTTGATAAAACTTTTTATATTTAAAAGCTTATTATTAGTGTTAAAAGCTAGCTTATATTTTATTCCGGTACGATGACGGGAGCGGATGCGGACGAAGCCCCGCACAAAATCTAATTTGTATCGGAATTCCCATACAAACTTTTACCTCAGTTTTAACACCTTTGGGGGTTTAAAATGCGACAAGCCTTTTTTATTTAAGTGAGCATCTAGATGCCAATAGAAACTTCCATGCCAAATTTTAAGTTAGTAGTCTTGACAGTTTTGGAGATTTCGTGTTAAGTTAGTGTGCGGATTTGCATAGATTCAAGCAAATCTGACACAGCTTCACCGTCAGTAGTTCAAATTTCTGCCACGGTGTGCGCTGCGATCGACTTGACAGTTCCCAACACCCACTTCGCACATAGCCAATATCCTTAAAAATTACGTAGACATAACGTTATGGACCAGGGTCTTTAAAAATGGTAGGTATATAATAATTAGCTAAGTATTTTTGCTCGGCCTTCCTTGGCTACAGTATCTGTACTGTCACAGTAACTAAATGTTTGCTAATTTCATTCGTAAGTTTCCAAGGTTAGGTTAAGGGTATATTCTCTAAAACGCCTTACTTTAGGAACATTGTTTTCAGTGATATCCTATTGCATATCCAGTGTATTATATTTAATATGAAAGTCCTGCCTTTACTTAAAAATGTAATGAATCGGTTTTTAGTACGTTTCATATAATTTATTTTAGTAATCGCGTAAAATTTGGACACTGTTTGTCGAAATATAGCTAAAAATGGGGTTACTTTAGGAACATTTTTAGAAGGGTTACGTTACACGGTTGAAAATACAGCTTACGTAGAAATATAGTTTATATAAATGTAAAAAAAACAATGAATCGATTTTTTGAAATATGAGTCGGAATCGTACAGTTTTCTTAAAATAAAATTGTAAAAATCAAAAAATCTGTTTACCATACAAAATGGCGAACAAATGCAATCTCTTAACATCCTCTGACAACTGCATAACTAACCTTGTTTCTGATTTTTTCCATTGTACGGCGAACTGCCGTAATCAGCGCACGTCCGCGTTACATTTTTTGAAAATTATTTGCGACAATTTTATCCTCGATCTATCTGTTGATGACTAAAACACAAAGGAAATTTAACGGAATAATTCATAATTTGTGTTTTCCTAAAGCTAAAATGATGTTTTATTTCAAATTTTTATACGTGATTTTGGATAATTTTCGTCATATTGTTCAATCAAATTGAAATGACTTCGATTATGTCAGTAGCATATAGAAATCTATTACCATTCTCTTTGGTTGGCTTTTCAATATACAGTTACCAATACAGTCGCGCACAGATTCAAATAAAATCGAAGTAAGAAGATTAAATACCTACCTACATAATATACAATTTTGGATACTAATAAGCAGTGAGCTTACAATATCATTGGTAATAAAATAAGTAAATCATAGCTTTTATTTACTTCTGAAATTAAATAACGGCAGATCAATGCAACCAAAAATTTACAACCAATTTCATATTACAGAATATTTGTATAGAAAAAAATGATTTACTTATTTTTAAATTTTTATCCTCGATTGCCTTGCATTCATAATGAGCGTTTTTCCAGCAATTTTCCGGTGATCCATAGCGTCATCTGGATGGCGCCACTAAGCTGTGCCATTTTGTATCAATCTTTTTTTATGTTGTGCGACTCGGACTCATCCCTCAGGGTTCCGTATAAACTTAATTAGGAAAGACAAAATTTCTCCCATGCATTAAATTTTCTCCCATACCTAATGGTATGGGAGAAAATTTAAATTTGAACATACAACTACCGTGATAATTCACGGTAGATGTTCAAATTTTTTCCAATTGACAACTTTTCATCTTTTTAAAAAAATATATAAGAGATACCTACCTACGTATTTATCCGATTAAATTTTTGACCGATATTTCTGTTTTTAATTTACTTTAGAATTTTCTGAAAAACGTAGGATTTATGGTTATAATTGGTACCTTGGCTGCAATAAAATTAAAAATAAAAACTGTCAAATAAATAGAAAAGCCAAGCAGGCAAAGGAATAAAATATCATTCAACCTCTATTAAATTTAATTAAAAAAAGGTGCGAATCGGGCTACGTAGATAGTATAAAATTCTTGATAAGAAAATCATAGTTTTTATTTACTTCTGAAATTAAATCGCGGCAAATAATATCAAAATAACAAAAAATTTACTTCCTACCAATTTCAATGAATAATTGAATAGAAAAGATTTTATTACTGTTAGCGGAAATGTGGTTTTTGGCAGACCCCCCCTGCGTGCTCTATGGGTCACCCCTTTGCATACACCCGGAAGCTGTCTATACTGACAGCTGTCACCTTCTCCCGGCGCTCGGCACGAGTCGCATACGCCGATCCGATAGTTTTATATAATAATTGAGGAAAAGTCTATTAAAATGTATATTTGCCAGTATCCAGAGAGTTTCAGTTTTATATCTCAGAATTGGGATAGTAACTCTAACGCCCACATGTAATCCAGTCGAATCGAAAATCTAATCGTTGAAACCGAACACGTGCTTTGATGATTGAAAAGTTCTAACCTATTTGTGAAAAGCATTGTGAAAAAGTGACTATTATCTTGGAATATGGTGTTATTGACTCAGCTATACATGTCTACATCTAATTTGAGGCGTATGGACGCAATTTACTAACAAGGAAACCAGAGTTGTCGTGCGTTGCGTTTGACCTCGCGTGAACTTTGGTTTGGTGCATGAAAGAACGTGTTTGTGAGCCTGAAATGCCTGCCTGTCATGATTGCTGGGTTTGAAATACTAACAAGTCCATAATACGAAACTAATCTGAGTGAGTTTATTCCATTTTATTGTGCCTACTAAAGTCGAAAGATCGTGTACCAGAGCCGATTGATTTTATAAATTGAACCCTATTGCTTTGGGAATAGAGGTCACATGTCGTACATGCCATCGATATTTGCAAATTAATTGGTTTGAATAGTAAATGTCATTTTGTAATTAAAAGTATGAATCGTGGGGTACCTATCCTATTTGATCACATTACAGAAGTTTCATCGATTGGCATTGAATGGCTGATTAGCGGAGAATGTTGTTGTTGTTTGATGATTGCCATAAAATTGCTTCTTTACTTGTTTGATGTGATTGAATGAAAGTGTTGAAACGGTGAATTACTTGCAATTAGCTATTTTATTTGGCGTCCATGTGGGATCGGTTTGAGATGTGTTGTTGACATGGATATGTGATAATGTGTTGTATCAGTGTGTATCTACAGCGAGCTACAGTGGAATGTGCATGGGTATTTGGAAAAAAAAAAGTCATTATCTCTACAGTACTATCATGACATTATTTCTGTTTGAAAGCTGATCTTGTAATGAAAGCAAGCTATATGAACTGAATTTGATTGGGTTATGGTTAAATCGAGTAATAGTTGAATAAAACATATTAATTAAATAAATTGGAATGATTAAATGTAAAGTTGTTAACAAATCCGGTTAGTAGCAATGTTTGTCCGTTTCAAATCACAATATTAAGGATTTTGTCGTTGAGAGATGATAAAGTCTAAATGTCACACATGCTTGCGGAGCATACCAGTACTGCATTTGGGGTCCTCGTCAAGAATGAAACGATTAAGTTCCAATCCAACACGACTGCCTTCGGGGTATGATGCTAGATGCTACAGTAACAAGGGTTTTGACTTGAGAATGGCAGAATAATAAAATAAAATAAATAAAAGAAAACCGTATATGCCTAACCGTACCGAGTATGTTACCGTTTGAGGCATGACATTAGAGACCTTACATGTGTGTGCCTTTGGGGCCCTAACCTCATAAGTTGGGAGACATAACCTGTGGCTTGGGGGCCCTAACCTGTGGCTTGGGGGCACTAACCTGAGGCTTGGAGTCCTAACCTGACTTGGGGCATTGATGTTAAAGCATTGGTAATGGTAAAAAAAACGATTACTTAAAAAAAAAATGAATGTAGCTGAAATCTGTAAACCCCAAATATGTTTTCGAAGTTGAGACAGAATTATAATTTATATGTTGTTTTGTTGAACAGGTTAAATTGTATAAAATGAGCTAATGTGCATATTTCCTTCATTTTCATAATCTATCATGCATGATGCGGTTTGAGATGACCTGATGATGTGACGATGATATCCGCCTCTGCACCATAACATAAACGATGCCTGTGGGGATGAAGTGATGACCATCCATGAAAAGTGAAAAGTTGCAGCTGAAGCAAATGTGCCAGTGCGACTGCAAACCGTGCCTTCGGGGCGTATACATATATTTTGCTACATTACCTTCGGAGCTTACATATTATGAAAACATGCCTTATAGGGCGGCGCATATTACATTATTCTATATTACACATATTACACCAACAACATAATAATACACCTACACTCACACGCGATGTGGATCAGTACCGTGAGGGGCTAATATGATGTGGATCCGTGCCGTAAGGGGCTTATATGATGTGGATCAGTGCCGTGAGGGGCTTATATGATGTGGATCCGTGCCTTGAGGGGCTTATATGATGTGGATCAGTGCCGTGAGGGGCTTATATGATGTGGATCCGTGCCGTGAGGGGCTTATATGATGTGGATCCGTGCCGTGAGGGGCTTATATGATGTGGATCATTGCCGTGAGGGGCTAATATGATGTGGATCCGTGCCGTAAGGGGCTTATATGATGTGGATCTTGCCGTGAGGGGCTAATATGATGTGGATCCGTGCCGTAAGGGGCTTATATGATGTGGATCAGTGCCGTGAGGGGCTTATATGATGTGGATCCGTACCGTGAGGGGCTTATGTGATGTGGATCTGTGCCGTGAGGGGCTAATGTGATGTGGATCCGTGCCGACAGGGGCTTACGAGATGTGGATCAGTGCCGACAGGGGCTTATATGATGTGGATCAGTGCCGACAGGGGCTTAAGAGATGTGGATCCGTGCCGTCAGGGGCTTATGTGTTGTGGATCCGTGCCGTCAGGGGCTTATGCGTTGTGGATCCGTGCCGTCAGGGGCTGCCTTCGGGGCTTATGTGTTGTGCATTGTCTACAGGGCTTACAATTATGACTATACCGCCTGACTGGACTAGATGACTTACTTCCAGAACATATTGAGCGTTTACCTGCTGCATATTGGTTTGAAATGAACATAACATACTGTGACATATTGCGTCGAACATAGTGCGAATAATATTTGAGAATATCTGCGTATAATGCGTAAGTTGTATGCTGCGAGATGAAACATTGTGCGTAATTGCGTAAATAACAGCGTCTGAACATTTGGTGTATTAAGAAAATGAGTTTGGCACTATGCGCATTAATTTACTGACCAATTACCAACTGGGACGTGACCTATTGAGTGACATGACTAATAAAGTGTTAACTGGCTTCGAGGCTTGAAGATAACTAAAAATATTATTTACAGATTCTATCCAAGAGCTTATGAACCTAACATGATTGTTATAACTGGACAAATGAAGAGGTTACTGAACACTAAAGTGAGATTAGGAGGCCCCAAGTACAGCTGGGATGGTCTTAACCTCACAAGACTGTCAGTAGAATTAGTTAAAATCTTCACAGTCATAGCTTTTAAAACCTGGTCTAGTAGAACACTTTGGTACTATTTGGGAATCAACTTCGGTGTAACGTTTGTCCTGATATAACAATTGGCGTAAATCTTTGGATGATGCAGTATGCCTTAATTTGACCCTTGACCGCCGAAAATTCACATCAGCGGATACTTCTTGATGCTATTGGCGACGAAAAGGTTAAGAGGGCTCCAGATGTTCCTGCATTCAGCTGAAGGGAAGCAATCGTCCGGATATTCCTGCGAGGACGCAGGAAAAGTCAGGAAGGCCGAACTGTTAGCGGAAATGTGGTTTTTGGCAGACCCCCCCTGCGTGCTCTATGGGTCACCCCTTTGCATACACCCGGAAGCTGTCTATACTGACAGCTGTCACCTTCTCCCGGCGCTCGGCACGAGTCGCATACGCCGATCCGATAGTTTTATATAATAATTGAGGAAAAGTCTATTAAAATGTATATTTGCCAGTATCCAGAGAGTTTCAGTTTTATATTACATACTAGCGGCGCCCGCAAAGTCGTACGTTCGGTTTTTACCCGACTGCGCCAGGAGGAGGGTTATTATTATAGATTATGTTATACATCGACACGATGCACGATTGAGACACAAGCATTGTAACGATTTAGTTTGTAATGAGTGTTGTGTTCCACTCCCCGTTACAAGAGCTATCCATCCAGTATCCAACCCAATGACACCTCACACGATTGGGTTTGGTTAAAAAAAAACGTTTTTTTCCCAATCCTCATTCCGTGGTAGGCTAGGCTAGACAGAAGAATATCGATAGGTACATATAATGGGAGATAGTTATAAACATCTTGTATGTAAGATAATTTGTTGCAATGAAAGCTGTATCTTTTGAACCGTTAAAGTTAGCTAGTTTATCAACGCAAATTAAATTTTTAAATGAATTTGATCTGTTATCTCTAAATGCAAAAGTGGTCACAAAAAAATCATTTGAACTCCATGTAGAAAAACCTTGGCTTATTTAAAAAAATCTGTTTTCTTCTTTTTCTAACACTATGCTGGAAACAGAAACGGCAACGTCAAGTGTCAAATTCTGACATTGTAAATATATATATTTTTCTCAAACATGCTTGGAAATGTGAGCATTATTTTGACAACCTTCTTTGAGATAAATCGAAATTGCTGTACTGGCCAAATACATGCGCGCAGCGGCCGGCAATTTTTGTATGAAAATCCATATCTGTCGTGTTTAGCGGCCAAATAAATTACATAGTAAACTCATATCTGTCGTGTAATTTAAAAATGGAACGATCTTTTTCTCCGAAACATGGTGACCAAGGAGGTAACTCATCAAAGGTTTTATTTAAATTTCGAACTGGCTTGCAAATAGAAAGCTGTTTATTGAAAAAAAAACAACTTGTTGTTTGTTGTTCGTCATTGATTTTGAAAAGAGTTTTAATTTCTGCGAATTATTTGAGAAAATTTACTGTTTTAATTTCCGCGCATTATTTGAGAAAAGTACTATACAAGCCTTGGCAACAACTAGGCATTGATGGACTTACGTATGTGTGCCTCGGCTTCGCCTCGGCCCACATTTACACGTTCGTCCGTCAATGCCTCTGTTGCTGGCCGCTGCAGTAATGTACTATTTTTAATGGCCAGTAATTTTAAGTCGATTTCAAGTTTATCGAGGAGGAGTTTACAGGGCCCTGTTTAATAAGCGTGACAATTACAGGTGAAAATCCGTCAATTTTCTGTTTAATAAAAATTTTCATTAACAAAATTGTCATGATGGAAAATTTACAATATATACGCATTATAATATAATAGATGAATGTGATAGAAATACAATCCAATTCGGTATGTAAATTAAACTTAAGCTATGCTGATTCCAAAAACATTTCGAGATTTTATATTTAGAAACCTTATTTTCTCATTAAGATGGCGGATATTAAGAAAAAAAATCCAAAAAATACTCGACATTCATTCGACCTCTAAATGACGTCATATCAGAGGCTGAACGGGCTTTAATCAGCGGATTAAAGCCCGTTCAGCCTCTGATATGACGTCTAAGGCAGCGGCCTTTGGTAAAAAGACAAACGTCATATAAACGTCAATGTCAACGAAAGGGTTGACAGATTTGAAATTTTTCCGCGATTATGGGGAAAAATTTGGTCTCTGGGGAAATGAAATCGTGGGGAAAAAAATCAATCGCGCTAATTTTGAACGATACCTGCTACCAAAACAAAACCACAACCAAAAACATGACGTTATGCACAATTCGTATCGCGCTAATTATATTAACGGTAACGATTTAGCTTTTTTCGGAAGATACGTTGGCGTAACGTTCGATGTCCGTTCGATCGAATTTCCTGGCGTAGTAGGTGCATGGTAGGTGTATGGTAGGTGTATGGTGGGTAACCAAACTTGAAACGTTTACGGCTTAAACGTTTCGAGTTTGGTTTTGCTTTGGTAACGTCAATGATTAAACCGTTCAACAAAAAAATAGCGCGATAGCATTATTACATCAGCTAAACCAAATCTAAACCAAAACCAAAAACGTTCCGTCCGAACGGTAAAACCGTATAAAATAGCGCAATTGAGTCCCTGGTTTCAAATGTCTATGTCAATGGAGTAACTTTTTTTTTTATTATTTTTCAAAACTATTCAGCCTCTGATATGACGTCATCACTAGAAAAATTTTGCATAAATTATAGAAAATTAACTGTAGATTGGATATCGAATATAATGAAATTGGTGGTTCAAAATAGCCGAATCTACGAGACTTAACTGTAAAAAAAATACCATAAAAAAACTTTACATACCGAATTGCAAAAATTGCCATAAATAAAGTAGTATTGCGTTACAAAATATTCAAAGTAATTACAAGTAGCGCAGTAAGCAATATAAAAAACGATCTTTCCACTAAATCGCTGTCTTTAGACTTAAGTACATCTTCAGCTCAGGAGTGCGATTTTTGAATCTCATACTTTGAACTCAGCAGTTGAAAATGTATGGAGATACGCATCTTTCTACTGCTGATTTGACTTTCAAAAATCGCACTCCTCGCCCTGGAGTGCGATTTTTGAACATCACACGTTTAAACGACCAGTAGAAAATGTCAAAATTACTATGGAGATTATGCATCTTTCTACTACTCGTTTGAATGTGTGATGTTCAAAAATCGCACTCCTGGTTGTTGTGTGACGTCCCTTGACTTCTCGCTTGAACGAAAAACGACCTTACTTTATTAAAAAATATCCGTAATCCTTTCATTTTAAACTCTCTAACATAGAAAATATTGTTATTCAGACAATTAATTAGATAGGTATTTCGAAATGTTTTTCGATTCAGCCCTCCAAAAAACTTGACACTTGACTTGACGAATTGAGGAAAATATCGGAAAACTGAAAAAAAAAATTTGAACACGGCCGACCATTATTGATTGATTATTTGTGGTTGGGCTATTGCTAGCAAGGGTCGTTGTAACACTGAGACCAGCGCTGGTCCTTTGTGTTCGCCCCAAGCTCACCCATATTTTACGCATACCTCCAAACTTATGGTATTTTCTTTTCATTCTCGGGAATGCAGGTTTCCGCACGATGTTTTCCTTCACCACCGGCGAGCTAGTAAATGATAAATACAACTGTACATAAATTCCAAAGAACTTAGTGGTACAGGCCAGGAATCGAACCGCGGCCCCTTGATTGAGGAATAGGTCTCTTCCGAATGGGCTATCATCGCTCTGACCATAGAATCGCCTCCTTTTTTGAAGTCGGTTAGTAAAAAATAACACGCAGAATTTCGAAACTATGAAAGTGTTGAAAAAAAAAACGGTATGAAATAAATTGAATTAGTTATGTAGTCATATTACGTTACTCTACATGTGAAGGCATATTTTTGTATCATTATCTCTTTGGTAATTTTCTTTGCCCACTGTGATGATCGTATTTAATTTGAAAAAAGTGGTATGCATGTAGGTTACACTATAAATTTACAAAAATTTCCTACTTTAAAATGTTTTTATTTATGTAATGAATTACAGATTGTGTAAAAAAATTATTAGGTACTATTCTTAAATCGTTCTAGTATTCTTCATTCAACAAAATATCAAACATACTTAACACTTTTCTTATCGATGGTGGAGCTCAAACAAAAGGTCGCGGAAAACTTACAACACATTATCCACATTTTTTATGGCAAATTGACAGCAAGTGATGACGTCACAAACGAAAATATACCCTTAAGGTTTGCATTCATGAATTAATAATGTCATACAACAGTAGGTAACAAAATGTCCAGTAGGTACTAAAAACTGCTCTTTCTTGGACGAAACTAGGTAGGTATACAGGTTGAAATTGATATCATTGGCATCCTTTTAAACTAAGAGTCTACCCATCAAACTGAACAACTTTTACTATGGGAGCAAACCAATCGCAGCAACAAAAAAATCAGGGCCTCTACACGCACATTCGAACTTCGCAATTGCGTGAACGTTTTCGTTCCAATGCCAACTGTATTACAATGAAGTGCGGACCGAAACAGTGGCGATATATCGAACATCGAAAAAGTCCGGGTACAGGGCCAGCTGTTCCATACTAAACTGCAATGCTTATACTCTAGTCTAGTCAAATGTATGCAACTGCAGATTTCGGTTCGGTTTGCTCCCATAGAAAAAGTTGTTTAGTTTGATGGGTAGACTCTTACTTTAAAAGGATGCTAATGATATCGATTTCACTTTGTAGTTACCTAAAATTACCCTCGTTGTTAATTAGCTACTTAAAGAAAATTGATTCCAGTTTTCTCTAAGATATTTGTCTTTTTTTCATAGAATTTCATATGAACCGAATATGATATAAGTTATTGAGTCATGTAGATAGATAGTCAGAATGTTTTCTGGAGATAAGTAGGTATTAATTTTTCTGGTGCATGGCCCGGAATGAATCCTGCACTTACATCCGAATCGGCGCCGGCGCCGGATAGGGCCCTGGAGTGCGATTTTTGAATCTCATTCGCTGAGTTCAGCAGTTAAAAATGTCAAAATTACCACGGAGATACGCATCTTTCCACTGATGATATGTCTTTCAAAAATCACACTCCTCAAGTATTATTTTTGAAAGTAAAATCAGCAGTAGAAAGATGCGCATCGCCACAGTAATTTTGACATTTGCAACTGCTGAACTCAGCGAATGAGATTCAAAAATCGCACTCCTGATCTTCATTTTATTTTCATAATTTATGTATGGCATTGTGCCGCTTGCAGTTGGCCTTCCAAGAATAATAAAACAAATAAAGATAATACAATTGTTACTCTGCTTATAACCTACCCACCTAGAGTTCGTCTCTATTAATTCATTGAGTTTGAATATTTTAAATTGAAACAAAGATCAAAGTGCAAAGTTTTGTATGCTTAAGAAACACCTTCGTTGGACAGTAAGTATAAGTGCAGATATTATAACCGCATAATCGTTTAACAAACACGGCATACGGCTACGGACCGGTTAGGCTAACCGTTCAATTAGCGACACCGACCGTGCAATTAGGCTCGCCGCACATCGCCGCAAAAAGCGCGCCGAGCGCCGGTATCGCACTAGAGATAATCGCTTTAGAGAATACAGATTGCCATTTACGTTATTCAAGATTGAGATTTATTTATTTAGGTGTAAGGGCGTTTTTTTAAAGCGAGGGCAGTCAAAGAAGGAAACAAGAGCTGAACAAAATGTTTTGAACTCGCCGTTTAACTTTCTCTTTGCTTCGTGTGCAATGAAAAGTTTTGGGACCCAATGATTTGTGGATCAGAATAACAGAATGAGAATGCTGAAAATGTTTTCGAACAAACCTTATTGCTTCTTTGTTCAAGGATTTCTCGTTATTGTGGCAATTAAATAGACAATGAAGAACAGATTTAAAAAAGGAAAGGTAGTAAGAATTAACATGTCTATTGTATTGTCTATTTAGGTACCTACATTCGGTACATTGCCTATAGGGCCATTCTTAATATGCTGACACTTTTTAATGGGATAATCCGACCGTCAAACTGAACGAATTTCTCTATGGCATCAAAATCGAAATCGCGAAAAAAAATCTGCTGTGCCATACAAAACTGCAAACCTACTCGAGCCAAATACAGCGGACAACTGATTTTTTTTCGGGATTTCTATGTTGGTGCCACAGAAAAAGTTGTTCAGTTTGATGGTGTGCTCATCCCCTTAAAAAAGTGTCAGCATAGGACCCTGTATATTATTAAACATCAGACTAATTATTACATTGTTATGCGTTCGTAATATCTGTAGAAGACTACAACTTTTTCTGCAATCTAGGCAGCCGAAAATAAAAAAAGCTTTCCAAGAAATTCGTGTTTAAGCCGAAGACAGTAGCAAAGCAAAGCATTCGAATTGCAACCTGCAACCGGCGTTTTCGAGAAAATGAGCCTAGCTTGGGGCATAATTTTTCGAGCGCGCAATTCGTAACGGTAGCTCTCTACGGACCACCGAGGTTGATGATACTGTGACCAAATTGATGACCCTTTTGTGTATTCACCTTTATGTTGAATTTTTATCGGTTGTGTGAGGTTTATTATGGACTACATAATAAAATGTTTTGTGTGATGCTGGAAAAGCTTTTTCCTTACATTACAGTTTGAAAATAAATAATATTGGAGCTAATCTTTATCACATTGGTTAGTACCAGGAAGACATTAAAAATTTTAATACGCATAAAGCACTTTAGGCAGTTTCTCTCGTATAATGCCGCTAATTCGCGATTATTCGTTATGCCAGGCTTTTAAATACATACTCTTATAATACAGGGTGTACAATAAAATGGGACAGCTACTCAAAGGGGTGCTTCAGACCATCAAACTGAACAACTTTCTCTATGGGACCAATATCGAAATCGCGAAAAAAAAATCCGCTCTCCCATAAAAAACTGCAAACATAACTCGACTGAAATGTACGGGACAGCAGATTTTTTTTTCGCGATTTCGATATTGGTCCCATAGAGAAAGTTGTTCAGTTTGATGGTCTGAAGCACCCCTTTAAGTAGCTGTCCCATTTTATTGTACACCCTGTATAGCAGGTCCACCTTTAAAAAGTGGCCTCCGTTATAATTTGTGTGGATATGTGCTCACTACCTTCACCCCCGTTTCAGGAAGGAACTAAGCCGCCGCGGGGGTCGTAAGGCGGTCGTAAAGGTGTTGAAAAAACTCTGGCACCCAGGGCTTGCTGCCCACATAAGAAGAAGAAGGGAGGAAGCTTTTGCCTGCAGCGGTAATATTGTACTACAATCATTCTACCTAAAAAAGCTCCGATAGGTGTTGAAATTCATGTTTCGATATGGTTTGAATGCGATTTGAATTTAAAATCATACCGTAGAGTTTATTCACACTATGATTGACCGCGCGCAAGCGATAAACATCACCAATTTCAATTTGATGTTGCGAATTTTTAAACACATCTTTTCACACCTTGCGATAAAAAAACCTAGAGTTTTTTTAGAAGAGCAAATAAGATACTTATGTAAAACGGGCATGACGAAAATGAATCTTCTCTTTATTTATAAAACCTATTCTACAGGATGATCAGACCGTTAAACTAAACAACTTTCTTTATGGGACCAACATCGAAATCGCGAAAAAAAATCTGCTGTCCCATACGAAACTACAAACCTACTCGAGTCAAATGTATGGGACAGCTGATATTTTTTTCGCGATTTCGATTTCGGTCCCATAGAGAAAGTTGTTTAGTTTGAAGGTCTGATCATCTCCTCAAAAAAGTGTCAGCATATTAAGAAGGACCCTGTATAACCACGAAATTACTATCGAATTGCATCGGTCGTATGGAATAGACTTTATGCACATAGGTTGATCAGTTCAGTTCAGTTCAGTTCTTTATTGCCTTAAAATGCATGTATACATAAGATGGAATGATGAAATGTTACAATGGAATCAATGCAATTTTTATGAAAACAATTGAATGAAAACAATTTGATGAAAACAATTTGTACCTTTTTCTACACCTTTTTCTATAACTAAAATTAATATAAACAGTAGTTATTTTATGGAAGTTACTTACTTATACATGTTTCTACCATTTTGTTCTTAATAATATGTTATAATATAATTAATAATACTATTTCCCTATCTTACAACTCAGTTGTGTCAACTACATTTCAGTTATACCTAGCACAGCAATTTACTAAGTTTTCCTTATATTCTATTTCTATCCCACCAAAAACATTCTGTAAAAAACTAGCCAAGTCTCGATGGAGCTGCTTGTTTATCTCTAAAAAGTTATGAAATCTAGACAAAGTCGTGCCAAGTCTAAGGTACCTTACTACGATTTCTTTATTATTATAGTTAATGTTGTGTGACTTGGCCGTTGAAGGGTACACAAGGGTACAAAACCAGGTGCTCCATGACACCATTACAAATACGCAGCTTTATCAAGCCTACAATTGACTGGTTATTGAATCAACGTTTTCCAAGTGGCAATTCTCCATCGTCAATGGGTAGCGGTTCTGGCGACAGATTGGTGCAATGGTTGGTGGTGGCACTGCCGTGCCCCCCGCTAATTTACTTTTGCACTGACTAAAATAAATATGACACTTCTCAATCCGTATAACGATCTACTTACTAGGTACATAATGAGGAAAATTCACATAATTGATTATTGTTATAACTTATAACAAACTTTTCGTTGAATACCTCACTTCTTCAATAACAGATTTCGATAAATACATAGGTAATGAACCAAATACAGTGAATGTAACATCGGTTGTACGTTCGGTTACTTTTGTGAGAGGTAATTGGTTTTTTCTAACGGACTTGTCTGCCGCCGGATGGTAATTCCCACGGGCCCTCGACCGAGACTTTAACCCTCGCATTGTTTTTCAAATACGTCTACTTTATAACATTTAGCGACACTTCATTCAATTCACTTGATAAGAGTTGAAATAAAGAGAATAAGGTACTGAGAATTAAAAAAAAATACTAATTAGGTATGAAAAATTCGCGATGTGAAGTTATCTCTACCTAATCCTTAAATTAGTATACTTATTATAAACATTGAACATTAAATACAAACGCCTTAAATTATTTCATTTGACGAAAGGTAATGTTATCTCTTTCGAATATGTAAAATCATTGGAAAAAAGTGGATAGGTAAAGTATTTAAAGAATTCGATAGTAATATTATTAAAAATTTCCCCAAAGATTTTATTTCCAATTCCAATTTATTTTATTTATTTATTTTAGTTTTTCTTGATTTTACATACCAATTTTACCTGTAATAGCCATCAAAACAGATAAGTATCTGAGTATAATTTTTAAGAAAACATAATTATTATAAAGTAAAATTTCTCGCATGAAAGTCATGCATGTAATAGCAGTCAAAAGTCAAAGTTGTCGCTTTTAAACAGTGTCGTGTTTAAAACAACTTTAATAATTGCTAAACTACAGACACCGGTCGTCCATCAGTCTGTCACTGCCTTCTATCTCTCGAGCTATAAAAGTTAGTGGAATACAAATGATGGGTCACGTCCCGAACCGAACGTTTGCGGTGTACTAAATTGATTTCCACTGAAAAAATACAAAGAAAATATTTAATGAACTGTATTTTACGATACGTAGCTATTTATCTATGATTAGGTTTATTCAGTTATTCCGACATAATCTCAATCTTCGGATTGAGGTCGGAAGAGGTCGATGACCGAAATCACTTATTTCGCTTTACGCTTAACTTATTTACGATCCCAGCTTTCAGCATTATAATTTCAGGTCATGTACGAGATTCATGAATTAGAAGGAATAAGGAAAACGTCGTCTGTACTGTTTGAATAATCACAATCTTAGCAAGGGTTATACAAGGATTTCTTTAGCCTATTATAGTTACATTTTCAGTGCCAAATAAAAAGCCGCAGTTGTATAAACACAACTCTTCAGTTCTTTTTGTAACAAGTCGTTTGTGAACATTGTTTGGTAATCTTTCTGATAAGAATACATCCTACGTAACTTCAATAAAGTGTAGGTATATAACTGCTCGTAGATCTACTTTTCGTTCAGGAGTGCGTTTTTGAAATTCACGTTTAAATTCTTCATATTTAAACTCATGATCGAATGATGCATAATCTCTATAGTAATTTTGAGATTTTCTACTGCTGATTTGAACGTGTGGCTTTCAAAAGTCGGACTCAAAGCATTTACTCGGTAAATTTTCTGACGTGAATTCGAACGTAGAGCGTCTAGTAGAAAAAAATTGGTACACGGATTCGCGAGGTCAATGTCCTCGTATTGGTTAGACACGGCGACTGGAGGCATGTTTTTATCGCGGCTTTTTGTCGCTTTTGCGTGCGTTACCCCCAATTCTTTGTTTGAGCTAGTCACTTATTTATACTTGCCGAGTGAAGAATCACTCTACACTAAATTATTATGAAGTCAGCACTATTAATAAATCATTTGGCACTCGGCCAATTAGTGAACATGTGTTATGAGTTTCGATAAGAAAATCTGTGCACTTATTAACTTTATGTAATTAATTTGTTCCTTGTAAAGTGTTATAAATGGATAGCAGGCAGTTGTTTAAAAAAAAAAAACAAGGGCTATAAAGTACAGTTACTACTTACTTATATACCTACCTACCTACTCGTCATAAATACGATTAGAAAAAAGATTCATTGAATTTTAGAAGGATTTTAGTTAAGAATGTTAAATTGGATAAAATTGGTAAGGGAAAGTAGGTTTAAAATTCAAGTAAATTTTCAGCGTAGTGCAATTTCATATAGAGATTCTTTTCGTTATTCGAGAGAGCAGAGCTGAATCACAATGTAGGTAACTGGCATTTTAAATTTCAAATAGCTGTTTTGACGTCCTAGCTGTAACCCAGATTTAAAAGCTAATAGAACATTGACACGTTGTGTTCAGACTTATTTTATATATTTTCGTAGACTTTACAAGAAAATAGTAGACTTAACTAGAAAAGTTATTTTAAATTGAAGTCAGGTTGATTCAACTAAAATCAGACTAAAATTTACTGTAATCTAGGTACCTAGACGGAGAAAAATATCTAGTATAATTTTTATAGTAGGTATATGTGACAACTATTTATTTTAGTAGACATTACTAGAAAATTGATTGTTAGTATAGGTGGGTACCAACTACTCTAATTGTTTTTACATCGAAATACCTAGTTATTTCTGTAAAATGGTAAGCATATTAAATTTTAATGTACCTATACTTACCGTTTTACAGTTACAGTTACACATATTTTGCCATGTTTTTCTTCATATTATAATTTTAGCATTATTTCCCTATCTTGCAACCCGCGATTGACAAAGAACTACACTTCAGTTATAGTTACTTAGGTAGGTACAATGTTTTTCCTTATTATTCTAGGTATAAGTAATTTACTTTCGCACTAAAATAAATGTGAATATACGAAATCTACCTACTTACACATACACATACCTACCTACCTAAACCTAATGAGAAAATTGAACAATATCTAAACTATTATAAAGCTGTATCAGAAATATACACTACCAAGAAAACAACACCTTCACCAAAGAAAACCATATTATATATATATACGTATATCTACACTAATATTATAAAGAGGAAAGATTTGTACCTATTTTTGTATGTTTGTAATGAATAGGCTCAAAAAGTACTGGGCCGATTTAAAAAATTCTTTCACCATTAGAAAGCTGCATTCACCCTGAGTAACATAGGCTATATTTATTGCTAGAAAAGATTAGACGTCCACCCGTGCGAAGCCGGGACGGGCTGCTAGTTGAAGATATTTACAAAAAAAAAATTACTAAATGGTTTTTACCTGTCCCTGATTCCAAATCACCAATTTTTGGATTTTTTGTCTGTCTGTTTGTTTGTTTGTTTATTTGTTTGTTTGTTTGGGTGTTTGTTTGTTCGAGTATCACGCAAAAACTACTGAACCGATTTTGATTAAACTTTTTTTGTTTGATAGCTTATCATCTGACTTAAAATTTGGTATTTAATTTATGCGGACGAAGTCGCGGGTAAAAGCTCGTTATTTATATTTTTGACGTTCGTTCCTAGGACTCACTGAAAAAGATTCGTAGGACCTTCGAAAGAACTCGTCAACAGCTGGAACAGCAGCGGCCTTGCATAAACTAAATTAAGAAGGTACTTCCGTATTCAAAGCTTCCTTATATAAGTATTAAAAACAATTATAACTGATAAGAATGATAATGCCAATACCGAAGGACATTAAAAAGATAATGAAATCAGCGTATACCTACAGTCGCGAAAGGAGTCAATTAATTTTAGGCTTACAAATGGTAACGTTTATTGATGGTATTATAGGTAATACCATCAATAAACGTTACCATTTTTAGGCCTGGTATTACATTCTAAAAACATAATTTTGGAACGAACAGTAATCGGGCAAAAGATTAGGTAAAAATGCAAACGGAATTATGAAATCAATATAATAAATGCACCGTTATGACTTTTTAGCTAAGATTCTTTTTCCCTGTTAAAACGGCACATGTAAAGCAATGCGTGTATGAACATCTGTTCATACGAATATAAAAATAAAAAGCCAAAATATTTTACGAAGATGGGCGCCAACTGCGTTTACGCGACACTCCGTTTAGATGAGGTATAGCTAATATTGCCACTATAATCTAGAGATTATGAGAAACAAATCGACATGAGTTCCGTAACTATACGCCAACTATACGCTAACATTTTTTGGGGGCCTTTTTCCCATAGCTGGAGAAATTATCTTCTTTCAATGACGACTGTTCGCGGAAAATGGTAATAAAATTCATTCGCTGAAGCGGGAATAGGTGCTCGTAGTTTCGAGTTTCAACCGTATTTCGATTAGCTCCAAGACTCATGAGAGCTGACTGAAATGTAGAGACGATTCAGAGGCGGCCTTAACTTGGACAACCAAGCTAGTGCATCCAACGATATGTTTGTAGGATTGAATTTACTATTTGATGAGCGTGAAACGATATTATTTAAAGTGGCTATGGAAATTGTTTTGGAAAGAGCTATAGTAAAATATACTTACATATGTATACTTTATGATTTATGAAACCACGTGTGATCAAAAATTGTAAGAACTTATCTACAGAACAGACTTATAAAGAAAAGTTTTGTTGGCACTTAGGTATTTATGGGACTATTCGCAGTCAATCGACAGCAAAGTCTTTGTTTAGTTACCTATACCTACCTACTTAAAAATGTAGATTAATAAGTTTTAACATTATGGAAATGTATACAGGGCCCTACTTAATATGCTGACACTTTTTAAGAGGTTGATCAGACCGTCAAACTAAACAACTTTCTCTATGGGACCAACATCGAAATCACGTAAAATATATATAGACAGGGTGTAACAAAACACCCTAGTAATACTTAAGGAGGTGCTCAGACCATCAAACTGAACAACTTTCACTATGGAGCCAACGTCGAGAAAAAATAAAAAAAATAGCTGTCGCGTACATTTGAGTCGAGTTTTGTATGAAACAGTTGATTTTTATCTCGCGATTTCGAAGTTGGCTTGGCTCCATAGTCAAAGTTGTTCAGTTTGATGGTCTGAAGCACCCCCTTAAGTATTACTAGGGTGTTTTGTTACACCTTGTAGATGAGCTGTCCAGAGCTGTCCTATACATTTGGCTCGAGTAGGTTGGCAGTTTTATATGGAACAGCGGGGCAGCAGCTTTTGTAGGGTCAGGAAACCTATATGTATCTCTACTGAAATATAGGTGAATAATTATATAAGGTCCCAAGTCATACATACGTTTTCATTTTATTCGACGGTCTACGACGGTTAAATCAATTCTTAACTTTATATTTGTGTAAAGAGTTATAATTGAAACAAAACCAAATGTAAACTGTAAGTTTGAAATGCAAGGGCATACATAAATAAAACAAGAATCGTATCGGCTCACCCTATGACCTTGAACAAGGAGGGTAGGTCCCCCTCGCTCGATTCTCGAACCATAGACTACCTAACATATTGACTACTAATGCAATTCAAGAAAATTGTGGAACATATCGTCATTGCAAAAAACAAACAAGTCCTGAATGTTCCGATTAATAAAAATTGCCATACTATGTTAGGTATTCATTTAATTTCCTCCATTTCCATTTTCCAAGTTAGATTAAAAGCTAAGAGACCATATTGATCCATTATTCATCTGAGCCTCAAACCAATCGTTTCCCTTACGCCCAACACCGCAATATACCTGATGTATTTTGTACTTAAATAGGACTATTTTTGTTGCTGCTAGATTTTAATCGTTTCAGCTTTCAAATGTTTTGTATTTTTACTTTTAAGTGTCCGAGTTTTGAGGTTAGTTCAATGTTTACTTATTCGAGAGATTACTAATGGAGTAATGGATTATACCAATCTAAATTATACTATAATAACACCTTTTTGTACGTTTTTGATTGCCGAAATAAAATAAAAATGTTTTAATCAAACAATGTCGATGTTTTTCTACGCGGCACGTCATCGTCAGTTTGTCTCAAATTATTAAATGCACAGTAAAGCGTGCCCACACATAACTGCGACGTCGCAACGCATCGCAAGTATCTGCGATGCGCTGCGTACAATAATTATACATATGTCATCGTAATAAGTCATCAAGCGCTGGCAGATATTTGCGATGCGATGCGAGACGTCGCAGTTATTATGTGGGAGCCCAAAGATGAAATTATGAAGTCTATAGGGTAGGTTGTCTACGTAGCAGATTCAAGGAGCGTTATGGTGCAGTAAACACCATGCATTATAGAACGAAGCTTTTTATAGTCGCATTGTCGAAGATATGAGTAGGTATGAGTGGTGTGAAAGTATCAATTTGTTTTAGATCTTTACGACGCGATGAAGCGACGTCTGCTTTTTAGGGAAAAATCGCGTTTTGTGTTGGCATTCTTTTGTTTTTACAAGACAGCAAAACATTTAGACGATTTTCCAACGAAACCTAGCTAAAGGAAGATGTTGTTGTAGTTACTTTATCTACCTACTTGCAATGAATAAGGTTTTTCTGTTCGTATCGAGAATTTTGATGTCGGTCCCATAAGTTGTTCAGTTTGATGGTCTGGTCATCCTCTTAAAAAACGATCATCATATTAAGAAGGACCCTATACAGAGTGAAATTGATATCATTAGCATCTTTTTAAACTAAGAGTCTACCCATCAAACTGAACAACGTTCACTATGGGAGCAAACCGATCGGAGCAAAAAAATTTTCAGCTGTTCCATACTAAACTGCAATGCCTATTGCCTACTCGACTCAAATGTATGAAACAGCAGTTTTTTTTTCTCCGATCGGTTTGCTCCCATAGTGAAAGTTGTTCAGTTTGATGGGTAGACTGTTAGTTTAAAAGGATGCTAATGATATCAATTTCACTCTGTAGATACATAATTATGTAAATATCTAAACAGTATCATTAAAAAAAAAAGGTTAAAGAAATGGAGACCAAATAAGGAATAGTACCTATATCTGTGTCTGTGTCCAACCTCTTGTACTGACAATAGACTGTAGTCCACACAAAAACAAGTCACTTGTAAAAGTTCTTATGCGTACGTAATAAATACTAAAATGATTCGATTCCATGGACTTCTTGGACGATAGGCCTCGCAACAGCGACGGCCAGTCGCGACTGTGTTCGCGAAATGAGGTCCCAAGGCGTTGCCAGCCGGGTTATTCTTAAATACTTCACTTTCCATATAAAAATATACACCACTAGTTTTAATTACTAACAAAATAAGGGTGTATTATGACAATGAAACTAAATAACTTTTCCTAAGGAACCGAAAAAACGAGAAAATGTATTGGACCTCCCATACAAAAATCAGACGCTCGATTTTCTATGGGAAGTCCAAAAAAATGTTCGTTTTTCTACCCACGTTCCATAGAGAAAAATTTGTTAAGTTTCATTATCGAATACACCCTTAAAATGTTAGTAATTTAAAACTAGCGTGTATTTTGTTAAATGTTTATTATCTATTCTATAATAGGAAATTTTACGAACCACAAAAAATATTACATTATTATAGAAAATCAACTATTATTGGTAATATTAACTGTATTTTTTCCACGTTTATTTCATATCTGAATAGTAAAACAAACTGTTTGCACAATGACTTAAATTAAAAGTGTTAAATCGTAAAACTCGTAGACATTTTCTAAATTAGAATGGTCATGAAAATTTATTAAACCTCGACAAATATTTCATTAGAATTGATGGTTCATTCGTTTATTAGCTGTAGCGTGGAATTGGTCTAATTATATGAACCTAGGTCCTAACACTTAGGTAGGAAGTTAATCTTTGTAGAAAACAAATTACAAGATGTATTATTTCCACAAAGTAACTACACTAATTAAAATATTTTTATTAATTGTTTCACTACAATGTGACCGAATACAAAATGTATTATCCACTTAAAAAAAAAACATAAGTATTTAGTGTAATTCAAAATAGGAAGTAGAACCCTTGAAGACAGATTGATGTTATCGTCTACCGATTATATTAAAGTTTTTGTTGGCACCAGTTTTAGAATTCAGATGGAAATAGTAGTGAATGAGACTAGCCCATGCTTGTCCTACATATTGCAGACTGAGTGATCACGATCAGGCCGACTGCCGTCTGAGTCTGAGCAATATTGTCACTAAATCACTTCATTTTAGGCAAAATGTGACTGGACATAAGGAATATATTTGTTCTTTCATTATCTTTTATCTATGACTAACTGTGCCCGCCACTTCGTTCGTGTGGTACCTATATGATTTTTATATATTTTTTAGTCGGAGACTTTAAAAAAATATTTGCCCTCGGGAATAGCATATTTCTTGCAGATTTAAGAAAACTAGATTATGTCATTCTGTGATGTAAAGTTAATATTTTGAAAGAGTTATCGAGTCACGTTGCAGGGATTGATCCGAGCACACGTCTCGCGTGGTTTCGCGCGTCGCGTTTTTGCCTGCCACGAGGCTCCGCAATCCTCAGTCTCTTCTTGTTCTTGACCAAAAACAATCCCTGAGATTGGGATAGATTCTCCCATAAAATACTTGACACTGGCGGAAATGCAGTGCTAACGCACAAGCCGAGTCCGAGCAGAGAGTAATTATAAATAAAATAAAATAAAATATTTTGAAAAATCTTATTTATTCTGTTTGTCTTTAATAAGTTAGTTTTTATTCTTCTCCAAATCTACACCACTCCTAAAAATTCTAGGTACATTACATACTTCAATTAGCCTATGTTTTTATTCGATTATGATGAAGATACGTTTAAATAAACAGTAACTATTCTAAGTACGTACTTACGTAGTTAGTTATATAATTGCTTCATTATGTATGAATTTATAATGTTAATCGTCTTTAAGGGTTGCTGTAGCTACAGAATAAATACCAATAGCTTATGTATTGATTCTAATATAATTATAAAAGAAGGTGATGTAGTCTTTTGCACCCTGTTCAGTGAGAGGAGGCATTTTTGTTGGATGTCTACTATCAAAATAATACAGTCACGCCTGTTACAAATTTCTAAATACGTATAGCATTTTCTGAACATCCACATTTCACTAACAGTGCTTGAACTCTGTTCATTGTGACAGGTATTGATCCCTCCGCTACTTTTTAATTACAGTTAACACATTAAAAGCCTGGAAATTTAAGCTTTGATGCAGGTTTCTCCGTTGTAACTTTATCAATATGCCAGTCGTACAATTAGTATAAGAGATAAGTGTACTTTTTGCAACCATCAGCAGCAAGGCTGATTCAGTGTTTATGGGGTGTAGAGCATGAGCAGCAGCCGTGCAGCTGATCGTTAATTTTTTACAGTCCTTTAATCATCAGAAACTCCTAAACCGACTGGAGTTATGCAGGCAGACCTGGTCCATCCCCATCACAGAGAAGCTCTACACCCCCATAAACACTGAATCAGCCTTGCTACTGATGGTTGCATAAAGTACACTTATCTCTCGGAAATCGCATATAATAAAACCTATATAAGAAATATAGGTAGTAAGCAATTTATTGATAAATCATGTACCTACTTACCTACCTATATTTTTATATGAACAATGAAGATTGAAGACTTTTGTTTAATATTCAAAATAAAGCAGCAAATACAAGGTTGACGTATGAAATTACATCTGAATAAATATGGGCGACACTTTTTGTTGTATATGCCAAATTTACATGGCGATTTCGTGCTTATACCTACTTACTTAGTAAAATATGGCCTCTCTCTACTTTGTGATAAGTAACAGATAAGTGGGTGATTAAATTAGGCTACATACTGTAACAATGTTTTGTTACAGTATGTAGCCTAATTTAATAGGGTGTTCCCTAGTAATACTTAAGGGGGTGCTTCAGACCATCAACCTGAACAACTTTCACTATGGAGCCAACGTGTCGAGAAAAAATAAAAAAAATTTGCCGTCCCATACATTTGAATCGAGACGGTACTGGAGTTTTGTATGAAAGAGCGGTTTTTTTTCGCGATATCGATGTTGGCTCCATAGTGAAAGTTGTTTAGTTTGGTGCTCTTAAGTATTACTAGGGTGTTTTGTTACACCCTGTATAGGGTATTCAAATATAATGCTTACATAAACCGTGAAAAAGAGTCTTCGTTTTGTGAGACGTTTACAAAAACCAAAAACCTCTCCCAGTTTTGGTCATACTTCATGAATAGATAGGTACCTGTTGTTGATAAATTCACAAACTCTAAGTACCTACCTATGTCGATAAATTCGCAAACTTAAACTGTCAAACTGTCCCCCTCGGGGAATATAGTCGTGAGCATATGCCTATGCCTAAACCTGTCAAAAAAATTGTCGAAAATGTTACTCAAATCAAATAGTACAAATATTAGATACCTACAACTAAACTAAGTAGATCCACTTTCAAGTAAATCTGCCAAGTAAAACGAATAAAACGAGTTCTTCTGAATTTTTCCGTTACATAACAGCAATACTTATTTACCCACCCTTCCTTTTCCTTTGAAGTGTAATTCAGATATGCATGAATTGTAAACAAAAGTATGATGCAACACAAAAGTAATTTGAATGCTTGAATAAACAAATAGATTCAACCACAATGACGTAGAGCGATTTTTGCTTACATTACAAAATATACACTCCAAAATTAAATGTTATGTAACTTGAAGATAAAATCACATCTTTCAACAATTTCGTTTAATAAAACAAGATCGTAATCGGTTAGTTAGCAACTCTAATGAATGGGTATAAGATTTAAAATGTTAATAACATTAATAAGGTCGTGTTCCAGTTGTTTTATCTATTTTGGCGAGGTGATGACGATGGTAGGTACTCTGTCAAAATTAAATTAGGTAAATAACGTTTCGCCGCTTTTGAAGTCGATTCGAATATACGCTAAAAAACTTGAAGAGCATATTGCGGAATGAAATAAATGATCGATTTAAATATTTAATACGTTTTTATTGATTTTTAACATTCGTTGTGTGACCAGTTTTAAGTTAGGTACCGTCCTAACCAGAACTTAAGATGTATGTAGAGTCTCGATTATTATAATGTGTTCCAATAATTTGTTTGTGTTTAAACACCTATACATGGTGCAACCTATAGGGTCCTTCTTAATATACTGAGGGTTTTTGAACGGGATGATCATACCATCAAAGTAAACAACTTTCTTCATGGAAAATTAAAATCTGCTGTTCCTCAAAAAACTGCAGAACTACCCAAATGTGACACCAATTTTTTTTTGGCAATTCCGGTCCCATTATAGAATGTTGTTCAGACCATCAAGGTCCATCCCCTTAACAAAGCGACAGCACATAAGCTCAATACCATTTACCCACTGTGTCAACGAAGATAAGATACACAAATGCAATCGAAACCAATATACTATAATATCAGATTCATCGAAACCAAGAAGGATGCAATAAAAATATAATGAATTCCGATCTCGCACTGAAGTGCCAAATCTTTGACGGGACACGAATTTTAAACAACTTCGGGTTATTGATAGTTGGAAGTTGAGCTTGTGTCGTATTTTATTTGACATTTTGTCGAGGCAAAATCGACAAGGTTACGATAATAATGATGACCATTTTAAAGCTTATTGTGGGTTTATCTACAATCAGTTTGAATATTCGATATTCGGCATTTGTTCTACAGTTAGGTAATCATTTTCATCAGGTTATAGGTAACTGCGTAACTCTCGAAAACTGCATTTGTTCTTAATTTCACGATCGTACCTACGTTCTTTATAGAAATTTCTTATTCTTTCTACCTATTACCAGGCTATACGGTGTACGTAGTATTTCTATCTATCTCTATGGGCTAAACAGGCTCCTTCTTAATATGGGGATGGTTTTTTATGGGGATGAACAGACCATCAAACTTTAAATCGCGATCTCCATGGAACTAATATCGAAATCGCGAAAAAAAGAAACAAATGAAAAACTGTTTTCTTTTTTCGTGGTTTCCTTATCTTAACTATTATAAAACTGTAACAGAAGTGTGTCTGTACATTGAAGATATTTACAAAAAAACGATTACGATATGATTTTTAGATGTCCCTGATTCCAAATCACCAATTTTTGGATTTTTTGTCTGTCTGTTTGTTTGTTTGTTTGTTCGTTTGTTTGGGTGTTTGTTTGTTCGAGTATCACGCAAAAACTACTGAACCGATTTTGATGAAACTTTTTTTGTTTGATAGCTTATCATCTGACTTAAAATCTGGTATATAATTTATGCGGACGAAGTCGCGGGTCACTGTCACTTCAAATGAAGTGATTTTAGCCATAAGTAGGTATTTGTTAGCCCCATAAAAAAATTTGTTAAAAGTTTGATGGTCTGATCTAATTAAAAACCGTCAGCATAATATGAAGAAGGATATAATTGTATATAATGTAAAAGAGCTTTTGACCCGCGACGCGTAGTGTATATTTTCTTTGCCGCGACTTCATGCGCGTGGATTACCCTATTAGGGGTCGATTTTAGAAAAATCCTTTCTTAGTGCACCCCTACATCTTCTGCAGAATAAAGTTATGTTTTTCCAATTTTTATGTGTGTACCTACCTATCTTCAGCGGTTTAGGTTGTACGTTGTCCGTCAGTCAGTCAGTCACTCGGGGAACTCTTTTATAAGTAGGTATAATTGGTACAGATAAACACTTACTTATTGACTGTTTCTTTGAGCTATGATATACGTACTGATACTACTGATATATTACAAATTTACAACTAAAAACATGTTTTTATTTAAAGGTTAACAGATTTCGAGGCAACCGTAAGAGGCAAAGGCAGTATGCGACCTTACCATTTTATTTGTACTCAATTCATTCCCCAAGAACAAATGCCATCAGAAAGTGAGTCGAACATGTAGATGGCATTTACAAAGTTTGCTGGCTTGTATAAATAGTGGATCAGGATATGTTAAACGAGTTTTATTCCTTCCCAATTATAAACAAACTTAATGAAGCAATGAAAAAACTACACGCTATGCCGATAAAGTATGGGATCGACTGAGCCGTGACAACTAAAATTTTGTTGTTCACACTTTGAAACGTTCATTTGAGAAATTGTATTATTCTAACTATACTAAATTTTTATTAAAGACGAAAAAAAGAAGATCACAGAGGCAGCGCCATGAAACCTTTTCAGACGAATTCGAAACACTTATGTCAGTTTTTGATGGCTGATGAATATAAGGATTCGGTTAGCGAGTGAAACAGCAAATGGTCTGTAGCATGGTCGTCTGTAGCGCACTGGCATTTATTAGAACTCACCGGGTATACGCACAAACCTCAATTTACCATCTACAGCAATAGCAGAATGTTTTTGAAATAGATACCAAAAAATATAAATTGATTGAGCTCTGACTATACTACAGGGTGTTAGGGGAAACAGTTGCATTAAAAGGGGTGATTGTACCCATGATACTGAACAAGCAACGTTCCCAAAGAAACCTATAAAAAAATTACAATTTGTTTTTCGGCTTTTCATACAAAAGTTTGGTCAGGTGATTGCATTTAGTATGGGAACTACAAAGTAAGTATAAACAATTTTTTAAGAATTTTCTATAGGTTTCCTATGAAAAGTTGTTCAGTATCATCACCACTTAAAGTAATGAAACTGTTTACCCTAACTAGTTACGGATTCTTCCAATAAAGTGCAGTTTTTATTCTTAATGCACTAGCTATACAGTTTAGTGTTCCTGCGCGATTTCATCCGCATGAACATAACAAGATTAAATTGGTAGGTTTTGAAACAGAATACCAATTAGGTAGGTATGAATATCTAAAAATATTGTACAGAGAAACAACAATGGGTATTGAAAATTAAAAATGCAATGGAAACTAGATAGGTATATACTTAATGTACTTTTAACATGGAATATATCATCAATCCATCAGCACTCAAGTCGATTAGTATATGATCGATGGTAGGTACTTTTATTGAATTGTTTTTTAAATGCAGTTCTAAGTTTTAGTTACATATCGCTTTTATATAATACCTTAGTAAACAATTGAAAATTAGGCTAAGTGGATGCAAATAAACCTTTTTTTAAATTCTTTTTTTTTTACCTTTGCAATAAAAAATTTAAAAAAAAATTATTAAGTAGGTACTTACTACCTAAAAGTACTTAGTTTAACTGTATTTACCTATAGTTACTGCTTATCAAAATTGTAACATAATTTCTAAAAAGTACTTAGCCTATAATATAGGTATAATATAGGCTATGTACTTTTAAGAAATTATGTTACAATTTTGATGAGCCGTAACTATATAGGTAACTATAAGTAAGTATTAATTAATATTATCGCAAAAAATATAATTCAAACTTACGTTTAAACGTCTCCTTCCACTTAATATTCATAATTATGAAACTAATAATAATACAAACTATTAATTATAAAAAAATATATATATATAAATCTAACGCGTCCTGTCGGACAATAGGTAGGCACAGAAGTAAAAGTATTAAAAGGCAGTTATTGCGCATATCGTAATATCACGGAACGACAATGATAAAAACAAGGCCGCATCTTTTTTGCGATTCTCATTTTGACCTTCGTAAAATTAGCATGATTTACATACCGCAAAACGTATTTACATTATCTTCACCGCCGATATTGATAAGGTTGAGATACCAACAGCCGTGAGATCACTCCCAGCTAAACATCAGGAAGTTACCGACAAAGGATAACCTCTACGGTTAATTTATAACTGAACACGTCAACATTGTTCCTTCCTATAAGCGACGCGAATTGTACAATGAAATGATACCATAAACACATCACGACTAAAATCTTTCTCGGGGTCGTCAGAAGCCTCGCTAATTGCTATAACCCACTTTCGACGTAGGTTTCAGGTGGCATCATGCTTTGTAGGCATTTAACTAGCACCGGCATTATACTTTGTAGACATTAAACAACATAGGCATTTTGCTTCGTAGACATTAAAACTTTATAAACATTAAAACTTCATAGGAATCCTGAGTTATAGACATTGACTCGAGGCATTTTGCTTCATAGGCATGGTGCATTTTAGGTACCTACTTCGCTCAAAAGGGAATGAAATTACGTATTATAATTCCAGCCACAGACACAGCACCGTTTACCTTACTCGCCTCGTATATGTCACCTAATAAATAAACAGAACGATGACGCGACGAAAATATATTCTAATCAATCTGCTTTATTTTATATATTTAAATAATGATGATTGACGAATAAGGTCAACGCTAAAATCCTAACCAGTTCTAAATACAAAAGCAATCGTCCAATCAGAGTCCGCTCATCATTTCCGTACAAAACAAATTTTAAAAAGCTTTTGCGCAAAAAACTAAAATAATAAAAATGTTCTCTTCAACTGAGCGGTTCAGCTTTATCTTGATCTGCAGATAAGCGGCAGTGACGCAGTTTAATATCAATAGCTAACGGTAATAAAACTGAAATAGACTGTTTACTACATTTAGCTACTTCCAGATGAACGTTAAAAAACATGTATAAAATTTTAGCGTATACAAACAGACTAGTCAAATTTACTAAGGATCGTGGCGTGGGTGGCGATTGACTCAAGAATAGAGGTGAGAAGCTTCTCTATATCTAATTATATCGACAATCAATCGAGAAAGTGTCGCTTACGACAAGAATAGCACGATATTAACGTACTCAGTTAATATAGAATTAAACTGCAGATCTTGCTTGACGCGAGTTATTTATGTACGCTGTGCGGGCCACACAATATCACTAATTAATTATTTGATGAAGCGAAATGGCGTACAGCTTGCTTTATGAAGATAGTTTAGTTAACCGAGGGTGGTTAACGGTGCGTAATTCCCTATAAGCCCTTGTTTGGGACTGTTGTTGCACCAACTAGTCACCCAGTTGCAGTGACGACATTTAATTAACAAGAGCATTTGAAGCCGAGCTATTGGGAACCTATTATTAATGCAAGGCAGATACTGATTAAGATGTAGAGAAACGTGATAGGTAACGTACAACGTTAGAAGGTCGTTTCATTAAGTTTACATTGAAACGTGAAAGGGTTTAATCGATTTTGTTGTTAATGTCGTAGAGTGGTAATTCGATTGTAGAGTGTCAAATGAAAAAGATTTGTTGGCTTGTACTCGGAGGTCGACACAAACTTAAATTAGTCGGTTGTCACAATATTTCTTTGTTGCAAATCGTAATTCTGGCAATATATTTTACTATTCATTTGTAGTTTCATTTTAAGTGGATTTGTCAATATAACAGTAATATAAACGTAAGTATTCTAACAGTTTAGATTTTATCATAAATTCTGACCTAATTTAGCTCGGTGTCACAGATTTTGTGTTCAATAAAACACGATTCTTTCAAGGCTAGTAAAAGTGGTACAGAACAGATTATTTCGTGTTTATCATGCATGACTTGACGTTAGAGATATCGTAAAAAAGCTATCATTTCCCTGAACAGAACGATATGTTTAATTGTAACATTGCGGTCGCAAGAGTAGGTCATTCATAACATAATATATTTTGTAGAAACAAAATTTTACTTAGTTTATTCCATGTTAGTACACTTTACGGAAAGCACCAAAATGCCTGGTCTTGACAATGTTACGCTTATTTTGTAATTTTATTTTGTTTACGTAGCATTGCTCACAACTATATTCCCCAAGGAAGTCAGAGATATTCTGAAACCTCAGAACATCCACGTTTCACCGAAACTCTGTCCATTGTGACGGAGAGTGAGCCCGAAAAACTCAATGGTATTTTGTTTAAAATAATGATGATATTATTTTGAATAAAAATATTTTGACTTTTGACTCTTATAAACGTATCGAATGCGATAAGCGATTTTTAAGATGACATTTTCGCTAAAAACTAGCACCGTAGATACTCGTAGAATCACACATTGAACTCAAATAGTAGTAATGTAATGACCGACGCGACGTGGGAACAAGTCAAAATTCGTATGTTAAAATTGTGTGGTGACTTGTGTCCGACCAATAGGGGTTGAAATATTTATTGGTTGTGTTTTATTGTCAGCTGTTGTGAATAATGTAGAGCTGGTGGGATGGGAATGGGAGGGCTATGCGGGTCGCCCGCGCCGCACCGGCACCGGGTCGGAACGACCCGCTGACCCACTCCGCTTCTTGATTACTTGCACTGAAGACTCAATTGGACAAAGGACTGAAAACACGGTTAATGCGATTATACTCTTGTCAAGTTCCGTTACTGTAATTGAAGAGGTAACAAACATTTTTGTGTTTTTTGGTTTTATACCAATTATTGTACAAGTTGTTGTTGTTTTACGTACCTTTTTTATTACCAAGTGCTACCAACAAGTTGTATTGATCACATATTTGCTCACGTAGAAAATGTTTTAATTTCGCGATAAAAAAGTAGCCTATTATAGGCTAAGAAGAATAGATATATCTATTTTCCCACAATGGTCCTCTATAAATACGTGATTTTTTTTAAAATCGGTTTCAATAATTTACACTTGAAGATATCTAAACCTGTAGAGGAGTAACTCTAAACAAAATCCACATAATTTTTGCCACCTAATGAAAAATGACATGTACGAGTTTTCGCGGCAAGGTTTTTAAAACTGGACACGGTATAGTTTTTTTGGTGCCAGTTTTTGAGCTTGATTGACATTTCCTATATTCTTATTCGTACCTATATTCTTATTCGTAGATCTCAACACATTAAACATTCTTAATTTTGGTGAGGTGAGGCCCTACTTCGAAACTGCACAATCGAGAAAGGATAGATGCGATATTTAAAACGGAAGAGGCTTTTATTAACTGTTTTAAAAAACTTTACTAGACAATTTTCATCATAAATTGATAACTTTTAGATCAATAACGCATATCTAGAGATAAAGTACCTAAAATTTATCGTAGAAAAGATTCTCACTCGATATAATTAAATGTAGAATTCAAATGGACTCACCATGCGATGAGAAACGAGTTGACACGTCACATAAACTGCAGGCGGTTGGCTTACCTAAAAAAAAAGTAGAATTTATTAAAACAACTAAATAAATTACGAGGCTGTAAATAATTCGAGCAGTCTTTTACATAGCAGTTAAAGCTGAACGGAATGGTTGTTAAACAATGCGGCAATATGCATTAATTACTGTCGAGTATGTTTTTGATATTTTAGCTTGAATCGGTTTTACGTTTTTTTTTGTAAGCTAAAGTTCTTTCTATCTCAAAAAGATTACTAAAAGTATAAGTAGGTCTTATCGTAATCACTAATCATAGATATACAATTTAATTACGAACTTGGAGACGATTAAGAAAAGGATCACAATTCATCTCATAAGTAGGTATTCATGAGTATATTTGGATCACGAATGATTCATTGTTTCCAAAAGTAATTTCTGATGCTCGAAAAAAAGATTTCTATTGTATTATCGTGTTCAATATGATAAATTTTTTCACAGGTTTGCCTCTTTATAACAACGCATACAATGCGATTGCGATATAAGTGATAGTAAACTCGTGTTTTCCCGTTTGTAGCAGATTACAAGAACAGTACGATACGCGTATCATAAATGCGATGCGTATGATCGCCGTTGTCGATACAATAAATAATTCATCGACCAACCAACCAACCTTTATTGTGCCACCTGTGAATGGAGGACTGTGCAAACATATTTTTACCTTATTTGTAAGTAATTTAATTCTCAATTTTATTTAATCAGTTCCTAGCAATTAAATGAAACTAGGAAGACAATCTACAATAGATACATGAATAAAATTTTGCTACAGCGTAAAATTTACGTCAATTCGTACGTTGTTTGTTTTAAAAGCAGGAGGGAATAGTAACTATAATCCGTCTATTTATGAATGCAAGTAGCATCGCCCGTATAAATGCTAATTTATCGTTCGATATAAATACTTTTGACACAATAACGGGCGAGAATTGAATTAATTCTCACTCACAGAATGAAACAGGACCCCGATTTGGAATAGAGACGGGTTCGAAATAGGGCGACCGTAAGTTTTGAACTTTTAATATGTTACGAAGTACTTTCCTACGCTTAACTATGTAACTAGGATAATTTAGTAGTTTAAATTTAAAAGGTCAATTTGTAATAAAAGAACGTCCTTTCGTTAATTTAATAGCTTAGACGCTCGGCGCGTTTCAAGATTAAAGTACCTACCTACTTACCATCTAAAAATCTTGTCAAATCAAATCAAATATACTTTATTTACTTTACTTGTCTTTGGTCTTTGGATTTGAAATTGCATTTAAACTAGTTAAGTTATTAATTATTTTGGGTTTATGGTGTGCCGGCTACGTGTAAAATCGAACAATATCACCAGGCATTATACCCGAATTGTATTTGCTTTTTTTTTATGCAATCTAAAATTAATGTAGAGACGACTTCTTACGCTTTCAAAATGTCAACATTTTAGAGAACTTTGTTGCCCTTTATTTATTTTACAACCCAAAGAAACCATTAAAGCAACAGTTTAAATAAACATTAAAAGAGGGGAGTCGAAAGGGCCGCCCGACTGATTATTGTTAAAGTTTTTATAGCGTCGCCTCGCCACCAACACCGATCGCATGCTTCCAACTTCCAAGGGTACTTTGACTGTGTGGCGGTTGTGCTGAACTTTCATTCTGTTTAGTTTAAAAAGTTTAAAAATACATCAAACTATTTAGGTACCTGACAGATTTGATAAATTAGGCGAACAAAGGTCACTGGGCACTTTAGTATGAAACCTACGGAACGACCCACGACCCACAGAAAAAAAAAGTATAGGATTTTTAGATAAATGTCTCTAGTTCATGAATATATATGTCGCATTAATGTAGACCATGGGATTCAGGCAAAAACTAATCAAGAAAAATGTTATATTTTGGTAGGTAAATTGTTTTACATTTTCGTACATTGTACATTTTAGTACATTTTGTTAGTTGTGTACATTTTCGTACATTTTGTGCTTTTTTGGACATTTTGTACATTTTAGTATTATAGGTTTAGTACATTTCCAGTTTAAAAAATAAATAACTACATAAAATTGAATGTGGGTTAATAATAAACATTTTCTCAAACATGCTTGGAAATGTGAGCATTATTTTGACAACCTTCTTCGAGATAAATCGAAATTGCTGTACTGGCCAAATACATGCGCGCAGCGGCCGGCAATGTTTGTATGAAAATCCATATCTGTCGTGTTTAGCGGCCAAATAAATTACATAGTAAACTCATATCTGTCGTATTATTTAAAAATGGAACGATCTTTTTCTCCGAAACATGGCGACCAAGGAGGTAACTCATCAAAGGTTTTATTTAAATTTTGAACTGGCATGCAAATAGAAAGCTGTTTATTGAAAAAAAAAAAAATTTTTGTTCGTTGTTCGTCATTGATTTTGAAAAGAGTTTTAATTTCCGCGAATTATTTGAGAAAATTTACTGTTTTAATTTCCGCGCATTGTTTGAGAAAAGTACTATACAAGCCTTGGCCACAACTAGGCATTGATGGACTTACGTATGTGTGCCTCGGCTTCGCCTCGGCCCACATTTACACGTTCGTCCATCAATGCCTCTGTTGCTGGCCACTGCAGTAATGTACTATTTAAACCCAATTTGGTTTTTGTAGGAAAAATTTAGTTAGCTGGGTCAAATTTCGCCCAATGACCTTTTCTGCAATACCTAACCAACGCTCGGCGCTCACGCATTCCCGAGGGTATTGCATACTTATTTATTAATTTAATACTTTTTAAAGTTTTAGTAGTAGGTAAGCAACTTTTGGTAATCTCAATAAAAGGTAAAAACCTGTACCTAAGATGTAATGACCTGTAAGATGTAATGTTTTTTAATAGGTAACACAATACAGTCATACATAACATAATAGTAGGGTAAGGTTACCTTCGTCGTACCCCCTAAGGGAGAATTGCTGTAATGCCTGCAAGTAAATATAAATTATACTCAGAAAACAAAATTATAAATTCTTGGAAAAACAAAACTATTAAGAATAAAATTAGCTTAACACACTTAGTGCCTACTTATACTTAGTTGGACTGAAGCAGATTCTTTAGTCTAAACGATTTTGATAATTACGTAGAGTCAATTTATTTGGTGCAGGTTATTCGTACTTGTTATTGTTACAATATTTACAAGTATACATATTGTATTAGGTTAGGTAGGTACCTAACTTGTTATTTTTACAATATAAAGTAGATATAATCGTACCTACCAAATATTAAAGTAGGTAAGTTAGTACGGATGTTTTTAATTTATTTTGTTTGTTTATAATATTAATTAGCAACAATAATATTAGCCTAATGGGACCTTTTTGTGATACCAATGCATTTTAGTTTAGCTCTACCTACTACCTATCACCTTTCCTATACGAGGTATGCGTTACCTAAATTCAGTCTTATAAAAACAGATTTAGAAAAAACATGTAGGTAATAAAATTAGTGACGTAAAAGGTGTTTGCTTTCCTAGTCACAATCCCAACCCACGCTCCTCGCATTCATCGAAGCGAAACAAGCGGAGCGGAGAGACGAGATTCGAGTTCCACAGAGGCGGCCTTAACTTGGAGCCTACGAAAGAAGCTCTATATTGATTATTGAATGTTTTTCTTTCCCAAGTAAATTGAACAACTTCACACTGAAGTTCTTGTTCTTTTATTTGTCTACTCAGAAAAATCTGTAATCCAAGGTAACAAAATGAGAATGTTAAGAGTTTTATATTATTTTTTATTACAAACGACACATTTCAAAAGTTATCCCATAAATCTTGGGATAATAAATGGAGTTCATCTCATTTGCGCTGAAACAATTTTCCAGACGTTTCTAGAGACCCAATTGAATCGACGAGTCGAATTTCCCCGCCCTCCGTTCCCGGATGGCCACAAAAACTGGCATAATGAGATTTCGTGAGTCATTCTGGGAGTACCCAGTTCCTGTGACTTGCCCATGACGTCATCTTGCGCAAACAATTTCGAGCAAAGTACCTAATTTTGTTACAAAATAAACGGATAAGAGATAAACTATTTAATGCGTACGGAGGCAATTAGCAAAGTTATGTTCGTTAATTTAGTTAAATATTTGTTTGCTGTTTTTTTTCCATCGTTATCAAATAACAATGTTAAATTATGTCGTTTTGATAAGAAACATACCTATTAAGTTTCAATTGAATAGACTGATTTTAATTTGTTTTTTTCACTTCCATAAACTCTGAAGCGACTTTCCATAGGTCACATGGAATAAAATTTGTATCCCACATTTTATTTAGTTTTATGATAAAGCTATCATTGAAATCACCTTTACCGGTTGAACACATTTTGTTTAATGTTGTTCATACATTTGTGCTTACAATTAGATTTTGGAATACATATCACAGGGTGAAGTTACCTATCATGATGCTGAAATAATTACCTATTGGACAGTTATTGACTTATGGTTGTAAAAGGATCAGTAGGGCAGAAGGAGGCAATAATAATGTAGAGATGCTGATGGAACCAAATCTATCCATTACCTATATTGACGTCCGTACCTAAGTGTAAAATAAAACACGACCGTCACCTCAGACGTTTATTTCGGACAAGTTGTCAATGTCATAAACAATTATAATATAAAATACGAACTCTAAAAAGACCGAAACACTACAGTTCTCCCTCCTAAACCGCAATAATACAACCATACTTATAAAACTTAAAAAAAAACTCAAAGTCGATAATTTGGAGGGTTTAAAATGCGGCACTGCCGTATCGGTCGAGCGGGCTGGGGCGATGACGGGGCCGGCGAAAGCCTTGGTGATGATGGCGGGAAATTCGAAACTCCTTCATCTTCCGATCGCGCTAAAGGAGCCCCCAAGCCGGTGGGATCCTCTCCTGCCTCGGAACGCAAGGTTTCTCCCTCCCGAACCCTTTGAGGAACCGGGCAGGCTAAGGAACTTCTATGTCGCCGTCTCAACTGGTCAATGTGCCTATGCGATTCTCTGCCCACGGAATCCCTAACCTCATAATCAGTTTCACCTACCCGTCGTGTAACCTGCCCAGGCACCCACTTATCCGTACCCTGATATTGGCGCAACCATACCTCCTCTCCGGGTCTCAAGATGCGGGAACCTGTGGGGCCGCTATCCTTCTGCCTATCTTGTACCCCCTTGACTTTATTCTCCCGGTCGGGTTTCAAGAGATCTAATTTCGTACGTAATCTTCTACCAAGCATGAGGGCCGCGGGACTCTCGCCTGTGGTACCGTGCTCCGTGTTACGATAATGCAACAAAAAGGTATTTAAGAATAAATTTATATCCTGGCCTTCCCGGACACCCTTTTTAATCGCCTTCTTAATCGTGCGCACCGCATTCTCTGCTGCCCCGTTCGATGCGGGGTGATATGGAGCCGAAAACGTATGATTGATCCCCAACCCTGACACGAACCCCAAAAACTCTTTACTAGTGAACGGCGGTCCATTATCCGAGACCAATTGCTTGGGAATACCCCATCTGGCAAAAAGTTCACTCAATCGATTGATACAATAGCTTGCGGCCGTACTGGGTACTTGAAAAACCTCTAACCATTTTGTTCTGGCGTCCACGACCACCAGAAATAGTTTATTAAAAATGGGGCCGAGGAAATCCACATGGATCCGTGTCCAGGGACGGCCTGGCCACGGCCACGGGTTGACCGCGTGCCGGTGCGGCGCGTCCGCCTCCACCGCGCACGCCGCACACTCGCGACACATGGCCTCCACCGCCTCGTCCACGCCGGGCCACCACACGTAACTGCGAGCGATTGCTTTGGTCTTCACTATGCCCATATGCGGCTCGTGGAGCACCCTAAGAACCCTGCTCCTACAAGCGTCAGGAATAACCACCCGATGACCCCACATTACGCACCCCAACTCTTCATACAATTCATTACGACGGTTAAAAAACGGTTGCAGAGATTTAATTTCGTTATCCATCGGCCAACCATCCCTTAAGTATAATAAAACTCGCCCCACAATGGGATCTTTCATAGTTTGTTTTTTGACTTCCTGATAATCTATTAGTAAATCATCTTGTGCAAAATGTAAGTACGTTTGCTCGGGTATCTTAGCCTGCGACGTAGGAGCGCCCGGCACCGGTAGACGTGACAAGGCGTCTGCGCCATTCAGTTTCGTGTTTATGTACTCAATGTCGTATGAATAAGCCGACAGTATTACCGCCCAGCGCTGCAAGCGGCTCGCTGCCATAGCCGGTATGCCGAGTTTTGGACCGAAAATGCTCACCAGAGGTTTGTGATCCGTACGCAGTGTAAATCGTCTGCCGTACAGATACTGATGCAGTTTCCGTAAACAGTAAACAATCGCCAGCGCCTCACGATCAATCTGAGAATAATGCCTCTCTGCCTCAGTAAGAGCGCGCGATACATACACTACAGGTCGCTCCCGGCCTCCCGCGCAAGTCTGTGTGAGCACCCCGCCGATTCCGCGCGCACTCGCGTCGCACGTCAGTATCAGAGGCTTGTTCTGATCGTAGTGCGTTAACACTTCCGTACTCGTTAGAACTGATTTTACCTTTTTAAAAGCCACCTCACAACTTGGGTCCCACCTCCAACTTACACTTTTTTTTAGTAAATCATACAGCGGAGCTAGAATAGTGCTCAGACCCCTCACAAATTTCGCGTAAAAGTTTATTAGACCTAAAAAAGAACGCAGCTCCGATACGTCTTTGGGCCGTGGGATTTTTGAAATGGCTTCGATTTTATCTGGATCGGCCTTGACCCCTCCCTTGGAAATGATAAAACCTAAATACTTTACTTCCTCCATCATAAAGGAACATTTGCATTTCTTTAGTTTCATTCCATGAGCCCGCAAGCGATTGAGAACTTTCTCTAAGGTAGCTAAATGCTCCTTCTTATCCGAAGACCCAATAATTATGTCGTCTAAAAAGACTTCTACATTCGGAATGTCATTAAATAGATTGGACATGATCCGCTGGAAAATTCCCGGGCTCGATGCCAGACCGAAAACTAGCCTGTTGTACTTAAATAACCCCCTATGGGTATTAATGACCGTCATACCATTCGAATCATCTAGTTCAATTTGATTATAAGCCTGCGTTAAATCAATTTTTGAAAATATCTTCGCACCATTTAGGTTTACTAATATATCGTCAATCCGCGGCAGAGGAAACCTATCGACCAGTAAGACGGGATTCAAAGTAACCTTATAATCTGCACAGAGCCTCAGCCCTCCGTCCGCCTTGCGTACCGGTACCAGCGGAGTAGCCCAGTCCGAGGACTCCACCGGCTCGATGACTCCCTCTCGTAGCATGTTGTCGAGCTCCTGGTCCACGCGCTCGCGCAGCGCGTACGGCAGCGGCCGTGCGCGACAGAATACGGGAACCGCACCCTCCCGCACTCGCAGCGTCGCCTTGCCCCCCGTAAACCGACCGAGCCCGCTCGAGAACAATTCTTTATATCTGTCCAACAAAACGTTCAATTCATTATCAACCGCCTTATTATTAGTGCAATTCGCGTCTAATCTATTTACAAAAGTTGGAATCTTTATCTCTAATTCAGATAGCCACTGTCTTCCGAGCAGTGATGTCGTTCCCCCGTCGATGACATACAGTTCCAGCCTTTTAACCTTATCCCCGTATCTCACTACCGGTCTTATAACACCGACCGGTTTAACCCGGCTACCATCATAGAATTTCAGAACTAAATCGGAATCCTCAAGCCGTCTATTCTTACCACACTTCTCATACGTTGCCTTGCTAATGCAAGATACCGCTGACCCAGTATCGACCTCCATCTTAATTTTATTACCATCGATATCTAATGATAAGCTTACCGGCTTATAGTCATTCAAACCGAGGTGGTTTAACTCCTCCCATTCCAGCACGCTTTCGTCGGAGTGCGAGTCGTCCGAGCCCTCCGCCTCAGGCGCCTCCGCGTGATGCACGGGCCGGCCGTGGCCACTGCACCCGGCTCCGCCGCCGCTACCTCCTTTCTTAGGGCACACACGGCGTAGATGCCCCCTTTGACCACACTTGCTACAAGTGAATCTCTTGTACCGGCACACATCGCGTACGTGACCACGGGCTCCACACGCGCTGCAGCGTTGCGCCCCCTCGCGGTGCTGGTCATAGTCGCCACGTTGCTGGCTGCGCTCGCCGCGCCGAGCCGTCTCCGCGCGTGCTGACACCGCATGCACCGCGCCGGACTCACCGCCCGCGCCGGCGCCGGCGCCGTCCGGCTGCTCCACCGCGGCCGCGTCCCGTTCCGCCGCCTCTAGCGCAACTGCGATTTTAATCGCACTCGCGTACTTAAGATCCTCCTCGGCGAATAACCGCTGCCGGATGACGTCGCTCCGTAAACCGCAGACCATCTGATCACGTAAATTGTCTTCCAACACGGAACCAAACTGACAATGCTTAGCGAGCTTCTTGAGTTCCGTCAAATATTGTGAAATTGTCTCGCCGACTAGTTGACGCCTCTGCCGAAACCGATACCTCTCCGCCATGAACGAAGGCTTAGGCTGAAGATGTTCCCGCAGTAACTTTACAACCTCCTCATACGTCTTCTCCGAGGGTTTGGTGGGGCTGGTGAGATTACTCAATAGTTCGTAAGCGTTATCGCCCATACCGGCAATTAACGTCGGCAAACGCATCTGATCCGTAACGGCAACCGCTCAACGTACAGCGTCCAGTCCCCCGATTTTAAATCGAACTCGCCGATCTTCCCGACTGCCATTGTCGTAAATAATTCCTTCTACTTAGCCTCGCACGCCCGGATAGCACTATTTATCCGTTATATTTCAAATATTTATATATATTTTCATCCTCGTTCGCTATTTGTAAAATAAAACACGACCGTCACCTCAGACGTTTATTTCGGACAAGTTGTCAATGTCATAAACAATTAAAAGTTCTTGCGATGGTGTATTCTGCAATTTGTCAATCTATTCTCCTCTACTGTGTGACTGCTTGGGGTAGTGCTGCAAAAACGCACATCATTGCCGTTGAAAGAGCCCAAAGATCAGTCCTCAAGGTAATGCTGGGCAAAAAATATCGCTTCAGTACTGATCTACTCTATCAGGAAGCGCAGGTACTAACCGTCCGCCAACTGTACATACTCAAGGCAATAAACACCTTTCATAAATTTTATATGAACTCATCTGATTTCATGAAGTCCGAGCAGAGCCGCCGAATGATAATAAAAACACAGAGAGTGAAGACCACCTTTGCTCAACGTTTCAGATCATTTCTGTTCCCCTTTCTATACAGCAAAGTTACCGGGATATGTAACCTAAAAGACCGTAGTGCCAGAGAGGTGAAACATAAAGTAACCAAGTATTTAAAGTCCCTCGATTATGTTGCCACTGAATCACTCTTAGCCGTTCCTTATTAAAATATCAACTCACTAACACACACATATATATACACACACACACACACACACACACACACACACACACACACCCACTCACATATTATTTTATAGCCTGCTATTTCAAAACTGTTAATTAAATGGGTAGGTTTTTAAATATCATTGCATGTCTTCGTTACCTATATATTAGTTTAATTTCATTTTCTGTTTATACGTAAAATTTCCTTGTAAAATTGTTTCAAATGTTAAATCTCATAATTATTAACTTCGCTCACTCTGTCCTAAAATTTGTAATTTTTCCTGATAAATCGTAGAGGATTCCCGAGATTCTGGCTTGCCGCATGCGGGGTCCATTGTATCATGTGTACTGAATTTCTATTTTGTTAATAAAGATATTTGTATTTGTATTTGTATTTGTATTATAATATAAAATACGAACTCTAAAAAGACCGAAACACTACACTAAGCATTAAGGTTTCCGTCTTAACTTCGTATCAAAAGCGACAATTTTGTATTACAATTTGAGCAAACGGATTTACAAATTTTCATCCCTACAAGCAGTCAAGTTCTGGAGCAATTTGTCAGGTTGACTCTTGGAAACTCGTAGTCGTAGCTATCTAGATTTATCCTTGATCGAAGAACCTATACGAGTTTACGAGACTATTCTTTCAGTCTAATGTTTTTCTAGTCATTTTCCCTCTAGATACCTAATTAATAAGTATTTCTTATAATTAAATATTAATAGTTTCAACCCTAAGTTAGAGTAGCTGAGTAAAATTGTTATGTAGAGTCGATATGTAGAATAGAGGCGTTAAAGGGACACTTTATAATGCATGGATACGGATTCGCAAACGGATCTACCCGAGGTCGCTTACATCGTGTCTAGTTGATATCTTTGAATATTGATTACTAAGTACTGAGTATTTTATCGTTTAAAACAAAATTACACAAAATCTGTTGTTTTTTAATAAATGGACGACTGGCGTCTTTTAGGTCTAGCTCTAGCCAGATGTTTCCTAACGAGAGGCATATCAGAAATCGCTTGATAAAAAATATAAATATTAATAAATACTTGGTTTACCTTTTAATTTTTAAGGAAATATTTGACTCATATCTAATCATAACGCATTGGGCTCATCGCATTCATTCATTTTATTTTACTTTGATCTAAGTTTATAACAATAAGCTATAACATACCTACCTAATTATAAAACCCGTATACCAATCAGTTCTACTATAATCTTGAACACTTAAAGATTTAAGTGCCTGGAACTGATAAAATGCAGATCATAGGTAGGTACATAAACAGTTTATTATGTGATAAGTACCTAGGCTATCTTAGGTAACGATCATTGATTTCAGGATGTCTCGAATTGCCAATTTTACGAAGTATTAGGGTTTACAATTTAAAGGGTTTGCATAATGGTGATGTTTTTTTGCACATCAATATACCTATTTATTGAAACTGTTTATTTACTTGTTACTTATACTCATAGATGACCTAACAGAACGAAACAAAGAAACATTGACGCAAAATGTGCCACGCACAGTCATCACCATCTTTATACTTAGGTATTATACTTATAGTTAGGTACATCAGCATTTATAAGTAGGTACATGCGATTTACTCCAAATACAAAAGTGCAATATAAGCATTGTGACGAAGTCATTGACTTATTGTTCCAAGTATTGTTTTTGTTATAATAAAACGAAAGTCAAAGAACTTTATTCATTAGTGGAAATGTTGCTGATTTGCGATTGAAAATTTTATACAGGTGGCATTCTAAGTAGGTAGGTACCTAACGTTATATTTTTAACTAGGTATACTTAGGACATACAAATTGTAAATAAATAACGTTATAGTACAAAAGATTAGTACTAATCGAGTAGTGTTAGTTGCAGTTAATTATTAACATGCGAGGAAGATTTAGTTATTGAAAATTTAATATAAGTATTACAAGTTACCTAGGTATATCTACCGGTTACCCATATCCAGCCACCAGTCGATAACTTATGTCCTTAATGGAGTCTATAAAATGTTAAATCTTGTAAGGTACGTTTATGTGTTTATATTGGATTTATATAATTATGTTATCTAATGTTAAGTGTTACTAGTATACTTACATACATACTAGGGTCCTACTTAATATGCTTACGGTTTTTTAAGAAGATGATCAGACCATCATACTGGACAACTTTCTCCATGGGACCAAGACCGAAATCGCAAAAAAAATCTGCTGTTCTATATAAAATTGCAAATCTACTCGACCCTTATGTATGGGACAGCAATGTTGGTACCGTAGAGAAAGTTGTTCAGATGATGCTCTCAGCATCCCCTTAAAAACCGTCAGCATATTAAGAAGGACCCTGTACACTACGTTACATACAAATCAGGTCCTGTTTAAAGTGTTAGTTCCAATTATTATCTAAAGGTGCAATTCTAAAGCTATGTGCACGATACTCACCCAGACTGGCGTAGTAATCGTGTAGCGTATACAATGGATAGTCACCTAGTTTGAACAGGTACGCGGAGAGCAGCACCGCGTCCTGCCGCGGGTCCACCTGGCTGGCGGCCTGGTGCACCGCCGGCCTCATCAGCGACGATATCGAAAAGTCCGTCGTCTGCGCAGGGTTCACACTACACCAACCGTTCACACTGCACAACTTGCACTCCTCTTTCATTGTTCCAATAACACTAATAAAAATATTCTATACAATATCCGTTTTTTTTGTACTCGGTTTGTACTGGGCACTAGTAAATCACATATAAAAATATCCGTAGACAGACTCGCACATCACAGGAGATATCACAGCAACGTTCGGCGGCGACGTCAGTATAATCCGTTGGCTTCTGTCTTTAAGACTTGCTCTATTAGAGATTTGAAAACATTATTAAATTTAGCTCCGCGTAACTACGATGTTCGCAAACACCGTAGATATGCGAGGTAGATAGCGAAATCAATCGCTAGTTAGCTCTTTGTTTACCGCTAGCATGCATATCGCCTGTCATACTATTTTACTTGTATATCCTCCTTGCATAAATGCATCAATAACAGTTCTAGAACATCTATTTCGCTATACTTCAAGTATACGCATAGATATGTCTTATGTTGTTCAGCCATTGTCCATAATCAATCTATCCCGTCGCTTTTGACCTTTGTATTATTTATTGTCGAATCACAAAACCGAATCTATAATTTAGTCTTGCGTCACTGAATGTCATACATGTATCAGAATTTCAATTACCGTACCAGCTTTACGTTTGAAAAACCAATAAACAAATGACGTAACGATTTAGGAGAATAAAGGAAGTATGTTTATAAAAGAGATAGACGATTATGCATGCGATGGTAAACAAACGTAAGTAAAATGTAGTTCGGTGTGGTGTCGGCGAGCGGTGCTGCATTGCGGCTTTACCAGGTCAGAGGTGCATTGCTGTCGTACTATTAGTGTCCCAATTTCAGCTCTTTTGTTTTTAAAATCCATAATTCACTTAGGTTAATTTTAGTCTTCGAACTCGATGTTAACGACAATGTTTGCACCACAAATTGTTTTATTGCATGTACGTGGTTTTAACAATGACGTATTTTGTGAAGGCCTTGAACGATGGAGTTATTGGTTTTAAACAAAAACGGTTATATTAATATATAGAACATTATGTGCTTCGATTTGAAAGCAGCATTGTGAAGATGATCTGGATCATCGATCAAATTAAAAACCGCCATGGAAATTTTTGGAGCAGTCCGTTAGTTCCGAGACTAACTGGATTACCGTTGAGTTCTGAGAACGATGATTCACTGTTTGTTTACAATAAACAAGGCTTGTTGTGACTTTAATTTCAATATAAACTAGAGCGGCCTTCGGGTATTTGGTAGTACGACGTACTTATTTGTTAAGAGACTAATCTTGTTAAAAGCTGATACACTTTTAAGTCTTTTAACCGTATAAGTATTTAAATTAGCTTCACTTCGTTATTGATTTTTTTTTCAATGATGATAAGGTGGTTTATTAAAACAATTTTTCAGTTTTACAACCTTTCATCAAAACAAAACAAATCGTATCTTATCTTTATCAGAAGATTCATTGAAGATATCTTCATAATTATTTTATTATTGTATTAAGTTACATAAAAAGTTCACGTGTTTTTGATTTCCGCTAAGCAAATGGTTTACGTGCACTGAATAACGTCGCAATATGCATTCGGCCTTGAGTCGGTCCGTAAACAGCGTCACGTGTTCAAAGTGCCTGTAAACTAATGCCCGATCGCACATCGCTGATTCTCTCCTCAATAGGGACTGCAATACCAGTCCTATTTAGGGTCTTTGGATTCCCAGTACCAAGTTCAGATTGGTACCGGGAAAATTCGTTGCTGATTCTTGGATTTTGTTTTCCGAAGTTAGATTTTCAGACACCCAACTGCGGTATTTCAAAATAAGAGGAATAGGCGGCGTCTTATGTATATGCAAGTTTCAACAGCATCCTCATAGATCCTTATCAGGTGGGACTATAATATGAGATAAATTTCAAGTCCTAGGTACATAACATGAATCAATAATGTCAGAGCGTTTTTCAATTCATTCAAAACATTGAAATGTTTTTAGTGTTTTACTCTTCTTGAACCTTGGTATTGAGCTTATTATCTTTCAATAAATGGCAATGAGGGAATTTTCTCAAAACCTCAGATATCGTGGCTCAATTGAAGTTAATTTAAATTATAATATTCCATATATTCAGGATATATATTGTAATAACACATTAGTGGATGGAAACCGATAAATATTCAATCGCAAATAGATAGATAATACAAAAACAGGATAATCCTCTTATCTGAAACCCGTTGACCTGACCATAATAAAAAGTAGGTAAGTAATATTAAATTCACCGGCATTCTTCCAAAACACTTCCAACAATTTTCTATAAAAAATGAGAACTTCAATAATAGGTGTAGTCGCACGTGCGATCGCGGAGCGAGCAGCTGTCCTGACAGCTGTTGTCGGCGGAAGAAACCCGACCCCGCCTCCCTGCACCCCCTTACACCCCGCCTTCCTACCTGCCTCACAACCTGACAGTCCTCTATTCAATTTATATTAAACACACACCAACATTCACCGCCATCGCATAAATCGACCCTTTAATTGGTCAGTATCATAATTGCACCAATTACAGGATATAACAATAAACCATGGAGGTGATTCGATTCAAAGGCAAATATAATGCTTTATAAAGGAATACAATTAACTTGGTTTATACAGATACAGCCAAGATAAGGTAACGTAAGGCAACTGCATGTAATAATGTTAATGTCCGTCCTATAAATACTAACTTTTGAATGTTGCAATCAATCAAAACAATTAAATAATTCATAGCAAATTTTCATAATTTATTTACAAAACAACATCTAAAAGAACCTAGCATGAGCGAATGGCGACAATGCAGCAAATATTTGGCAATGGTTTCTGGCGTGCACCCAGTAAGCATAGTGTTTAATATGGTTTTATAAACATCAAGTAACCCTTAGTACAACTCGTTCAACTTGCACAAAGTATAAGTACTTTTGAATAGTATGGAGTGCAAGGATGTTTCAGCATGAAAAATGACCGCACTGAGCTCGTTGCTCTATAAAGATAACTCTCATAGTTAAAAGTCTTCTGGCAACGACTGTTGGCGCCCACCCAGGGGCATCATCACCGATCTCTAATGCAGTTTTATTGTCCCTTTCCGGGTCGTCTGAGTGCAATTCAATAACATTTATTTGATTTTAATAATCTTCAAAAATGGTACGTGTCGATTGTTTGCAAAGGGCAGTTCCCTTCGATGCAGTTGGCAACGGACGCTGGCGTGAACCCAATGTGTGCCAACTATGGCTCTAGACTAACATCGGCCGATACCAGATAATATTATGATGGATTGTCTGTTAACTGCGGTTTGAGCCATGCTAATGGAAACTAATAGCTATTCGGTCACGATGCTCTGTTGGTATTTTGAATTTCAGAGGTTATTGAGTTAAATTCACACGTGAACTTCTAATATTATGTCATAAATGTCGTTAATATTTTAAACATTGAAATAATGAGAGAGTTGTCTTATCTGAGTAGTGGATTATCAGTATTGATTACCATTATCTGTGTTATTTCCCGAGACTAAAACGATACTTTCGTTTTACGTCAGTATTCAAAAACGAATAAGTAATTTGTTCGATCGAAGATTCGCATTGTTTTTTAGAGTATTTATCTTAATCGTAATGTCTTCTGCAAAAAGAACATCAAGCCCTCATTCAATTAGCAATTTGTCGATGGCCAGCTCAGACCATGTAACATGAGTAACGAAAGCACGCGCACCGTTTCACAAGAATCAGAAACAGCTTACATAAGGCAGCTTGCGTAAACCACTTAGGTGCAGAGCTCGATCGCAAGCTAGCTTTAAGTTCACGTATAGGGCCGTGCGAAATAACAAATCCATTATATCGATTAACAATCTAATACTCAATTAATCTTGTTATGGAGTCTATGAAATAAAATCCTTTTGAAACTAAATATACTAAATACAACAACAAAGAAGTAGTTAAGGAAGTAACAGAAAGTGATATAAATCAAACCAAAATGGAAACCGACAACGATTCGGGCCGAATAACGCCGCTGTCGACCCACATACATCAATCGTGAGTAAGAGGAGCTAGTCCATGAGTGCTTGTCGAGAAATGTCTTGGTCACGTTTTAATGCTATCGTAAAGATTGTAAAGGAAATTGATAAATTATCATCATGTAAGTATTTTTCGTTGATAAATATTTTTACCCATAACATTAGCGAGAATATACCTATATTCTCGCATCAAACTTCAAATCAAATTATCGATCCTGAATTCTTGATTCAGTTTTGAGCGACAGTTTATTAGAGTTTCAAGAAGTTTTCAATAGACAACGAGCATTTCATTTGCAGAGTTACACAACAAAGATCTGTAAGTTTGTAACACTGCAGAACTTATATTACTCTTATGTTCAGTTTCTGTAGTTTCCTTTAAACTTGTATCATTCTTGAAAGTAAAGTATAAGAGTTTGCTACAGTTTATAAAGTCATTTATCTGCTTAATTGATAGCCATCGGTGGATAGGAGAGTGCGAAATTTTGCAATAGAGAAACATCGTATAGAGGGCCGGAGGGCTGGAGAAAGTAAGCCTTTCACTCTAGCCATGGTACTCATGCGCCACTAATATAAACAATCATTCTCAATTGTTTCTATTCTCATTTACTATATTCCGAAGACAAATAAAGTGAAAAAGGCAGAAAATCATTGTTTTTTTGGGAAATCCGATCAATCTTATCGTATTCTTAAGCCTAATCAAAAAACCTGAAGTAAATCCAAGATTATGGATTTAACGGCTTTTTATAAAAGCAATCAATGTTTTCTTGTAATTAATGGCGCAGTTTATTATTCATTTTGTAACAGCTCCAATCCGCTTATGCAAATAATATTATAGTTGTAAAATAGAATTTACAAAATTAGTTTGTGTTTGCACTGAATCAGGATCTCAAGCTCAACAGGTCGAAGCTCGAGCTATTAAAACGTGTGTAGAAGATTAACTTGAAAGTGGTTATGTTAAGGTAAAGTTTAAAGACTACAAAGGTGTAAGTTTTAGTGCATCCTGCTGTAACAGACCGCAAACTTACAAGATACTACAAAGGCTCAGGTATTGAATTATCATACTACCTATGTACGTATAATGTATTGTACTAACTAGTAGTAAGTTATGAACTAACTAACGTCAAAGCATTTGTGCTTGGCTATTTTGCTGCGGTTGAAGCTCTGGTTACAGGTTCTAAGTATTAAAGTTCTGAATTGTTTTAAGGCTGATGTTCAGCTTCTTTCTTTAATTAAATATCCATTGTTTCTGAATCGTTTTAATTAATCAGTCGTTTATGTCTCTCATTGAGTTGATTATCACAGTTAGTCCAGTATCAGCATTATGTTCTCTTTTCCGTTCCATAATGTTGTGTAGTTTGTTCCAAATATTATCAATGAATCTCAAATAATTCACCCTTAGATATATTCGTATTATTTGTAGTAATTTGTTTCAAAGCTTTGTGTGTGCTTCTATCAGTAAAGCCATTAACAGCGTTCCAAATTACTCCTGTATGGTGACTACGCTCAGCCGTAATAGCTTATTTGCCGTCTTTTGTCTAACTAGGGCAGTACCTCGATGGCATTAATTGATAGCATTGACAGCGTGGCTTACAGGCTTACAGTTGAGGTTTATTCTGAATGCAGATCGCAAACTTTGGCAGCCACAAGCCTTGGGGTTCATCACGTTTCATAGACAAGACTAACCGCTGTGAAGTTTGTATATCGTTGCAAAATGTTTGTATGAAATGTTACATTCTGATATATTTGGTCTTGTAATTATTTTTTCTTCTTAGTATTAACGTTTAGTTTGCAGATTTGTGATTTATTTCTATGAATGGTAAAGTATTAGGCGTTATTCCGCGTTATTGACAGTTTTAAACTTGGCTTATTAAGCTTGGATGCGAAACATAATCCATAAAAGTAGGTAGGTAGATTGAACACAGATAAGACTGAAGGTGACGAAATGAATTAGGTAGGTAATTAACCAGTCGCGTGGACGTTCTGTGAAAATGGTAATGTGACACCCGCCAGTTGTCTCCATCTACGTCACAGTCAGACTGCCTATTTGATAATTCCGGTACGATAGCGATCGTAGCCGCGACGAAAGCCGGCCGGCCGGCAACCGACATCCAGTAGCTGTATGTGGATTCGGTAGCTTTGCGACCTCGCAACCAGACAGAACCCGTTTCGCACAATACCACAATGTTCACAATTTCTTTACCGCGATCTGATCAACGGCACTCGCCGGCAGACATCACACCGCTACATACGTGTGACACTAACGACATTTATTTACATGTAGAGGAAGTTCAGTTGCACTTCTCGTTCCACACGAATGATCCACAGGTTTGGCACATCACTACACTAGGTATAGGTGCAAAGCGTATACTGAATTCAGGTTAAGTTGAGAACGGAAGCGCTGCCTGCACAGATAGTGCGTCGTGTTTACAATTGGCGCGGCGTTTTTTAAATAATATAGCGTGCGAAGCGACCGCGCGCCTCCGTGGTTGGTAGTCGACTGGCGAAAGAAAGCTGCTGCGTCGTAGTCGCCGCGCGGGGAGACGGGGGGCAGCGGTAGGCGCGCGGGGCGCGGTACACCTGCGGCGGGAGCGCCTCTGGCGAGCGCGGCGAAGCTTCCCGCTGAACTACGCAATAAACGCTCGATAAACTTTCTCATTAGGCGCGCCTAACCGTGTGACCGTAAGCTCGTTTCTGCGTGCATTTAAAAGCAATGCAATACGGCAACATACACATGTTGCAGGCAATTCACACTCGTGCACTGAGAGCTGAAGCTATCGCCTCGCGCGCAAACCACGAGCTTTCCGAGCGACTGCGTCTGCGCATCGAACACTTACTAAAGAGTTATGTTAATTTTAAGGCAAGTAACTTGTTGTTTAATGGAGGTTGCGATATATAGGCAATTGAATATGCAGTTTTACATCGTAAGCACACCAATAGACAAGAGATAATTTAATTTGAGAGAGTTGTTGAGGACTTATTATGAGTAGCTCTACCTAATAATCAGTTGCTCTATCACGTATCGCGAACTACAATTAATTAAAGCTTATTACTAAACTTGATGTAGTGCAACTACTCTTTAATGTCTCTTTAGAAGTCAAAAGTAGCTGCCTATAATAAGCCCAAAGTGATCAACAAGAATGTCCGTTAATTGACAGGTCATCCGCTGACAAGAGAAGACTTAGTACCAGCGCGTAAAGAAGAGGAATGCCGAAATCTTGTGATGTGGAAAACTACAATAAGCCTCGACATCTAAACTATTATAAAACTGTAACAAAAAAAAATACAACATTGTTTTTACCTGTCCCTGATTCCAAAACACCAATTTTTTTGATTTTTTCTGTCTGTTTGTTTGTTTGTTTGGGTGTTTGTTTGTTTGAGTACCACGCAAAAACTACTGAACCGATTTTTATGAAACTTTTTTGTTTGATAGCTTATCATCTGACTTAAAATCTGGTATATAATTTATGCGGACGAAGTCGCAGGTAAAAGCTCGTAACTTATATTATTGATGAAACTATAGTACCTTCATAACAGGATAATTTCCAGTAAGTATATTATGGAAAAATTCTGAGCTAAGCAAAAGACTGAGCTTCTTTGATAAAATAAACAGGCTTCCTCAAAATTTTACAGGGCCTACATAGGTATCTGTTATTTTTGTATATGAGAATACTTAACCTCTTTGTACATGTGCTGATCTGCAAACCATAGTAAGAGCTTCGGTAGAAAATGACTGACAAGAAATCAAGAAATGATTGACATGGTCACAGACTGATAGATGTGAAGGAATGTCTCCGAGCAGAAGAAATGGGGAGGTTTATTCTAAGCCGGAACCACACGGATGTCAATAGGTAGCATTTCATATTAAAGAACAATTTGATACCTTTATCGGTTTAATCTATGCTAATATTTGTGGATATATCGTTCTTCTATATCGTTACATGGCTGAGGAAGGTAACCATCGTGAGCTGCTTGTCTAACCACAGTTCTTCAGGCCCCCCGAGCCTGGGATCAAGCCTCGTATTTTTCGACATTTCGTATGCTTTTGTGCTTTTGTCAAGGATCTATGCGAAAAACAATAAAAAGTCGATCTGGTATGGCACATTATATGAAATGTAAATAATTACAATAACAGACATTTCATGTTAATATTGTCTTTCGCGAAAGCATAACAGCGTCCACAATTATGTTAAACATAAGGATAATTTAGATAAACGAGAAAACTGTTGCAACATTGTGCGAGCACCTACTTACATTAGTCATCCAACATTCGATCCCGGTCACATCACGCTTGCCACGTGTAAATGACACGAGACACACTATTACCGGTACGTACCTACCTAACCTACCATAGTATCAGTTCTGTTATAAACATAAAACTGCTTATAGGCGATGAGCCTAGAATATACGCCAACTTGTAACAATACTGTACCATAAATTCAGTTACATTGTATGTTTTACGTTACAAACAAAACTGGAGCGAAACTGAACGAAATTAAATTTTGTGAAGCAACGATCGTGGAGTGCATTTTGTTGGGTATCTACCTAACGAGACATTTGTCGGACCATTTTGTATTGATTGGTTAAAATTACAAGTCCATAATATATTGGTTCCCAGGGCAGTAAACATACAGTCACAGGCACGCACCCGTGCACACAGTTTGTCTGAAATATCACTAGAATTAATTCTTTTAAAATGATGTTTGATGATTTCCTGTAGGTACCTAACCTCAAATGGTTTGGTACAGGAAATCATCAGAACCTCTTCTTAAAATAATTCTTCAATGGGTTTTCCAATAAAATCCCATTGATGACGTACTGGACATCTGATTGGGGTATTTCACGTTTCTACTACATCCATTTTTGGATTTTGTTTTGACTTGACAGTATACCGAGTTGGTGACCGTACCTACTGGATAATTATGTTCGATATTGAGGTCCGGTATGTTGATTACGATACTTTACCACGTTACCACGAGATAAACTCGTGCATTACTGGATTATGTTCTTCAAACAAAATTTGCTCCTTACGTATGGCTGAACAATTTGAATTTTTGACGGAAGCTAGAACTTTATGCGTCCATAGAGAATTGGGCCTCTTAGACAGCCCACAGTTTCCACTATCGCGCATAAAATAATCCTCTCTTATGAGTTATGATCTTTTGTACATTCTGGCTGGTTCATCTGGACTATTCTGGACCACTGGATCTTTAAAATGATTCTGTTTTCTTCGGAGTACAAGTGAGCTCAGCAATTATGTTTTTGTCAATGCGTCTAAAAATCGTCTACTTTTATAAATATTAAGAAAAGAATTTCTGATAAATTCTTATCAAAATTCTACAGGACTTAAACTGTATAGTCGTTGGAAATTAAAATAAAAGACAAAATTCATTCATATGTTTATGGAAGAAAATAAACATAATGTAATCCGGATAGATAAGATAATAAGATGAACTATAGTATCGGAATTCAAACATTTTCTAGAGTGCTGGTTTGATACAATTCACTCTTGAAACTGGATGTCCAGCAGTGGACGTCCATCGGCTGAGATGGTGACTCTTGAAACAATAAATATTAAGTAGGTATAAGGTATAAAAAACAAATCCCAATATAAGGGGCTATGTGAAAAAATAGGATTCTTCAAAGCTTCATATATCATGAAGGAGTAGGAGTATGAGTATGATTTTCGGATATGTGTAAATTGAACATATAATTGAAGTTTTGATTAGAGCCAAAACACGATTAAGACACATTTTCTCGATAGAAAAACAAGCCAAAGTAGCCTCTGTTTTTATCTATAAACGATTGGAATTGCTAAACGGTGAATAATAGAATCACGAGACTTGATTTAAAAAAAAGAGATTGATATTTTCTAAGTTTTGATTAGAGCAGAATTGAAATAACATAAATAGTACAATCACAATTAAATAAAGTTTGATTTGGCGCTCGAATCGCTTCAGGCGCGCGCGGCGCCCCATCTCTTTCTCTCGCATCAGGCCGTAATATAAGCTATCCCACGCCTGTTTCGCTTAAATTATTTTTCGACATAGGCTCTTAGCTAAAAATCGTAGATAAGTTGATAGGAGTACACATTTATTTGAATCGGCTGCACTATTAACAAAATGCACACGATCAATCCAGTTCTCAGTTTACCTACATTTCTACCGTAAACACTTAGAATTTGTCGCAGAATCAATTATAATATTTCCCCAGCTAACTAGTGCCTGGGGCTAAATGTGGGTCTAGCCTGGGCTGGGTGACAGCGCAGCGCCACCTTCTCTAGCCACTTAACAGGAATTTAACGCCACCGGCTACTATCTCTCCCCCTTAATGTTTTCATTATCTAACAGATGTTTGAGTGTCAATGTTGAGGGATGACATGCTTTATTGATTCTAATGACTTTTATTATAGGGTTGGAAATTTATTGCTCTGATGTCGTCAGTCAGTCATATTTTATTGGCTAAACGGGTATACGGGTGTAAATTTTTAAAATTGTATACCTAAGTAGTAAAGAGTAAGATGTTTACAGTCAAATAGGTAGTAATTAACTAATGACGTATTTAAAATTCATGACCCATTTAATGAGATCGTGCGTTAACTCGAAATTGATATTTAGAATAATTAATTGTCAGTGTACCAAACCATTACGCCCATAAATTACAGGCCGACGATGATACAAGCATATAATTTGACGCGTTCTTTTCATCATTAGTATTTTCCGTTCCCATTACGGAAACAGGCGCTGGTTGCTCGAAGCTAAACCGCGCGAAACGAACCTTCTTTTTGTCTGTGAAGAAAAAAATGAAAAAGAACAAAAACACAAAAGTTCCAGCCAGCTGCGCCCGAGCATCCTGTCGACGTCACTACACCTTTATACGTCCATTGATCACGGCGACATGAGGCCATCCTTTTCGCTCTAATTTAGTTCGCCCACGAGAGAGAAGGATAACGGTAGCTGAGCTAAGCTTCTTCATCAAGATAACGGCAATCTTCCGCAAAGCGCCGTGTTCTTTGATAATGTGTTTTGTTAGAGAGCTTGTTGATTTTTATTCGGGTGTAAACGGGTCTCGGGTGGGCGCCGCCGGCCGCCGGGATGTGACAAAGGGCGGCCGATTGACAATAAATTTTGATTGTTATGCCACAATAACTTGACGCTTGGGTTTCCGAACGGCTTATTACATAATTTGCAACGGACTACCTTTTCTATTCTAATTGCATAACTCTGTCTCGTCTAGGTTCTTTGTTCTGTGAGCATGTAACGTCGTGCTCAATATTAAATTAGACGGTAGAGGGTACAATCTCTTGTAAAATGTTTCACAGATGATAATGGGTTAGGGTGGACTGGCTGTGATGGACGTAGTCCATTTTGTTAATAACTCTCATTGAAGTATTTCGCCAGCAAAAGACAAGCTATTAATGTCTTAGGTGATATCTATTTCACAAGCAAAGTATAGTTGATCCTAAGCATAGGAAATCATAGAGATTTGCTTAACTTCTAGTAACCTGTGAAAGTTTCCAGAATCTTGAAAATTAGAGTCTCAGAAATAAAATAAAAAAATGGTAGATCGGGACGTCAGAATTTCTTTGGGAGTTTATAATGGAAAATATTGACCTATTTACACTGTAAATTTTACAGATGAAAACTTGTCAGCCGATCCCACCCACTTTTTGTTCTCACCCTCTTTCATTTTTGCAGCTCATGCTTTCTTTAATAAACAAATCGATGTAAGTATAAGTATTAATTGTTCATCATCGGCACTCTAAATATCGCTTAAATACTAAACAGAAAAGTTTATCTCGCAATTCTCGCATCGAATTCTTATCTGTCACTTCTCACTTGTCAACACATTTGATAATGTACTTCGGAGATTCCACTTACGGCGGCGTGGCGGGTATCTCGTTACAAAATACCTACTAATAAAAGAAATATACCTAGGTATGACGTTTATTTCCATTATAAACTATTAGCACCTATACGACGTGTTAATGAATTAGCGCAAAACCTCATACACCCCAACTGATTTATAACAAAATAATTAGATTGAAACAATAATTTCACTATTTTTATTTTAGACGACCCGGTTGGTGTAATGGTTACCACGCCGGACTGCCAAACCAGGGTCCTGGGTTCGAATCCCGGTTCGGTCATGGATGTTTACATGTTTGTGCCGTTGTTGTATGGTTTCCATAATAAACAGCCTATTAATAGTGCTTTCTTGGGATCATAACAATGTATGTGCCTGTGAGCGTTATTTATTTATTTATTTTATACTTAAAATTTAAAGTTATTCGCATTTTAAGTTTTGAGGCAAAAATGATTTGTTATCATTTCAGTACTGAATGAAAGCGCTAACGTACTCATGGATACATTTTAATAATCTTGTTTTGGTAGTAAGTAGGGTGAGTGTGCCCGTGCGGTGGGTTGACATCGGGTTCAGAAAATTTTACAAACGAATTATTTAATATCGCGAGGATGCATCCGACGACCTTTTTTATCTTTAAGATCTCATTAAATTATTGTAAATGTTAACTCTACATTTAAGACAAAATAATTAGCTTAATAAATTTGTATTTATTAATAAATATTTTGAAAACAAATGACCTATTTTGAAACTATGATAATGATCGATACTGCTCTCGATTCTAAACAAACTACTTTCTAGTTTTGCGTTAATTCATTAAAACGTTGTATATATTTTAACGGAAATCTGATTAGTAGGTAAATATGCATTTAACTACTACTATTACAGGTGTCAATGGTGTCAGTGTCATGCAGCCGAGCCTAGAATTAACTCGTTCTAGAGTCGATCCTACCCCCGTGTTGTTTCCACCCTTTTCAATTTTAGCAGCTCATGCCATATATAACTATTCTTATGCTCATGCTTTCTTTGTAAACCATTGACGTAAACATATCCAATTTATTGTCCCCACAATTACCTAATATGAAATACTAATTGACGATAGAATATTTATAGATTCTAGCTAGGTACAGTAAACACAATTTGTAGAGGTTTAATAGTATAATTATAGGAAAATAATATCTCTATATTATTATATAGTTTATAGTTTAAACCTTTTGCCCTCCCATTTGGGTCACCCAGGCCCATGGCCCATTGGCTATACGTAATTTTTTCAGTGAAATGTAAGACTTTTAAGAGTCCTCGAATACAATATCCATCTTTGCGATTGAATAAAAAATATATACCGACCTACATGTACTTAATGTGTTTTTAAAACAAATGCGATTAATATAACTGTGGATATACTTAAAATGCTAAAAAATACATTATTGATACAAAATTTAGATATTTAACACATAGGAAATTATTAATTTAGTGAAACATTTATTGTGTTTGTATTGTAATCCAACGACTAAAAAACCCAGAATACGAGCGAGTAGGTATTGTTTTTTATTTTTAAATACTTATTTTCCTGTTTTTATCATCAATTTTATTTGATAACTGAATTTTAATAGCGGGTTTTGATTTCCGAGTAAGTATAATTAATTAAATTACACTTAATTCGGAATTCGCGTTTGACAAAATATTCACGATGTTGCTTATAAAACAAACAACAACACATACATACCTATATGTTATTAGTGTTAGTGTAAACTGTAAATGATAGAGCGGTTAAGGTCACGTTATCATAACGTGCTACTGTGTCAAACATCGGCGCCGACCGAACGCTAATTCTATAGAATTAGGAAACAACTTAGACTTAAAATAATTATTTTTACAGGTTCTTAATAAGAACCAATTAAAATGTTTAATTCTTACCGCTTTTATAATTATTTCTGTTCCCGATGGATAAGTCATCTTTGTCAACTCGCCATTTTAGAACCAAATTTTCAGTGGTCTATGAATAAGGTACAGTAGTATACAGGGTGAAATTGATATCATTAGCATCCTTTTAAACTAAGAGTCTACCCATCAAACTGAACAACTTTAACTATGGGAGCAAACCGATCGGAACAAAAAAAAAAATCTGCTTTTGCATATAAAGCAGATTTTTTTAAAATACATAAACATATAATACAGGTATGAGTCGGAGCAAAAAAATAATTTGCTGTTCCATAACAGCAGATTATTTTTTTGCTCCGACTCATACCTGTCTCTAATTGTAATTGGTAGGAATATGTAAAGACAACCCTCACTGACGATTCCGATACATCTCTTTCGCTTCTGTAAAAACGCACATCAGAATGTTTAAAAAATTATTTTTTACTTTTTATTTGCGGTTTTTTAATAATGTATCATCGTACGCTTTTAACAGTGCCTTAGCCTAGCAACTTGTATTATAATCTAAGCCGTTATCTTTTGCAAATAACTACCAAGGCTTATCTATTGTTTTCTCATATCGACGTAGTCAAACGACTAAGGAATTCGTCTGTGCTTAGTGGAATGTGACAAGCAATAGGAAGGAAGTATGTCAATCCTGACTCTTGTGCAAGGCGAAACCAACTATGATATATGTATACCGTTTAAATATATCCACACACCTCATATGGGCTTCCGGTTGCAATTATACATTAATTTATTGGACGTTTAATATGTTAAACAGAAATATGTAATGATTCGATTATAATATTATTACAATTTTTAAATAATGTAGAGCTTAGAAAAAGGAAATGGTCAATTAATATTACAGGTAACTAGATAATATTTATATCAATAGGTAGGTATATCTTCATGCTTAAGTGGGTTGGTGGATAATAAAATAATTTGAATTTGACCTCGCCTCGTCGTAAAATATAATTATACAAAAATATACAGGGTGGAATTGATATCATTAGCATCCTTTTAAACTAAGAGTCTACCCATCAAACTGAACAACTTTTACTATGGGAGCAAAGCAAACCGATCGGAGCAAAAAAAGAATCTGCTGTTCCATACTACAATGCAACATCTACTCGAAACTCGACTCAAATGTATGCAACAGCTCTTTTTTTTGTGCGATTGAATTGCTCCCATAGTAAAAGTTGTTGTTTGATGGGTAGATTCTTAGTTTAAAAGGATGCTAATAATTTCAATTTCACCCTGTATAAAAAAAGGTTAGTAAATAATAAAAAAAAAGGTTCAGATTTTTTCGAAAAAGAAGAAGAGAGCTATTGAGTATTAACTGCCTTTTTGCCATTTGGATACAAACGTAGGTATGTCTATTTGTAATTATACTTTGTATATTTTGTTTTGTTTAATAAATAAAAGATGTGTGTTGTAGAGTTTCTGGCCGCATCTTCTCTGCAACGGAATACCTTCCGACGCAGTGGTAGAGTCAAAAATTAAGTCAGAAAGCTATCTATGTGATATTTTTTTCATTTTGATCTACTAAAGTATATTGTGTTGTGATCTCCCAAAGGTAATAATCTGAATTACCCACGAATACGACCATTAGCTAAGGGCATTTTAGTGAAACTTACTTGGGCAGTAGTCAGTCAGAATTCAGAGTTATCCCGTGGGAAAAACTTGTAGGTCAAACTAATAAACGGGAAAAGGTGGAAATGTAATGAAAGCAGTACCTTCCTAGGAGGTAGGTATATGCGTGGATCTAAAGTTAATAGCCTAATTCCAAATAAACTTTTTGGAATCTGACATTTAATTAAACCGAAAAAGAAAGGTCAAATTAATACACAGGGTGAATTTAAATTGTTCTGATTGTATAGATGCCTTTGTTTCATTTAATGTTCAGCGTTAATCGTGGATAGTTGAGGTAATTGAGAGAATTTTCATTACATGCTAGTGGCCGTTTTGTGGATTGGGCATTCTAATGGACAATCTGTATCGGACTTTGAAATGAAATTTCGTAATTGACACTTTGGTGTGGTTATTGTCCACTACCGTTAAGGATACTATTCCCAAAACATTAAAACATAAAATAATATAAGCAACGTATACTAGGTCAAGTTGTGTCTTCTCTCATACCCAAGAGAATCAGGTATAGGATTTTCAGCATGGTCATAAACATTTAGCCCTTAAACCTCTGTTAAAATAACATAAATATTCCTTATTTGAACGCCAAAAAAATACACCAAAAACAACACAATTTTTATTACATGAACAAAAAGGGCTCTTGGTTGAGTTCATTTTTTTTATGAGTAGTACCTGTGCGGTGGTCTCACTTCAGCTTCAGGGTGGGATGAAATGTCATGGCTCATGATTAGTACCTAAGTACCATTCAGCACTTGACATGTACTTTTCAAAAAAACGTTCGATCAGCTGATTGTATGCAAAGTCCATTTTTTTTCGCTATACGTTTCTTAGGGAAAGTTGTTAAGTATCATGGGTAAAATCAACCCTTAAAGGTCTGCATCTGTTTACCCTAACACCCTCATCATCTCAGCCGATGGACGTCCACTGCTGGACATAGGCCTCCCCCAAGGATCGCCATAACGACCGGTCCTGTGCTGCCCTCATCCAAACGTTTTCCCGCCGCCTTCACCAGGTCGTCGGTCCATCGTGTGAGGGGCCTACCCATTGCTGCGCTTTCCGGTACGCGGTCGCTACTCGAGAACATTTCGGCCCCACCGGCCATCGGTTCTGCGAGCAATGTGCCCCGCCCACTGCCACTTAAGTTTAGCAATTCTTTGGGCTATGTCAGTTACTCTGGTTCTTCTGCGGATCTCTTCATTTCTGATTCGACCCTAACACCCTGTATGTAGGTACGTATTAGGTTTTTAAAAGATAAAAAAAAAAGTTAGGACCGTCATCTTTACAACTTTACAATGAATAAAATTGTCCCATACCAATAACAACTACCTATTGATTTATTTTCATTTTGTACATAACGTTTATGTTTAAATTACCATATCATTACTATGTTTACAGCAAACACCTCACGAAGCACATCAATCACTATACAACACGGTACAAATGCGGAAGCTGAGACAAACGGCCGCCCCGAGGGGTCCGTGTATTTGCGGACACAAATGGTTTCATACAGTGCCTACGGAACCAGTTTAACGGTCAGAAGACTGGACCGTTAACTGTGAAATCCGTCGTATATCATATGACATAGAGGTATGGTTCTTATTGCGATGACGTAGGTATACAGGGTGAAATTGATATCATTAGCATCCTTTTAAACGAAGAGTCTACCCATCAAACTGAACAACTTTTACTATGGGAGCAAACTAATCGGAGCAAAAAAAAAATCAGCTGTTGCATATATTTGTGTCACGTAGGGATTGCAGTTTAGTATGGAACAACTGATTTTTTTTTGCTCCGATCGGTTTGGTCCCATAGTGAAAGTTGTTCAGTTTGATGGGTAGACTCTTAGTTTAAAAGGATGCTAATGATATCAATTTCACCCTGTATAATCTTGCTACGTATTTCGATTTGTTCTGGGCATATGTGCACATGGATTCCATTCGTTTTCGAAGTCACAAAACAGGAGTTACGTGGAAAATGGACTGATTGTTAGTGAGCTAGAATAAAAATACGGATACGAATAAAAAACTGATGGAAATCGAGTGAGTGCACAATCGGGTCTTGCTGTTTCAGGACCCATTTTAGTAATACGATTTCTTACTCGGTTCCATTTCGCCCTGACCAATTGGTTTACCACGAGTTACGATACTCCGTTTTCATTTTCATACAATATATTCGTTAGTCTTAACGAAAACGATAGATATTATTGAAATATGAAATTACCAAACGTGACAAATCGTATAGGAACGGTTAACAAGTTAACAGCCCATTTGATCTCTATTCAAAATCGTATATTTAAATGATAAGATAAGATAAGATAATATTTATTTGCACTGAAAAGGGTGTTGTTACAGGATGTTATTATAGTTACAATTGAGTACTCCTTATTCAACTATAATGATCCTGATCATAATTATCTGGTCGATCAGAAACTAACTAAATCAGGAACTAGGCACTATTTTATCTGTAATTTAAATAGTTAGGATCACTTTTAGAAAATTTATGTCTTATTTTTATTTTATACTGCTTGCTAATGATTTTAATCATGAAATGAAATAAAATCTTATATTTCATTTACATGGACTCTGAGGTCAAATTTTTAAAAATGTTTTTTGACCTTGAGTTAAGTCTAATATCAAAATCGTACGGATTTTGAAGTTCAAGAATTCGAACTCCAACGTCTCCAACTCAAAAAACGTTTCTGAATATTGGCCCTATCATGAGTGGGTAAATTCGTATATTATGTTACAAAACAAAAGACTACAAGATGGGTTTTTTACAAAACAATAAACCACAATATAATACAGGCCAAAGACGAATGTAAACAGTGCGTGAGTGGATTGATACGTCTACGTCTGAGTCACGGCGATAGTCCCGACCGGGACAAAGGGGGATGTGTTTTTATTCCTCATTGTGATCCACAAAGAGGTCCAACAATCGAGCATTCACTCGCTGCATGCCGTAGGGTTACTACTTTGTCGTTATGATTTTTTTCTTAGAAAATTGAGTAATCAACTTGTAAATAATTCGAAGAACTTAGAACGACTCAATTATTTGACGTTCTTTTCGAAAAAAAGTGCGAGTACAAAATTATTGTTATTTATGGGATTTTATGTGTTAGCAATTTTGTTTTTTTTTAATAATTAAGGACGGCACGTGCTTGGCTTGTTGCTAATACAATATTCGAGTCACGTTGCAGGAACTGACCCGAGTACACGTCTCGCGTGATTTCGCGCGTCGCGTTTGTGCCTGCCACGAGGCTCCACATTCCTCAATCTCTTCTTGTGCTTGTCCAAAAACAGTCCCAGAGATTGGGATAAATTCTCCCAATAAACTACACTTGACACTGGCGGAAATGCAGTGCTAAGGCACAAGCAAGAGTCCATTTAATTATAAATAAAAAAAATACAATATTCAGATAACTCAATATGCTACTAAGTAATTAATTAAGACATAACCTACCAACCAACCTACCAAGATAGGTATTTACAAATTATTGCAGAATCTGAAACTAACTAAGTACTTATCCATAGCTGTTAAAAAAGTTAAGTGAGCGAGTGAGTGGGTGAGTGAGTGTCTGGGGTGGGTGAGAGTGATAAGTGTCTTTTTCGAAATCGCATAAAAGGTCATGATCATGACTGTGTTTGGTTAAAAGTTTGGGATCTAGAAGTGTTGACTTTCGCAGTAACGTATCCGAACCCGGTAGGTATACATACATAATATCAAAGTGTAGATATCCATTGTGTATTGTATCAATTCAATAAACTTGTACATGGATTTCTAATTTTTACCATACTATAACATAATTATTATAAGTGGCTTTTCTGCAACAATGTCAGCTATTTTCCAGCGTGGTCTGCCAGATCGATCACCACGATTTTAAAGTTAAGGCGATAACTAATATACCTAACGCCATTATTGTGAAAAGGCTGTTATTGTGTATTTATTTATAAAAATTTCTGTAAACTTACTTATACTATAAATATTTCTTTTTCATTGATACTCTATTAATTTTATGAGCTTTTCCCACAATTTTCACACAAAATGCTCCGGGTATTTTACAATAAGTTGTTTATGACAGCCCTGTCACATCGTTTCCATTTCTATAGGACGGGACAGATCCGCAGAACGTCACGTCTCGCCAGCGTTATAAAGCCGGAGCGGATATCCGAACGCGCACTCAAAGCCCACTGGCGGGATGATAAAAATTTCGCGTGATATTACATTAAACGGATGAAAGTTCTCGTTATTAGGATGTGATAAAATTTTTTAGGGTTCCGTACCCAAAGGGTGAAAACGGGACCCTATTACTAAGCCTACGTTGTCCGTCCGTCCGTCCGTCCGTCTGTCCGTCCGTCCGTCTGTCCTACCTATTTAGGGCCGTAACTTGTGAACCGTAATAGCTAGATAGTTGAAATTTCAGATTGTGCGTTATTACGGCGGATTTGTTAACAAATAATAAAGATGTCAAAAAGTTAAAAATTAAGGGGGGTTCTCAACAAGAAACTAGTTTTTAATTTTATCAACGTTTTTTTTTTTTCACGCTCTATCGTAAAAACGGTAATACATACAAGTGTCAAAATTAGTGTAATTATAGAGCAAACTCTACAGAATAACAACAAATACCAAAAAACCGGCCAAGTGTGAGTTGGTCTCGCGCTAAAGGTCCCGGACAAAAAAGTTTTTTTTTTCTAAGTTAATAATGTTGTGTTCTGTGGTGGTGTGGTACGGAACCCTCGGTGCGCGAGTAGCCCGACTCGCACTTGACCGATTTTTCTTTGTTGTTCTTGTTTTTGCCAAAAACAAAAACAGCAGATGTTGTCCTAAAAACTACCATCGGATATACGCTGCATTATTTGTCACTAGCTGTTGCCCGCGACTTCGTCTGCGTTACCCGGATAAAAAGTACCCTATGTGTTAATCCAGGCCATGGTCTATCTGTATGCCTCATCAAAATCTGTTCAGCAGTTTTTGCGTGAAAGCGGAACAAAAATCCATCCATCCATACTCACAAACTTTCGCGTTTATAATATTAGTAGGATTATCATCATTCTCTTGCCCTTATCAGATTATTTGGGGTCTCTCTCTCTTAGCTTGCAATTTCAGGACTCATTTAATTCTAAAAATGTCATTTACATAATCCATCCATGTTTTCTTCGGCCTCACATCTCCTACCACAGACAGTCATCCACAATCATACTTTTAGGCCAAGCACACACATCCGGAATAAACCTGATTCGGTATTCAGTGTTGTCAACTATGGTTACAAAAAATACTAGAGTGCTGTTTACAAAATGCCTAAAATAAAAATGTATGAAATGCCAAATAAAATGACAGTTGCATTTTTAGGCATTTATTAAAACGAACCAAACAATTTCTATTCATGATAATTTATTATTATCATGTGATGTGGTCACGATTTGATGATGATTTGTAAATTGTATTTCAATAGTATGCAACTATATGAAAATACTATCTATAGTTTTAACATTAGACATAATCTGAATACAAAATGGCATGAAACATTATCACACAAGCGGGTTTTGAGCGAAGGCGATTTCGCAACTATACCGCAACGACGTCGCAACTGCACCGCCACGATACGGTATCGTTTCATCAACGCCTATGCTCAAAAATCACTTTAAAATGTGCCACCTAAAACATCAAAAAATCACTAGATCTAGTGACAAAATCTCTGAAAGCGGCAACACTCCATACGGAACTAATTCCGAATCAGGCCCTGTACCCGCACTTTCGATGCTCGCTATATCGCCACTGTTTCGGTCCGCACTTCATTGTAATAGAGTTGACATTGGAACGAAAACGTTCACGCAATTGCGAAGTTCGTAGAGGCCCTGGTTTATTCCGGATGTGTATGGTGAGCCTTACTCGTTTCGTAATACGACAATCTTCTCTCTGCATCACATGTCCAATTGTCCATATCACGATAATCTATTCGCTACATTACTGACAGTTTTATTAATGAGTTCACGATAAAATTCAATGTATTTGTCTCGATTCGATAAACTCTGCTCCTAGCTGTTATCATTAAATTTAATTAAAGTCCGCTTCTTGTTAATAGCATTATAATAACGTTTCACTTCACTTACCTGATTTATTGGTATTCGCCGATGGTATTTAATGTTTAACGAATAAACTTTTTTCAACCAGTTTTTGAAGACCTTACCTGAAACAAAAAAATACCAACTTTAATTTCATATAAGTATTTGTCAAACATATTTTACGTTCCCGAGGGAAACGCTTAGCAATCTTTAAGACAAAAGTTTTTACCCAGTGACAAACGACTATGCAGTTATTTACTAAGAACTGTTTGATGTGAACCATAGTAATTAAGCCGGACATGGGTGCCCACATTACACTTCTCTATAGCCGTCTTCTCGCCTGAAATAGTCATGCTAATCCCACACAATAAACTTTTATAGAATCAGCACCATAAAATTACAAATACGTCAATGATTCTGTGTTTTCTAACAGTTTTATGTTTCTGTCTAATTTAATAGCTTGCCGCGGACTCGGACGTACTTTCGGAAAACCGAAGCTATGTCGAAGTCGGAGGTCTGTAGTGTAGGCAGATCATCAGCTCGTTGCCGTTGGTCCAATGACATTGGGAGAGTGACGGGTTTAGATTGCAAACAAGGGTCGTTATGTTAGAGGGAGGTTACACGGTCAGTATTTCATCAGTCTGGTCCATCAGTCTGGTCATGTATATTTGATTTGAAGGGAAACTGACTCGAGATTGACCCGACTAACATGGTGCTTCAGTATATCAGTTTCCCTTCAAATCAAATAAACATGACCAGACTGATGGACCAGAATGACGAAATACTGAACGTGTAACCTCCCTCTTACACTGCGACCATCGCTGCGTCATCTATTGCGTTCGTCCCACCCCACTCTCACCCATAGTTTACGCATACCTCCGAACTTATGGTATTTTCTTTTCATTCTCGGGTTTGCAGGTTTTCCTTCACCGCCGAACTAGTGTTAATGACAATTAGGGATCAGATATTTTCGTGCAAAAATAACAAATGAATAAAAATAACAGGTCGTAATGGAGTAGTGTTATCACTATATATTTTTAACCTGTGTGAAGTGAGCAGTCAAAAGTAAAAAAAAAAAAAAAAAAAAACGGGTCGGGTCGGTCTAAATTTCAACTAGGCAAAATTCTTCTTTATTGTTAAGAAGAAAATTTCTTTTGTACTCTCCAAGATTTTGAGAGTAGTATAGCAGAACATAATGTTGAAAAATAAAAGTAAAAAAATTACAATTTAAAAAGGTGAAGCTTGAATGCGGATTATTAATTTTATTACATACACAATTTTAGTACATTTAATTTTGTTTGTATAATGCAGTTTTCTTTTTTAATTTTAATTTATTCAAATCCAATACTTCTTAACTTGATCGGGTTAAAATTTGAGTGCTACTTTTGACTGCTAACTTCACTCAGGTTAAAAAATATAGTGATAACACAATTCTATTAACACCTGTTATTTTTGCAGGAAAAAGTCCGATCCCTAATGATAATACAATCGTACATAAATTCCGTAGAACTTAGTGGCACAGGATTAGATCTGATTATAGGATCAGATTAGAGATTGGTACAGGACTATTAGGAATGTTGCAATAGAAGGGGGGTTATATGCCCAACAGTGGGTTGACGTAAGCTGATTTGAAAGCCAAATACGAACGGATTGATAATTTGATACCGTCTTCTCTGAATCTCCAGGGAGCTAGGTAAGTCGCGTAGCCGCTATATCGCGCTGCTATGTTAGACCATCTACTTCTTCTTTTCGTGTCAATAGTTCTTCAGAGGTGTTTTTATATTTTACTAGCTAGATTTACTACTGATTTTGCATTACCTAGGACTTAGCCTAGGTCTAAAGGATATTATTTTGAGATTATAATTTTACTATAACTAACTTAAATGACTGAGAAATAAAATAAGACACGTGTATAATTTTCTTGTCAGCTCCTGTTGTGTGCGCTTATAGAGTTTGTGAGCGTAAGTAACTCGCTAAAAATGAGTCAGAGAGCTATTTTTGTTTCACGTAGTCACGTAGACCAGTCGTAAAATTCTGTTGGTCGGAAAGTATATATTGTAAAATTAATGACAGGCATTAGATCATCGGAAACTTATTGTGATAGCTGTGGGATTGACGGGACTGGTTGTCTGGTTTATTGTGAATAGTTGTGCAAGGAAAAAACAAACAATAGGATAGTTTCGTTTTCCCTATGAAGCGCATATATTAGCGGATATACCCAGACGTGTTTAGCATATGGCATAGTTCGTAGTAGACCAGCATCATCATCATCATCTCAGCCGATGGACGTCCACTACTGGACATACGCCTCCCCCAAGGACCGCCATAACGACCGGTCCTGCACTGCCCTCATCCGGCGGGTTCCCGCCGCCTTCACCAGGTCGTCGGTCCACCGTGTGAGGGGCCTGCCCCAGGCGGAGGACATTTGCCTTTTGGTGGTATTTCCGATTCAGTTTGCATAGAATGTGCTGCCATCTGTTAAATATATCTTTTACTATGAAAAAAAAAGATTATATTGTCTATGTTAATGTCAAATTGACAAATTTACAAGATGGCGACCTACCTTGCGTAATGTGCGTGTTGTTTGTAGTTTTTGTTCAATTTTGTGCCGATTTAGTGATGTTCTGGAGTTTCAGTTGTTCTCTTACCAATGTACAGATTACAGGAATAGTAAGGATACTGGAATTTCACTCGATCGGTGCGGGATTGAACGAAAACTAGCATTCAAACAACGGTATGAGTATATAATTATAGATATAAGTAGGTATGTATAGTATAGGTAGAATTATTTTCAGAGAAACACAGATGGCGCTAGTTAGCCTTCAATTTGACATAAGGTGGATGCATAATGTTGCCACGAGTGGGCTCTCTTTTCTAATATACTTATATTACTCTTTGGTGTAGGGCCATTACGTTTTCATTGATGGCAACTCCGGAGTTTTTGGCGGGATTTGAACAGATACGTTAGGAGTCCTCATATTTCATCGAATTTTTATTGTTTATAGTGAGTTTTGGTTCGTAAAATCGGTGTTGTTTTGCGTAACAAAGTGTCGTGCAAGTGAACAATATACAGTTCAGTGAAATATGATGGTGTGGGTCGTGAACAGGAAAAGTGTTCCGTTCTTTTGTAGCGCGGCAAGCGGTCGGTTCACCTCTTTCCTGTGGACTTCTCTGCATTTCCTGCGTTTCTCGATTGCCTCCAAAAACTCCAAAGAAGCGTTGAAACGTCGAACACCAACGTTTTAATTACTATAAATTAGAGTATTTATTGAAGACATCGGTCATATGGGATATTATATCTCTTAAACCTTGAACCAGGCGGAGGACATTTGCCTTTTGGTAGTTTTTCCGATTCAGTTTGCATAGAAAGTGCTGCCATCTGTTAAATATATCTTTTACTATGAAAAAAAAAGATTATATTGTCTATGTCAATGTCAAATTGACAAATTTACAAAATGGCGACCTACCTTGCATAATGTGCGTGTTGTTTGTAGTTTTTGTTCAATTTTGTGCCGATTTAGTGATGTTCCGGAGTTTCAGTTGTTCTCTTACCAATGTACAGATTACAGGAATAGTAAGGATACTGGAATTTCACTCGATCGGTGCGGGATTGAACGAAAACTAGCATTCAAACAACGGTATGAGTATATAAGTATATACATATAAGTAGGTATGTATAGTATAGGTAGAATTATTTTCAGAGAAACACAGATGGCGCTAGCTAGCCTTCAATTTGACATAAGGTGGATGCATAATGTTGCCACGAGTGGGTTCTCTTTTCTAATATACTTATATTACTCTTTGGCCTGCCCACTCTGCGCTTTCCGGTACGCGGTCGCCACTCGAGAACTTTTCGGCCCCATCGGCCATCGGTTCTGCGAGCAATGTGCCCCGCAGTAGCCAGTAGACCAGTACCGGCCAGTATTCTTGTACCTACCAATAATTCGGTAAGGAGATAGACGATTCTTAAATAACATTTAATTATCAGCCGAAGAACAGAATTAACTATACCTAATCGTTATCGTATTAAATGCGTCAAAATTGATTGATTAATTACTTGATAGCAACATAACAGGTGCTACTCGAATAGTCGTATTATCCATAAATTGGTGTATTCCAGAAATAAGTAATCTAATATACCTACTAGTTTTTCAGCAGATAAGTACAATGAGAAAAAATCTATAAGGAAAATGTCTTTCCAATATCAGTCCTGCTTCTTTTCAGTAGCTTAGAAAATATTTCGAATTAAAATGACTAGAAATCTCAAAAAAAGATTGCTAAATTGGATTTCTCCATGATACCAAAATTCTTTGACGTTTCTGTATTTCCATGCAATAAGTTTCAATTGATATAATAAAACCGGTCAAGTGCGAGTCGAGCTACTCGCGCAACGAGGGTTCTGTACCATACCACCACAGAACACAACATTATTTAGTTAAAAAAAAAACGTTTTTTGTCCGGGACCTTTAGCGCGAGACCGACTCACACTTGACCGATTTTTAGTATTTTTTGTTACCTATTCTGTAGAGTTTTCTCTATAATCACAATAAGTTTGACGCTTGTATGTATTACCGTATAGTTTTTACGATAGAGCGTGAAGAAAAAACGTCGATAAAAACTAGTTTCTTGTTGAGAACCCCCCTTAATTTTTAACTTTTTGACATTTTTATTATTTTTTAATAAATTCGCTGTAATAACGCATAATCTGAGAAAATTTCAACTATCTAGCTATTATGGTTCAAAAGTTACAGCCCTAAATATGTAGGACAGACGGACGGACGGACGGACGGACGGACGGACGGACGGACGGACGGACGGACGGATGGACGGACGGACGGACGGACAGACGGACGGACGGACAACGTAGGCTTAGTAATAGGGTCCCGTTTTCACCCTTTGGGTACGGAACCCTAAAAATGATGACTCGTTCTATTATTGATGAGTGTGGTTTTACCCTGGTACAGTACAGGGAACAACAGTTTGAATTAGTTAAGCAAAATAAGACGCGGGAGAATCGTATTAATATCCTAAGAAAGAAGAGATGATAATTCTTTAACACAACTGAATAGAACATTTTGTGTGAATAGAACAACAAACAACCCCAACCGGATTATTAAGTCATTACACAATTGAACAAAAAGACAAAACTGCAGGCGGCTTCGGCTTCACCAAAGAATTTAGCTAGAAAAATATTTATTGTAGGAATTCCCGACTTCCTTGGGACGCCCCGGGAATTCCGTCGGTATTCCTGCACCAGCTACCTGTCATGGTTACCCGACCGAGTCAGAGTGAGTTCTAGATCCTTCAATAACAATCCGACTTAGTGTTTACCGCTAAATTCGTGTTATACTAAAATTGGGAAGCAAAGCCGATGTCGATAGCAAGTGATATCGAGAAACATCGTATATACTCGTAACTGTAGTATGCTTCTGTTTGCAGCTGCAAAGGATTTACTTGGATAAGATATTCCTGTGATATTCATGGAAGTGATATTGAATCTGTGCTATCTAGTGATTTCAATATATGAGATATAAAAACTTGTTTAGTTTTATGAGTAGGTAGAATCATGACTTTTTCGCAAGTAAGCGATATCAGTTTTTTAAATAACAATAAAAGAAAACTAGAGATTTCAATTTAATTACATAGAAATGCAAACAAATTATGTCCAAAAATACATTGAGTAATGACCAATTTATATTATTTATATGAGAATCATCACGATATTATCGGCACCCTGATTCACCACTGCAGCAATTCGACCATCATTGTAATGAACTAATGAGTATGTAAGATCTATCCGACCTAGTATTTATTGGTTCAATTTGATGCGCTTAGAACAAAGCATGTAATGTAATCTACGTAATCGATGATCGACAGAGACGATATTAATTACATTTAGCTCGTAAAGATCATACTGGGAATCTGAATGACTCACTTGTTTCGGGGAAGCAGTATTGTGGTACTGAATTTAAACATAATTGTGCAATACGTTTCTCTGGAAAAATTGAAACTTTGATGAGGAAATTCAGTTGTTTAAACACAATGAGCGAATCATGATGTTCTAAAATTTTCAAACGATTATAGGCTCTCGATCATAATCATTTACTCGTTGAAATTGGTTTTTAAGCTGTTATTCTATGTTTGGTTTCGCCGAACGATAAGTCGATAAACCACAAGAAATTGATTTAGAATTTTTTTAGCAATGTTTTCCCGCAATAGCATAGCTAAAATACGATCATCTACTGTAACTGTACCTAACTGCGTATTTATCTGTTTCAACTATTTCCGATAAGAAGGTATAGGTTACACTTTGGCGAAATAATTTTGTCTAGTTCTAGGACTCTACCGTTTTCCCAATTATTTTTCTAACGTGGTGGCGTACTATTAAGTACTATTTTTGAAATGTTTCCATTTATAAAGTTAAGTTACTTGTGATTATAATTATTTATTGTAAATATTTTAATTTTTAGTTTAGAATGTTTAGTATGGTTTAAGTTTAGGGTAAGTTTTTAGAATGTTTAGTATGGTTTAAGTTTAGGGTAAGTTTTGCTTGTGCTTTTACGATTTCATTCTTTTACTTTAATATACGAATTAATAAAAAAAATGTATTAAGCTAGTTGTGTTATATTTAGTTACTTTATATTTTATCGTCATTCATCATTATTTTACTCTAGTCATCTAGTGGAACGTGGATGTTCAGAGATTACAGAATTTCTCTGACTACACCCTCGGGGAATATAGTGGTGAGGATATGCTATGCTACTTATCGTTATGTTATTTCTTACTACATATTAATAAATTTAACTCATCAGTCTCCTCATCACTCAGAATACAAAAGATTGATAAGACAACAACGTCAAGTAATGTCACGTAACATTTACCTTTACGATATACACGGTTTTTAAGTCTGGCCAAATGAAATATAGGGAAGTATAACTACAGTGTTCACCGTAAAACTTATTACAAGCCGTGACTGCGACCTAAAATGGTAAATGAGTCACTTTGGCCACTTGATGCACTCAGTTAGCGCAAAGTGCCTATTGTTCTTATAATACTTACTTAACGTTCATTGTAATGTTTGAGTTTAGTTTAAGCTTTGTTAAAAGATTAGGATTTAATTTGTTAAATTGTATAATGTCTTCTTGTTTAGTTATTCGCGTTTGTTCTTTTATAAATTGGGTGAATTATAAAAAACAGGTCCCTATAGGGAAGCCCTTATAAGGGCAGTTATAAATTACGTTATTGAGTTACGTTTAGGATTACGTGCATATTCGTTACCCAATATGAAACACATGTTTGTGAAATTACACATACATATAAGTATGCGAAATTACATTATAATGTAAACAAATAACATATAGATATAATACGTAAAATGACATAACGCGAAATCACATAGTAGGTAAGTATAGATAGATAGGTATAATGGTATGGTTCTTTGTTGTAATTGTTTTTTTTTTGTCCTTATGCAAATAAAGAATATTAATGTTGTTCTGTTATGTTAATGTTATCGATTTAAAATAATTATTGGGTATGTAAAAGCTTGCATGAAAAAAGAAATCTACGTACCTACCTATAACTATAAGTATCTAAACTATTATAAAACTGTAACAGAAGTGTGTCTGTACATTGAAGATATTCACAAAAAAAAGATTACGATATGATTTTTAGATGTCCCCGATTCCAAATCACCAATTTTTGGATTTTTTGTCTGTCTGTTTGTTTGTTTGTTTGTTCGTTTGTTTGTTTGTTTGTTTGTTCGAGTATCACGCAAAAACTACTGAACCAATTTTGATGAAACTTTTTTTGTTTGATAGCTTATCATCTGACTTAAAATCTGGTATATAATTTATGCGGACGAAGTCGCGGGTAAAAGCTCGTTAATAATTAAAGTTCGTAGGTATCTTCGCTTATCTTATAGTGCGTGGTAGTCGTTACCAAATTTTGATTTGTATATGTAACTAGCTGACCCGGCAGACGTTGTTCATACCCTACGCCTACACCCACAGTACACCTACCCTACATCTACCCTACACCAATCCTACACCTACCCTACGGCTACACCTACCCGACACTTTTGTTTACAAACCTTCCCTGGCATCATAAATATTCCGTGCTGGCATGTGCAGAACAACCCACCAAAGTTTCATAGCAATCGGTCCAGCCGTTCTCGAGTGATGTCGTGACCAAGGGAAATAGGGATTCATTTTTAACCGACTTCAAAAAAGGAGGAGGTTTCTCAATTCGACCGTATATATTTTTTTTATTATAGAATGTGTGAGTGTGACAATCTGTTCTGAGTATAGATACATACATGGTGTTTTATTTTGTATCTTTTCCGCAATATTTCTGTTTGAAACATCTAAGATGAAATAAGGCCATACTGTTTAGTATTAACAAGAAACGAGAACTGTAAGTGCTGTAGTAAAGTGATGATAGTCTTGACGTTTAGATCAAAGTAAAACTATTTAAGACTAATAAAAACCGGCCAAGTGCGAGTCGGACACGTGCACGGAGGGTTCCGTACCACCATACAATCATTATTCTCTTGCCCATTTCCCATACATGTCCCGTGCCAACATCAGTTCGTCCAACCAACCGTCCTTATGGTTCAAAAGATACAGCTCTAGACAGGTAAGAGGAAAGACTAACGGGCAACGTAGGCTTATGAATAAGTACGGAATCCTGAAAAACTATACAGTATGTAAACTCAAACCTTTTAAGGGGATGATCAGACCATCAAACTGAACAACTTTCTCTACGGGACCGACATCGAAATCGCAAAAAAAAACTGTTGTCCCATACAAAACCGCAGATTTTCTTTTTGTGATTTCGATGTGGGTCCCATAGAGAAAGTTGTTCAGTTTGATGGTCTGATCATCCCCTCATAGGGTTTGCCTTTAGCTCAACCCAAATGTATGGAACAGCTGATTTTATGTCGCGATTTCGGTTTTGGTCCCTGAGAGAAAGTTGTTCAGTTTGATGGTCTGATCATCCCCTTAAAAGGTTTGCCTTTAGTTAGTTTACATGCTGTATAAATCCAATGCATTTATATGGAGATATTGCATTCGCAGCAGGAGTGCTGAGAATGCAATGATAATGATATAAACGATATAAACATTCATAACATCTGACGGTAAACGATCATTTTGCTTGTAAAATTGCTTAGCCTATTTCAAAACGGTCATCTCTCGTCAGTTTAAAAGCTGAATTTACTAACTCAATCACGTCACCAAAGGGCAAGCTAATAAATCGAGAGCATTTATTGGCCGCTCATAAAAATTCTATGGCGTCACCTTGGCTTCAGTATGTGTCTAGTCGTCTCAAGGACCCGTTTAAATTTACGTATTTTGTTGGTAGTAAATTATCACTATTTGCATATTAAACGATTTAAAAATTTAGTTTTTCCGTTGGAGTCGTTAATATATTATTGATAAAGCATTTTTAATATTTGTAATCATCAACATCATCAAGAAGTCCACTGCTGGACACTGATGATGCTAGGCTTCCCCCAATGTAGGTAAATGGCAATATAATTAATAAAGCCGTCGGTAAGTGCAAGTCGGGCTTCTCGCGCGCTCAAAAACTTTTTGACATTTTTATTATTTGTCAGTAAATCCGCCGTAATAATGCATATTCTGTAAAAATTTCAACTATGTAGCTGTTAGGATTAACAAGTTACAGCCCAAAATAGGTCGGACAGACGGACGGACGGACACGGATGGACGGACAACGTAGGCTTTAGTAATAGCGTCCCGTTTTCACCCTATGGGTACGGAACTTTATATAAGATCTAACAAAATTTGCTGAAACTATTTTAATGGAATGATCAGACCATCAAACTGCACAACTTTATCAATGGGACCAATATCGAAATCGCTAAAAAAAACAGTTGTCCTATACATTTCAGTCGAGTTATGTTTGCAGTGTTTTATGGGAGACGGCGGTTTTTTTCGCGATTTCAGTGTTGGCCCCATAATAAAAGTTGTTCAGTTTGAGGGTCTGAAGCACTCCTTTAAGTAAATGTCGCATAAAATTTTACATCCTGTATAATAAACGAATCCCAAGCGTTCGCAAGCTCTTAAGAGGTTTCCCTGACTGAACGACCTTGACTCTTTCAGAGCCACCTCACCTCTACTAAACTCATTTTAGTAGGTATACCTATTTTTGACTGGCTTGTCCTTCATTACGTCACAGTGGGGCCTTCTAATCCAAGGAAATCACATTCTAAAATCATAAGGATTCACCCCAAATTTAACAATAAATTGCAAAATAGCTATTTTAGATCTTAATATTGTCTACACTAGAGGTGTGTGTCTCAAGTAAATGTGACTTCAACTTAAAAAGTAGATGCACATAATACCGATTTTTTCCAATATTTAGGCTTTCCTTTGAACACATGTTTCATATGTATTTTATAGAAAAATAAGAAATATGATCTAAAGCAAGTAAAGCCGAGATGTTGAAGAATATTGTATAAAGTCGCTCTGAGGTTATATCAATTAAAAGTCAGTTAACACTCTTTATCTTTCATATATTGACTAAAACATACTTAATTTAATACAACACAATTTACGTGCAACTCTCTATCCCGATCTCAAGAATGTGATGTGTGCTAGTTAAACTTTTTGAGTGGCATACCCCCTTCGCCCCGCTCCTTCCTCAACCCTCGTTACAGTCGGCCATCCTTTATTAACGAGTCTCTTCGTTAAAGAAAATCTAAGTGAATAATTTAATATAAAACCAATTTTAAAATATTAGTTAAGAACAGTAATATAACAAAATTTCAGTGAATCCATTAAATGCAGTTAGTGCATTATAGACATAATATGCAGTATGCAGTACCTATAGACACTCTAAACATCGAATTTAATCTCAAAATATCATTAACATATATTTTATTGAACGGTAACATCAACATTCATTCGAGATACCTACATCATACGAACTACATCTATATTTAACATCATACGAACGAACAAAGCTTAGTGTAGGTACTGGTAAAATCAAGAAAAATATAAATAACATTAATATATCCATAAATACAATCGAAATAATTATACTCTTTTCTTTAACAACATAAGCAAAAGCATAGCATATGCTCACGACTATATTCCCCGAGGGGGTAGTCAGAGATAACATCGTTCATCGTTCTTTAATATCAATTCAATTATAAGTAAGTACCATAAGTATAAATTCTTAAACATTCTTTCAACATTTTATTTACATTTAAGATAGTATGCAATCAATCCTAGAATACAATCTTAAGCGTAACAGTAGGCAAAGTTCTCTTTAACAACAATACAACATCGTTAATTACATAACAAGTTACAGGTTTATTGTAATAAAAAAAAAACATTTCATTTCTTTATATTAACTTCCCCTTAAACTTTAACTTTTAATAACAGAATTATTTTCAGTCATCAGCACAATAAAATATACCAATTCTAGATTTTAAAATTATTTCTTTTTATCCAACGCCGACGTGGGCAGGCAGACAGATAAAGATAACATTCATTCTGTGCTAATTTTAAAATATTAGAAATAAGTGATAGGTAGTAAAAAATTCAAATGCTCCAGAAACAAGAAAAGAAACCCCAAACTAAATCAAACCCATTCATTTGTTACATTACACAATTAAAATGACATAAAAGCTTGTAAAATTGAACATTCTACATTACAATTTTATTATAACTTTTCGGCCATCTTTTAGGAAACGAGTCCCTCGTTTTTTTTTTGAAGGATGTAGCTATTATTTGTTACACAATGAGATAAACTTTAAGATGTTTGACCACTCACGTTTAATTGAAGACGTGAGTAACTTTCATAGATATAGTAACTAGATGAAACCATACCGTGGCCGCACATGAAACAGCAATAGTGTGACTTTTGCATACAAAAAGTCGGTTTGTTTGGCAAGATGTCATCAACATTCCATAGGTTTGACAATGGTTTGACATCTTGCCAAACAAAAAAAAACCGGCCACGGTGACCGAAACAAGAAATAATATTTCTGTCTTTTTTGTTTACATAAGTTTTTATAACTGGCTATCCGGCCCTCTCATTTCTTGGCTCCATCTTTCAGCGTAAGCGAAAAGTTTTTAATCTAAGGTAACTTTTAACATAACAAATTTTGAATTTGACAAAAACAGTAAGATATGAGTTGCCTCTTCCACATCCATCCAATTCAATCCAATTCACCACTCCTGGGCGGTACTTCCTTGCAGTGGCGTAGCTAGATGGGTAGAGGTGGGAAACACCCATCTCAGAAATCCCGTTGCCCCCTTTAGAAAAATTTTATGTAAGGATAGAAAATAATAATACTCATAATGATACTGTTTCAATTCAACATCATCTTATAACATTTTAGCCAAAACTCAGAGGCAGTACTGCAAAATTTCAAGTTCGCTTCGTTCGCTACAGATGTATAATGGGCTAACGCACTTATACCAAAACTGTTATTATTTATAAAATAATCGTATGCACCTTTAAAACGTAATCTACAACCTCCTTAAAAATCCCAAGCCAAATTCTGATTACATGTGAGCCTTAGGAAAATTATCTTTTGGATCCAACCCTGCCACGAGAAATGTGAGTCTTGCCACTAGGGCAGTAGGTGTGAGCTAGGTGGTGGGTTACCCCTTCAGGAAAAATCTCTAGCTACGCTAATGCCTCCTTGTACCAATCCTGCCCTATGGTGAAAAGGACAAACCATGTTTTATCTAGAACCAATCCTTGGGCGGTACTTCTTTGTACCAATCCTGCCCTTTTGGTAACACATACAATTCACTTGTCTCAATACCCAACTAGCAAAATAAGGTTTTGAATAAGCCACTAATGCGTTTTAGTAAGACTTAATACATTTTGAAATAGTCTTAGAATGGTCTAGTAGTGTTGTATACAAAACCCATTTTGGGCACAAAATTCATATGATCTTGAATTTGTTTCGTATGTCATGAAAAATGCTAATAGCTCTAATTCTGACCTTCAACACACACTATTTTTGCTACAAATCCTGTACGCTGCTAACTTAGAATCATTATGAGATCAACAGCCAGTTACAAAATTAATTTCGGAGTGTTTGTGGATTTAAATTAAACACTATACAAAATCTCTGTAAACACTTAATAAGTGACATAAATAAAAAACAAAGCGGCCATCACGCGATCATGTCACAATTGTGACTTTTTATTGTAATTGTGACTAGTTACTACCAGTTGTATGTGCTAAGGTGAATTTTTCATTTCGAAGAATCTTTCTTGTAAAGGATTTTTAACATAGCTTGCACAATAAATAGCGTTCCCAAGACTACTAGTCTTGTATGCATCCTAGTAACGCATTTCCATAGAGAAGTATTATTCTACTTGGTTAAAGCTTTATTGATAGTAAAATGTTTAGCGTTGAGTCATAGTCCCATATCTTGCTAGTATAGGACTAGTACTTGAATAATATCACAATATTTTAATCTCTAATGTGCTTTCGTAACTTATTTTAGCAGATTAATTACTCTTGGCATTAATTTATCATTTAGCAGTGCATTTACAAGTGGCATATATTATTCATGACTGTCCTGTGACTTGTATAAGACTTATAGCTCTATAAGCTGCTATTTTCATGAGCAATTTGCTTGTTGGGTAACCAATCTTCGGGCGGTACTTCCTTGTACCAATCGTGCCCGATTCATTGTGGCATTAGAACTCTTCTACATCAACCAGGCTGATCAACATCAATCATTTATTCTGTATTAGGTACACTCTAGTTTTAATATTGATTTTTCAACTCTGTTTAATAATCTATGGCTATAACGAAATACTAATTAATGAATGTGCTTTCCATTTATATTGACTATTTGTATTATCTTCGATTACACCGGAATATAATTTATGTTTATACTTTAATTATTAAAATTACCTTTGCACCTATCGGCTACTCCCTCAGATACTTTCAAAATACTCTTCCTTCAGTTTTTTTTTTTTTGTACACTCAGAAGAAGTATGTTCTATTTCTATAGGATTGTATTTAGAACAATTATTTTGATGATAGGTTTAGAGCATATAATATGACCTTTCATATTATAATTTTAATTAGCAGATGATATCAAGTGCTGTTTTGTTTCTTTTGACCGTGGAGCGTGTCTTACGTGAAACTCATCAATTGACAGGAGCTTCATGTAGTTGTTATCTACGAATAAGAATGTATAGAAATGTAAATCAAGCTCAAAAAGTGACCCCAAAAAAAGTACACAGTGTTCGATGCTTTTGTTTAGAGTTATTCTTCCATAGTTATTCTTATTCGTAGAGTTGTTATGTTCAAAACGCGCTAAGAACCCGTTAAAATGTTTAATTCATGTAGTTGATACTAAAACGTCTCACTTTTTTTTTTTAAATCTAAATATCTTCTGGATTCTCAAATTTGGCGGATTGTGCCCCAACTCAATTGCTTTTATATCGAAACTTTACACTAGTTAAGTTAATTCATTTTTGTAAAGTAATATAACTCTAACGATTCACCAAAGCGAACCCCTTTATTAAGCATATCAGTCAGTAGTTCAGCATAATTTTCTGTTGCCAGCATTATAGGACATCAATGGTTGCCGGAAATGATCATAGTAATATTTCTTTCCACTCCTATCCTACCATGAGTGCTTTAATAGAAAGTAGCCTTTGATACCTTATTTTAGCATGACCGACGAGCTTAGGTAATGCCTAATGAACGGTCTGCCTGTCACTCCATTTATATATCTGAACATTCGTCTACTTTATTCAACCCCATAACATTTTTTTTTATTCATTTGATAGCGAATCAAATTCTGGCATAACATTGTTCAAGTTAGGAAATCTATCACGTTCATTATTATATATCTCTCTAAATGCATTCATTTCCGCTAAATTTGATGCCGAATCATATCTGAGATAGCTTTCATAAGAAAATTATCTATTAATATTTATCCGGGGATTGCAAACCTCTGCGTTGTTGATCACGTTTCTGCTGTAGCTGACATGCAGATCACTATAAATCATAGCTTTTCCAATTCCCGATCTTCTTCTCTATCTCTCCAGGGCTGACTATGTTTGTAGCTACGACTTTAACTGTGAACATTCAGTCGCCAGTTCACCTTAGGGTCTCGGACCTTACCCCGTCTTCTATTATATCTTGTCATTGTCTCCGTCCCGTTCCATTGGTATTTATTTGCTGGGACGATCTATCATTGCCCCATTCCATCGCATTATCTGAAACTTGTCATAACAGTGTCTTTATATCAAATTAAAATCATGATTCCAAATTCAAGCCAGTCATTATGTTAGACCACATTGATCAATACCTAGTTTGCTAATCTTAATATTTTTTTCTTTCTATCGATTATTTAAAGGACAGTATTGAAATTTGGACCCAGTATTTTTGTCGTTACGCAACGTCTTACGCTTACAGGCACATACATTGTAATGATCCCAAGAAAGCACTATTTATAGGCTGTTTATTATGGAAACCATACAACAACGGCACAAACATATAAAAATCCATGACCGAACCGGGATTCGAACCCAGGACCCTGGTTTGGCAGTCCGGCGTGGTAACCATTACACCAACCGGGTCGTCGAAAACCGGTCGTTGGCTTGGTTGAACCGATAGTGTAGTGCGTTTTGGTTTCTGTCACAAAAACAATGAAGCATAGAAGATTGAGTGGACTACCCAATGAGAAAGATTAAGAGATTCATAAACCTGATTAAAAGGCATCATTAGTAGAAAGACCCGTTCTCCAACTCTAAAAGATCACAATAATTAAATAGCTTTTTTTGACTTTCACCTTAACACTGAAACCCCAATAAATAAGAAATGGCGCATCTGCCATTCTTCTTTCTTAACACATCTTTGGCCCCTAGCCTCCACCCTAGTCGAGACCTAGTAATGCCATTATAATTAGGAATACTATCCATATTGAACCTACGTTAATTCAGTCACAGTAACTACTTTAGTATGGTTTAACAATTTGGGTTTAACGTCGTATAGCACGTAACTTGAACCCGATTTGAAGTTTCGATGAACTTGCGAACAAGGCACCATGTACTATTTTCGTCTGGCTGCTAGGACAAGACGCGTGCCGCGTACAATATTCATTTCGCTAAAACACTTGAGTACCCAACTCCTTATCTCGCTCGCAGGGGCTTGGGTGACGGTGGTAGTAACGTAAACATCCATACGACCCAACAAAGGCCGCTTTAAGTTTAAAATAAAAGTTTTGATGTCAATATTATTAGTCAAATGATTGAGGTACCTACTAGCCAACAAGAAAACATTGTAATTTGGTACTTTCGTTTTAGTAACAAAAATGAGTACAGACATTTTTTAAAGTGCGCCAATAGATTTGATCCTGTACATAAATTTACATCTAGTAAAATAGTATTTGATATTCTTTTCATTACTTTGAAATATTATCCATCATCATTATTATCAATCCGCCTATACTGGGGTTCAAACCTAGAAACCCATCATTATGCCGGAGACAAAAAGATTAATATTTTAGTCATTGATCCACCAAAATAATTAAGTGTGTAAGTACCTAGTTCATCATTGCATTATGCATTCTTTTTCCGTTCCGAGTTTGTTTTTTTTTTCCGACCGTCTTACGGTCTCAGTAGCCGGGACCAATGGCTTAACATGCCATCCGAAGCACGGAATCATCTTTCTTTCAGACAATCCGGTGATTCAGCCTGCAATGTCCTAACCAACAGGAAAAACGCACAAAGTGACGTATCACTAGGTGTCCCCCGTGGGAATCGAACCCACGACCTCCGTGTCAAGAGCCCAATGCTCTTAACCATTAGACCAGGGAATCGAACCCATGACCCCGTTTTAAGAGCCTAATGCTCTTAATCATAAGACCAAAAAGGTAATTATGTTAGTTTATGTACCTAGTAGTTATGCCATTAAACACATAAAAGACATTGAGTAATAAGGTTCGAGTGTAAACCATTTACTCACTGACAAAATAATCAAAATCTTTAATTCTATAATCTTCTTTGCTCAAAAGAAATTATAAACATTTAAAAAAAAGTGTGAGCTTACATTCACATAATTATAATCTTTATTAACATCAGTTCAACTTACCTTGATCAATATGCAGCTTCTGTGGACGTGATTGATGCGGAATATGAAGTTCGTTTCATTATTTCCGCAATTATCCCTTCTTCTGATATATAAAGTCGCTCTGAGGTTATATCAATTAAAAGTCAGTTAACACTCTTTATCTTTCATATATTGACTAAAACATACTTAATTTAATACAACACAATTTACGTGCAACTCTCTATCCCGATCTCAAGAATGTGATGTGTGCTAGTTAAACTTTTTGAGTGGCATACCCCCTTCGCCCCGCTCCTTCCTCAACCCTCGTTACAATTGCTACTTTTTTAAATTATTTGTATGTCTTTCAAATAAGGAGAAGATAGCTTCTAAAAACCAGTAAAATAAGGCCCGAGCCGCGTTTACCTATATGGGGAGCCTCTTAAGCTCACGTTTAAGTAGGTATATGCGATGCTTTGGAGTTTGGTTTATTATAGCACAGCAGAGCACAGCACAGGCCAAAGTTATCAACATAATACATTCTTACACTGGTTATTCAAACAGACTGTTTTAAACAAATAACCCATACGCTTTGCGGAAAACGGACACCTCTTTGTCAAATACCGCACACTTTGTTTTATTTGCGGTTTCATATTCACATTGAAATAGAGAGTCACGTTGCAGGGACTGACCCGAGCACACGTCTCGAGTGGTTTCGCGCGTCGCGTTTTTGCCTGCCACGAGGCTCAGTCTCTTCTTGTTCTTGTCCAAAAACAATCCCTGAGATTGAGATAGATTCTCCCATAAGATACTTGACTAACGCACAAGCAAGAGTCCATTTAATTATAATTAAAAAATTGTTTTTATAGAAATCGTATAATTATGTATAACTAGCTGTTGCCCGCGCCTTCGTACGCGTGGACATTTTATTTTTTCGTCAATTTTCCAATGTTTTTAATAATTATTCTGCTATTCGGGACGGAGACAAATACAACAAATCAAAAATCATGAAAATCGGTCCAGCTGTTCTCGAGTTATAAGTGTTCGAACAAACCCGACTTTGTTTTATATATATAGATATTTCCATGGAAACTAACTTCCAAATGTCATGCATACATAACCGTATTGAGTATAGGGGTGGTCAAAAACTTAGCAAAAAATTTACTTGAAGGGTGTTTTTTTCAGGACGAAAGGACGAGTTTCAAATGGTAAAATGAATATGAATTCAACCCCATAAACACTTAACAAATATACCTTATTCTTTGCCCTAAGTCTAAAGTATATCCCACTTCCTTCCTAATAATATCATAAATGTGTGATGTGACGATATTTGTATGTTTGAGACTCAATCAAAAAGGGCTCAGTAAAGGGCTAAACGGATCAGGATGAAATTTGGCGCACAGATTAATACAGACATATGCATAGCATAGCATAAGCATACCTAATCATGGAAAACAGCTAATGTATACAGGGTGAAATTGATATCATTAGCATCCTTTTAAACTAAGAGTCTACCCATCAAACTGAACAACTTTCACTATGGGAGAAAACTGATCGGAGCAACAAAAAAATCTGCTGTTCCATACTAAACTGCAATGCCTACGTGACACAAATGTATGCAACAGCAGATTTTTTTTTTGCTCCGATTGGTTTGCTCCCATTGTAAAAGTTGTTCAATTTGATGGGTAGATTCTATGCCAATGATATCAATTTCACCCTGTATAATTTTATTATTTGGAAAGAAAATATGTAGGTACCTATTGTTAAATTTTAAATAGTTTCTCGTTTGTATATTTTCTTTAATTTCTCAATTCAAAAATGTTCATGTGAAGAGGTGGAAGGTTTTTTGGTAAGTTTTGGTTATTACATACACGTGATACTATCCTACCTATTAGAATAAAGTGTATCTACTGATTGATTTTTTGCTTAGATTTTCCTGTTTTGACGATTCGTTGGCTTTAAACCTAAAAACCACTGGTTTCTAGGTTAGTTACGAATTGATACATTCTATTATATTTCTAAAATAATTATATTGATTAGGTATGTACACCACTGGCTTTTCGGTGAAGGAAAACATCGTGAGAAAACCTGCATGCTTCAATCTCGAGGCATGTATCGTACCTACTGTCCATTACAAGTGGCGACGGGCTCACTCCCCGTCACACTGGACAGAGTTTCGGTACTACTAGTGAAACGTGGATGTTCTGAAGTTTCAGAATATCTCTGACTACCCCCTCGGGGAATGTAGTCGTGAGCATATGCTATGCTATACTGATTAGGTATGTGATTTGGGCACTATACTTTATGAAATTAATACTATTATTATACAGGGTGTAAAATTAAATGCTTCAGACCATAAAACTGAACAACTTTCAATACGGGAACACTGAAATCGCGAAAAAAAATCCACTGTCCCATACAAAACTGCAAACATAACTAGACTGAAATGTATGTGACAGCAGATTTTTTTCCTGATTTCGATATTGGTCCCATAGAGAAAGCTGTTCACTTTGACGGTCTGAAGCACCCCTTTAAGTAAGTGTCCCATTTAATTTTACACCCTGTATATTTATGAAAAAAAAAATTGTCATCTGTCTATTTACACCAACATTGTAGGACGCTAGGTTCCTATCACGTTTTTTTAATGGGCAAAGGTCAATTACCACTGTAACTCCTGTAAACCAGGATCAACAGCAGCAACCAACACCAACACTGGACAATGAAATCCAACGAGTCCCGAGAAGACTCTCTCTGACTTGGAACCCGCAAAAGAGGATGGAAAAAGTACGAAAACTAAACGAGTAAGTTTGCTGTCAAAAATTCACAAATTTCGTGCCTCGCACATTGGAAATTAATCTACGGAATTCGAAAAAATATTATTCTCAAAAAGTTTAGGCTATAATCGTCTTTATTTTAGGCTCAAGTTGTAGCTGACTAAATTGTCCACAGGTGCTTTGCTCAAATTTTTGATATCATTCTTCGTTTCCAAAACATCGAGCTCCAAAATCAGAGATTGTAATTTTTTTTTAGTATTTCGGCCATAACTTCTTTCTTTTTTGACTTTCTCAAAAAATATTTTTGCACCTTATAGCTCTCGTGAATGCGCGTCTTTTGAGCCCATTCTGAACATCATATCTCCACAACTCTCTGAGATATAAGGGGATCGCACTTTTTCGTGAAGTCGAGGCCTATACTGGAGCGAACGAAAAGACATTTCCAATGTCAAAATGTTGGCTATTTTCAGTATCATCTCTTACAGATCCACCACATTGTTTCACATAAGCCCATTAGCCAGAGAGAAAACCGCAAAACTGTGGGCACCGCTAGTAAGCTTCCAAAAGGCGGGCAGTGAGTGGGTGGTGCATTGCCAATCGTGCCTTATCTCTTCCAACACCACCATCTGACTGCTGTGCTGTTATTCATTGCTGTACTGACGACCTCTTAGTAACTATAGGTAGATAGGTCCTATAAGTGTGTGGTGTCGCTATTTTTTGCTTTGAGAGGTTTGCAAAAAAGATGGCGTGACGGATTGTGTGGGAAAAATTAATAGGTATACTTAACAGGTAGGTAAGATAAGATAAGATAAGATACATATTCTTTATTCTTTTTTCTTTTCGTTTTTTTTGTTTTTTTCTTTCTTTTCTTTTTTAGGGTTCCGTACCCAAAGGGTGAAAACGGGACCCTATTACTAAGCCTACGTTGTCCGTCCGTCCGTCCGTCTGTCCGTCCGTCCGTCTGTCCTACCTATTTAGAGCTGTAACTTTTGAACCGTAATAGCTAGATAGTTGAAAATTTCTCAGATTATGCGTTATTACGGCGGATTTTTTAACAAATAATAAAAATGTCAAAAAGTTAAAAATTAAGGGGGGTTTTCAACAAGAAACTAGTTTTTATCAACGTTTTTTCTTCACGCTCTATAGTAAAAACGGTAATACATACAAGCGTCAAACTTAGTGTTATTATAGAACAAACTCTACAAAAATAACAACAAATACTAAAAACCGGCCAAGTGTGAGTCGGTCTCGCGCTAAAGGTCCCGGACAAAAAAGTTTATTTTCTATGTTAATAATGTTGTGTTTTGTGGTGGTGTGGTACGGAACCCTCGGTGCGCGAGTAGCCCGACTCGCACTTGTCCGGTTTTATTTCTTTATTCTTTTTCTTTAGGTACTATTGCTATCGTTCGAGAATGAGAGAGATATTCTTATCGAATCGAATATAGCTTTGTCCTATACCAGTTTACTTAATACGCTGACTAAGGGGATGATCAGGCCGTCAAACTGAACAACTTTCTCTATGGCACCAACATCGAAATCGCGAAAAAAAATCTGCTCTTCCATACAAAACTGTAAACCTACTCGAGGCAAATGTACGCGAGAGCAAATTTTTTTATCGCCTTTTGTATTATGGTTCCATAGAGAAAGTTGTTCAGTATGATGGTCTGATCATCCCCTTAAAAAGGATCCTGTATAATATAGTTCTGTGATCTACGCTAGTTTGGTATTGGTTTATTTTTCCAAACACATTGTTTTCCGGCCATGCGGAAATGATTCCATACGAATATTGATTCATTGCTATTAAGAATCAAATATTGTATCTAAGCCTCAAAAATAAAACTGAACAGGTCTCCACACCTCTCGGTTTTATAATAGAGGCCATACAATATTCCATTAGAGTTTAGGGGAGAATTTACCCCACCAGCAAACTAATATAAAATTATGTTTGTTTTAAAATTGTATACCAAGATCTTTGTGGATTCACGAAAGTAACTATACAACGTGTTAATGAATTAGCGCAAAACCTCATACACCCCAACTGATTTATAACAAAATAATGAGATTGCAACAATAATTTCATTATTTTGATAATAAAAATTTAAAGTTATTCGCATTTTAAATTTTGAGACAAAAATGATTTGTTATCATTTCAGCACTGAAAGAAAGCGCTAACGTACTCATGGATACATTTTTATAATCTTGTTTTGGTAGTAAGTAGGGTGAGTGTGCCCGTGCGGCGGGTTGTCATCGGATTCAGTAAATTTTAAATTTTAAAAAACAATTATTTAATATTTTGAAAAAAAAAATCCTATGTTGAAAATATGATAATTCGATTCTGCTCTCGATTCTAAACAAACTACTTTCTAGTTTTGCGTTAATTCATTAACACGTTGTATATATAGAGTCCTTCTTAATATGCTGACACTTTTTTAAGGGGATGATCAGACCGTCAAACTGAACAACTTCCTCTATGGGACCAACATCGAAATCGCGAAAAAAAATCAACACTTCTATACAAAACTGCAAACCTACTCGGAGCCAAACGTATGGGACAACTGTTTTTTTTTTTCGCGATTTCGATGTTGATTCCATAGAGAAAGTTGTTCAGTTTCATAGTCTGGTCATCGCCTTAAAATAGTGTCAGCATATTAAGAAGGACCCTGTATATTTTTAAAGTATCTTAGGTCTAGATCTAACGTGACAGCATGCAATGTCGGAATCGAATCAGAGATATTAGAATGTAGTCCCATTAGTACCATTATTATTATAGTGTCGTAGTCCGGTCTTATAATTTTACGTTACACGAGGTAAACTCTAAAGTAATTTGTGGCAATTACAATATGCCTATAGTTAAGGTTTATAGTAGGTAGATACGTTGTGTCCTTGCAAAATTTCGAAATTCATTCCATATTCAATAGAACAGAATAGAATAGAAAATAGAACACATTATTTTATTTGACAGAATATGGTAGGTAGGTACATCATCAATTCATCATCGTGGTATGGTATGGTATGGTACAAGCATAGTGGAAGGAAGTATAGAGATAGTGCGACAAACAAAATTCATGCGCTATGTGCGGCAGCCGGTGAGGCAAGCGGGGGGGGGGTTCACTATAATTTATATGACTGGCAATATCTTTTTCGCGTATATAGGTTTGTCCTTATTTGCATTTGCTTATATTAATATTAAAAATTCTTTTTAATAATTAATTCATCTTGCTTGCCTATGAAAAGTTATTCCTTTACATCTGCTTGCATTTCTTGAATTGTTTGTGCAGTATTTCAGTACACTCCGCGGCATTTTTTATGCATATTAAATTGTTTTCAATGTAACTGCTACACGTGACCGCAGTGAGAGAGCCACTAAATGCCAGAGTACTATATAGCCGCAGTTTAAAGGGACAACGTCATGAAGCGCGATGATGATGATGAAACTGAATAATTTTCCCTAAGGAACAAGCAGCGAACACACAGCACACAGGCTCACACAGCGCATGCAATCTTTTCACAAGTCGGCAGAGAGTTAATTAAACGCAATTTTAATTTTAATTAAACGCAATCCAGTCCGTAGTAATAGTACTAGTAAACATACATAAAGGTCATCTTGTCTGAATAGTCTCTGACGTAAGTTCAGGCTATTACGTCACACTGACGTAAAGGCATGCGCATTGTTTTTTATTAATCTTTTCACTCGGTTGATCAAAACGCGAGCTAGAAAACGAAAATAGGAATAATTGATGTTCTTTTTTTATAATGATAAAAAAGTTAACTACCTACTTTCAATTTGAGAAATATTTGTAATTATTTCTACTAATATTCTTTGCCAAATTAATCATATAAACTCATTAATTTCTCCCGTTTTTGGCTTTTAGGATAAGAATTGGGAATCCCCACAAGAGGCGTAGAAATGATGAAGATGGGCATAATAATACAAAATATAAATAGTTTATACTTAATATTATAAAAACTTAACTACATAATTAGCTCCTTTTGTGTATTTACTCTGTACAGATTTTCTTTTGTGCAAATAATTTTTTTTTTTTTTATAACTTCCTAGTTTAGATAGGTATATTGCTTATGCAGTGTTTTTCTTTTAGGTAGATACTTTGTGGTACTACTTTCTTCACGATAAATAGAATAACGTTGTATGTCACTTACACCCTGTATATTTTAATCCCATTGGTGGCAGAATCAATGAGGTAATTTCGACATTTGCCTCTATCATTTCACTAATCTGTAAGACTATAAGTAGGCCAATACATAGTCGTGTGTTTTGCTTACTGTATCGTTTTTCAAGTTAGGTATTACACATATTCATTGTTGCAGCGCAATAAATAAATCATTAGGTAAGGTATGTTATTTTTAGGTTGTACAGTTCTAAAATGAAAAAAAAAACTAGTCTAAGTATAGTTTTTCCCGGTAAAAAAACGTTCGAAATAAACATTTACCATTTATGTTACCTTAAATTCGTAGAAATGTAATAAAAATTGCAAAGGTTTTAAAAAGTTTTAAATCAAATGCGAGATTGTGAGAGAATTTCACTCGGTTCTATTTTACGAGAGTATTTTGTTTCGTTTGTGTAGTTTTTGTTTGCTTTTAAGCCGATTACTGGAGTGTAGATACAATTTACAGACAACTTTTGAATTTTAGCGAAAAACATTAATTATTATAACAATGTATAGACCAAATTACGGCTTATCTATTAGTATGATCAAAAAGAGATCGGTACTTTTGAATTTAGATAGAAGTTGATCTCCTAACCATTAACATTCTTCAAGTAAATATAATCAAATGCCTGTTTTAATTGAAAAGGTCGAATTAGAAAATACTTGAGATTTAACGTTGCTGATATTGAAATCAGAGAAAATATTTAACTATTTTACAGTTGGTAAAATAATACAGCTATTGATTTAAAACATTTTTATAATTTCTGGATGCATTATGTAAGGCTACTCCTCCCATCTGCAAGGCTCTCTTTCTTACAAGCAAACTTTTGCAATTAGCCATCCCGCTCCAATTGCGCGGCTCCGGTCAGAATTTTCCGTTTTCTTTGAAAACTTGTATGATTTTTTATGAATTTTCAAAAAATAAGAAAACCGCATCATTTTATATAGTATTGTGAAGAATATTGTAAATTTTCATATTCTTCTGATCAACAATGTAAGAGTAAAACGGTTACAATTGGAAAAAAAGAGGTGACTTTGGAGTAGTTTTTCTTCAGTTTTATTAATTAAAATAGAAAATAGATTTCGAGAAAAACCACATCACTTCTCATATCCTGTAGATTGTTCAGTTTTGTTTTCTGCTTAAAAAGTGCCATAGTTAATGTTTAAAATGGTTACAAAGTTACTCAAAACCGGGCGGACGCCCCTTAGTGCAATCGTTATCTAAAAAATAATGTTGTGTTTTATTATAATATATTAATTTATGAAGGACAGGATTGGACTCTCTTACCTAGAAGAATTTGTATTTCTATCAAAGAATCACATTCAAGATAGTACAAAACACAAACTAGCATTAGATTTTGTAAGAAAAATCCTCAAATGTGAGTAAAGTAAGTTTTTTTGTAGATGTAATTTGTACCTGAGCTTGTTTGCCAGCAAGAGGAATGCAAACACGTGCTCATTTTAACGTGTTTTTCTGAATTTTCCAGCCCGTATAACTGCTTTGTAATGCTTGAATCAACTACTTCTCTCCTTGACTATTGTTATTCTCACTTTCTGTCTCGGCTAGGACATTCCGCTCCTTTATAAGTCCTAGTGTTGAATAAGAGCGGTGAAAACGAAATGAAAGTATCTGAATGCACTGAAATGTAATCAAACTATCAAGATCGACTTGATCGGTCATGTTTCAAGTTCCACTATCACTTAAGCATCTTATAAGACATGTAACGTAAATATTTATCGAAACATAGTTCGTCTCGATTGGAAAGTAGGTGAACTCAGATATACAGCGGACGGTTAATATATTATGATTTATGAACGTGAAAGCCAAAGTTTTAGGTTTATTTTCCAGCATTTGGTCGTCGCCCTTCGTAATAATACCGGAAATACACTTCGCTATCACTTCATACAAATTGGTTTGCATTGATAAGAAGAGGTAAGCACGTGCCGTACTGAGTGGGCGAGTGCGAGAGTACTACAAAATTGCCTACTGTCGTCTTCCAAACGTCTTCCACGATGGGGTGAGGTAAAAATTGACTGGGAGTTTTCTAAGCGGGCCCTGTTTAATAAACGTTACAATCGTAATTTATAATTACAATTCAGGGTACATTGCTGGTTACTATTGACGCTAAACATGTAGTAGGTAATGTGTGACTAACATTATCAGCAATGTACCCTGAATTGTAATTGTAACGTTTATTAAATAGGGCCCTGGTAGTAATACCATACTCTTTCTTATAGTGTGGTTGTGGTTGTAACGTACTTACGTACGTACATTTAACTGTAGTGCACTTAAAACAGTATTTGTAAGTGATATCAATACTATAGGATAAAACAAATCAATCGAGCTTTAAGATGATATTCCAAAGGTGAAAGCATGCGTTTTCTTTTGGAATATTATATTGAACGAGCTTTTACCCGCGACTTCGTCCGCATAAATTATATACCAGATTTTAAGTCAGATGATAAGCTATCAAACAAACAAAAGTTTCATCAAAATCGGTTCAGTAGTTTTTGCGTGATACTCGAACAAACAAACACCCAAACAAACAAACAAACAAACGAACAAACAAACAAACAAACAAACAAACAAACAAACAAACAAACAAACAGACAGACAAAAAGTCCAAAAATTTGTGATTTGGAATCAGGGAAGCCAAAAAACCATATCGTAATCTTTTTTTTGTAATCTGTTACAGTTTTATAATAGTTTAGATGCCTCAATTTATAAAGGCTATTGTTTTGACCTATTCGAATACGATACGATAGAAAATGCGTACATACGAGCTCTTGTTCCGCCAAAAATTACAGCAAGTAAGAAAAGCGTAGGTTTAAGTAGCGCGGATAGGTAGGGGGTAGGGGTAGCTCTAAGATATATTTTGAGGTAATTAGTTTCACAACAATGAGAATCCTTGACAAAATAAATTTGATTTTCAAAGAATCTGTTCAAAGTATCGCGACTATGTTTATTCCTCAGATTTTCTGAGACGCGTAATTATAAAATGACTTCCATTGTGAAAAGTCGTTAAGTTAAATAATGTTTCGCAGTACGCTATATGAAGATGTTATTGTCTAGAATGTTACTTTTAATGAGTTTTTAGATAAAATAAGAGTTTTAAACTCAGCTTTGGAAGGCGTAGCTTTCTACTATACTTACTTTATCTTGGAAAAGCCGGGAGAAGTCCGGAAATTAGTAAGTTAGGTACAGCAGACTAGATTAACGTTATTTAGAAAGCGTTCCCGCGGCGATTACGTTAGACTTACCTTTGAAGTTTGTGTGGAAAATATAAATGGCAGTGGAGTATCTTAAGTAATTTTATACAGTGTAAATTTTATATCACTGCGGACAACTTCAGCATGTATTCTATTCATCACACTGAACAACTTTCACTATGGAGCCAACTTCGAAATCGCGAAAAAAAAACAGCTGTCCATACATTTGAGTCAAGTCCGTACTGTAGTTTTGTATGGGACAGCAGATGATTTCAAAGTTTTGATGAGTTGAATACATGCTGAAGTTATCCGCAGTGATATAAAAATTACCCTGTATATTGCTTTTTTATTGTATATTATAATTGTTTCCCATAATGATAACATTTTTATAGCTCTCTTATTTTCGTGATTCTAATAACCTTTCCAGCTCAGTACTTCGAAACACTGATAGCACTACTCTCTACAGAGCAAGGAATATAATATGTAGAGCATAAGTAGAGCATGATATCATGTACCTATATAATTTGGTTTCCGACATATTTATAATGATGTGCTTGTACGAATGTGTAATTTTTGAAGTGAAAACTTCTTTACCGGCGTTGTGCACTTTTCGGTATGGGTAAACAATTTTAAACTCGCGTCAGGACCGTGACGTCACCCTGACCTGATCGAAAATTGGTCAGACATATCCCCCACTCTTTAAGCTTCATAAATTGTCATGTTACCACATAGATGATAGTACTTTTATATGTTCAAGTTTTCACTTCTGCCGGCACTCCTGGAGTGCAACCCGTTGTTGTTTTTTTATTTTATGTTAATACAATTTAATTGACAGCGCAACGCAAGTTGCCTGTAGGTAAATGGAACTAAAATATCATGTAGTATCGACGCATTCCATGCGTTGGCGCTACGATAGAAATCTCGTACTTGAGCCACCTACGTCTTGAGTTACAGTTTAATAATGTATCGTCTCTATGATCCTGTCGACATCATTTCCCGGAATTAATCTTTCCATGAAAACTTTTCCTGGAATTGGTTTATTTGTGAATCCTTACACCCACTCGTTATATCAACATTTCCAACGTCCGTAAGATTGGATTCAAGTTAAGGTAAGATTGATTACAGGGACACGAAATTCTGAGATCTTCTATTCGTCTTGTCACATTTTTCTTTGTCTGTATAAACAGGGTGTTACGATAAAAAGTTGCATTACTTTATGGGGTGATTGTTGTACCCATGATACTGAACAACTTTCCTTAAGAAACATAAGAAATTCCGCCGTGTTAAAGGCAAAACTAACTAACAAGGCCAAAAAGCGAATGCTTATCTCGGGTTATATTTTAAGAATTACTTAATACTTTCTTAGTAGTAAATTAAATTAAATTAAAAATCGTTTATTAGTATTTTACATTCGTACACAAACAGAAGTAGGTAATATTAATACAGAAGGACATTAAAAATAAAAGTGTTGTTTAGTTAGTTAGTTTAGTTTAGTTGCTTTTAGATCTCAATAAATCCGTAACTAAAGGGCATAGAGAATAATTGGTTTTACCACTAGATAGAGAATTCAAAACTAAATTGATTGGTATTAAAAAGTCAAAATCGAGAAAAATACCGAAATAGTTGGTTTTGCCTTTAACACGGCGATACTACAAGCAGCAGATCGAACGATTGTATGAAAAAAAAATATTTTTGCTTATTGCATAGTAAGATTTAGCCCTAATTTGCGAGAGTTAGCCTAACTATAAATGTTCATAATTTTTGCCGTAAAATGGTTACACGTACAAATGAAATGAATAAGGTCTGAATGATATATAGGTCTGATAGATATTAATATTATAATTGACATGTACTAATCTTAATTCTATAATCCTATAAACTATTGACATTGTAAAATTATTACTGAATAAATGAATATGAATATGATATAATATAAAACATATAAAATAATGATATAAAACATCACATTCGTGTAATTGACATAGTTTGTTTATGTGTTAGTTAAATAAAATTAAAATATAGAATTTTAAAATGAACTCAGACAAACATTGAAATGCCTACAAATACAAACTAATGCTTATTATTATTACACAGATATTATTTTATGTTACGAAGTGAAGGAAAATTGTTTATTTAGCACGTAATATGCATTTAATTTTATGGCCCTTTTCAACATATCATTAGTCACTACTCACCATGAATGAGGAAAATTGCATTTTACTACGCATTTACCTTTCCACTTATGGAATTAAACACTCTTTATGATTAACTACTCTTCTATTTCACTGTTTATTATGTTAACACGTGAGTGTGAGAGAGACAAACAGTTTGAACTTGATACTAGTTTTCTCAGAGTAGAAAGTGACTGATGGTTTTTGCAACAAAAGAGACATTAATAAGACGCGTTTAATTTATGTATAGTATAACTAGCTTTTGCCCGCGACTTCGTCCGCGTGAAATTAGAATATCAAAAAATCCTTTCTTAGTGCACCCCTAAATTCTCAGTAGAATCTATATTATAGTATATTTATAATAAAATAAAAGAAAAAGAAATAAAAGACGATTCCGTGCTTCGGATGGCACGTTAAGCCGTTGGTCCCGGCTACTATCTCTGATGGTAGTAGTCGTTACATAAAAACGACCTCAGAGGGCGTAAGGCGGTCTGAAAAAACTCTGACACCAGGGCTCTGCCCACACGATAAGAAGAATAAAATAAAAGGATATAATAATACGTGAAAACCCACGTTTGCAGTTCACGGTGCGACCCTTTCAAATTTTTACTTTTAGACATAGAATGCTTTTTGTTCACACCAGCAGCATAGACTTAGCCACAGTATATGAAAGAGTATCTTATTACTACATACTTTAGCTAAGACCAAGAGTGCGATTTTTTAATCTCATTCGTTGAACTCAGCAGTTGAAAACGTATGGAGATACGCATCTTTCTTATGCAGATTTGACTTTCAAAAATCATGCTTCAGGAGTGCGATTTTTGAAAGTCAAATTAGCAGTAGAAAGATGCGTATCTCCATAGTAATTTTGACATTTTCAACTGCTGAACTCAGCATATGAGATTCAAAAATCGCACTCCATCTCGCTGCCAAGTGCAAGTCTATGCTAACTTGTTTACAGGACAAAGACACAATATTGCTGTCTATTCAATAAAAATACCTAGTAACGTTACATGTAGAATCATTAGAAGGGAAAGTAAACGGAACCCGGTTAAGTTTATCTGGCAAACACGTATCGTTATTCTGCCATTGTGACTTGTGACGAACAAAAGGCGCGGTCTGTCAGTCTGTCTGTTGTAACAATACGGACACGCCCCGAGAAAGTGATGTGATCATGATGGAACTGCTGACAACTAGGTAATTCTTTGCAAAAATTGTGGATATGTAGGACAAGACTATCTATCTTGTGGGTGAAAAGTACAGAAAAGTGTTTACACAATAATCACCCGATATACTTATTAAACTGGCGCAAGGCGACAAAGCCCTGTCGCGTTTATTATCTCGCTAAGAAAGAGAGAGCTAAAGCGAGACAGAGTTGTGTGGCGCTGCCATGTTAGGGCTCTTACAGACGAGCGACACTTTGCTATCGCGGTGGGTCGCAGAGCGCCGCGCTCATACATTTTACGGTCGCGACAGCAAAGTGTCGCTCGTCTGTGACAGACTTAGAACACTATATATATTAAAGAGAGCTATATAGTCCGAGATCCGACTGTAAAATTATGCACCTATTTCATAGGCGAACGAAATGTGATTCTAGTGTATGTTTTCACAGGGGTTAATTCAACGCCGCCAAGTTGCCTAGAAAAATCTTGCAGCAAGTACCTTTTCCATTATAATTTTTCTTATAACTTTTTCCACCTGTCTGTTAGGGAAGTAAATGAGGTGCCATCGGAAGTAGACTGATCTAAAATACTGGATAAACTAGGGTTGCCACCTATCAGTCTGCCCAAATCTAGGGTTGCCAGGTTCAAAGAAGTCATTTTTTATCTGGCAACCCTATAACTGCGGCAGATTGAGAGGTGGCAACCCTAGTTTTTCTAGTATTTTAGATCAGTCTCCTTCCGATGGCACATCATTTACTTCCCTAACAGACAGGTGGAAAAAGTTATACCAAAAATCATAATGGAAAAGGTACTTGCGGCAAGATTTTTCTACGCAACTTGGCGGCGTTGAATTAACCCCTGTGTAAACATACACTAGAATCACATTTCGTTCGCCTATGAAATAGGTGCATAATTTTACGGTCGGATCTCAGTCTAATAGATACAGAATAAAACGTAATATCATCACATCTTTCTACTGCCGATTCGTTCATAATATGAACTTATGATGTTCAAAAATCGCACTTCTGATCAGTAGGGTGAGATATAGAATATACAAAAAAAAAGTAGATTACCATTACGAATGTAGGTTTATTTTAGACACATTATTAAACTAATAGTATAAAGACTGTAGTGTAGTGTAAATAAAAATTTAAGATTATATAATTATAATTTATAAGTAAGTATTAATTAATTATCTTATATGTATTTAAGTAATTAGTATTGCTGACTAAGTAAGTATATACACATGTAAATTTAAATGTAATCATTACAAAACTCAACAACTTTGTGGGTAATATTATTACCATAAACAAAAGCTTTGTAGGTATATTAAACAAACAGCGGTTATCTCGTCCCTTCGCTTCGTTTCTACTCGGTTTCTTACCTTTTAGCACAAGGAAAAAAATGTATTGTTGCCTCTTCTCGAAAACGAAAACGTCCATTGTTTTTAATTATACAGAGAAGGCTAAGGCTAAATTAAAAAGCATCCGGCCGTTGCGATTGCTATCTAGAGGAAGTTATCCCCTCGTAGTCATTTCACCTGAATGTTTGTTTATTTGTTTGTGTTTTTTTGTATGTTCATCGGCGAAACATCCGTGCGTGATGAATTGATGATGATTCGATTTTGTTTGCTTTTTTAGGGTTCCGTACCCAAAGGGTGAAAACGGGACCCTATACTAAGCCTACGTTGTCCGTCCGTCCGTCCGTCCGTCTGTCTGTCCGTCTGTCCGTCTGTCCGTCTGTCCGTCTGTCCGTCTGTCCGTCTGTCCGTCTGTCCGTCTGTCCGTCCGTCCGTCCGTCCGTCCGTCTGTCCTACCTATTTAGGGCTGTAACTTTTGAATCGTAATAGCTAGATAGTTGAAATTTTATCAGATTATGCGTTATTACAGCGGATTTGTCAACAAATAATAAAAATGTCAAAAAGTTAAAAATTAAGGGGGGTTTTCAACAAGAAACTAGTTTTCATCAACGTTTTTTCTTCACGCTCTATCGTAAAAAATAGAGCAAACTCTACAGATTAACAACAAATACTAAAAACCGGCCAAGTGTGAGTCGGTCTTGCGCGAAAGGTCCCGAACAAAAAAAGATTTTTTTTCTAAGTTACCTAATAATGTTGTGTTCTGATGTGGTGTGGTACGGAACCCTTGGTGCGCGAGTAGCCTGACTCGCACTTGACCGGTTTTATTTGTAGCTCGTTTGATTAATTCGCTGATTGAAAGTATATTGGTGTTGTGGAGATTGAGTTCTGTGTTCTGTTGGTGGAACGCGTTTTGAGTGTTCGAGATTTGTCTTAATAGATTTCAGGTACTCATACAGGATGTAAAATAAAATGGGACACCTTAAAGGGGTGCTTGAGATCATCAAACTGAACAACATTCTCTATAGGAACAATACGAAATCGCGAAAAAAAAAATCGGCTGTCCTGTCTGTCATTTCATTCGAGTTATGTTTGCAGTTTTGTATGGGACAGCTGATTTTTTTTCGTGATTTCATTGTTGGTCCCATATTAAAAATTGTTCAGTTTGATGATCTGAAGCACCCCTTTAAGTAACTTTACTATTTTATTTTACTACCTGTATAATCAACGGTAGGTAGGTACTCGGATTAAACATATTCAATATTTTTATTTGCATTTCTAGTGGCTTTCGTCGTGTTAGTTATTTTAGTTCCCACATTACATAAACTGGTTGAACTATTATGCTCAAGTCTATTGGTATGTGATATGATAACTGATAAGTGATGGTGATAACTGATAAGATAAGGGAAGTACCGCATTCATCCTCTCTTGATTTCATCGAAGTTGTAACATTGGACTATCCGCACCTACTCATTTAAATATTTTTATTTGCGTTTAATGAGCGTTTTTCTTTTGGTTTTCTAGTGGATCGATAGATGGCGTTAAGGTCTGTGCGAATAAAGGTCAACATTTCAAAAAGTGTTCCTTTAAAATAATAAAGAGGGAGAAGATGATCAAAAAGATGCCAACGCATCTTTTGATTGAATATTTCATTATTTACGAATCATTTTAATCGAAAATATGAAACTTTTTACGTCTGACATGGTTGTATGGGCTCGATCCCTTAGCCTTTTAAAAAATGCAGGCACAGTCTTGACATGATTTTGACAGGATCTCGCCTACGTCTCCAGCACTGGTAGCATGCACACCCGCGATAGCCGTGATACGGCTTTATCACGTCTTTTATCTCGTTCTTTCGCGCGCAAAAGAACGATATAAAAGACGTGATAAAGCGGTATCACGGCTATCGCGGGTGTGCATTTGTACGTCTCTATGGAGCGATAAGCATGTCATCTGTCGAGTTTTTTAGGAACTAAATTTAAAAAAGAAAAGAAAAACGCTCATTGTTACCTAAGTTTAACATAAGCGTCGAGGGCTATTTGCACAAAATAATGAATCAAATAATAATTTATTGCATTAAATTAACACATTATGATGCTTGTACAACTTACAAGAAGGCGGAAAAGTTCTTTTTCTCAAACATGCTTGGAAATGTGAGCATTATTTTGACAACCTTCTTCGAGATAAATCGAAATTGCTGTACTGGCCAAATACATGCGCGCAGCGGCCGGCAATGTTTGTATGAAAATCCATATCTGTCGTGTTTAGCGGCCAAATAAATTACATAGTAAACTCATATCTGTCGTGTAATTTAAAAATGGAACGATCTTTTTCTCCGAAACATGGCGACCAAGGAGGTAACTCATCAAAGGTTTTATTTAAATTTCGAACGGGCTTGCAAATAGAAAGCTGTTTATTGAAAAAAAAAAACAAATTGTTGTTCGTTGTTCGTCATTGATTTTGAAAAGAGTTTTAATTTCTGCGAATTATTTGAGAAAATTTACTGTTTTAATTTCCGCGCATTGTTTGAGAAAAGTACTATACAAGCCTTGGCCACAACTAGGCATTGATGGACTTACGTATGTGTGCCTCGGCTTCGCCTCGGCCCACATTTACACGTTCGTCCATCAATGCCTCTGTTGCTGGCCGCTGCAGTAATGTACTATTTTTAACTTTGGATGAATTTCAGAAAGATCACGACAATCACTGATTAGGTTGATAATTGATATGACCAAAATCCAAATCACTCATTTCCTATTATTATAAATGCAGAAAGTAGATAATTAAGAATGCAGAATTAACATGAGTAGGTTTGTAAATTTAACAGAGATTTCTGAAACTTAATGAAGCTTATTTGTAGCCTGCAGGGCTTGGATATGGCTAAAATAAAATTGTATGTAGCTATATAGAGGGATCGCACTTCGTAATTTATCAGTTTTTTCGGGTATTTTTAATACTTTGTATAATTTCACGAAAAGTTTCATACAAACTCAAAGATAGAGTTCTTTTAAATGTTTCAAACTGATATTCCTTGTTGCTTTGTAGTATCGCAGTAATAATAATACATACAAAAATATTATAAAAGTCCGTAATAATGATAATGGCTTAACAATAATGTCCAATCGACTGTGCAAATATTAGGTCATCAATTATAATTGGTTTAAAAAGAAGCTAAGCTTTCTTTTATATCAATTTAAACTGAGATAAAGTAGACAAGTTAAGAAAAAGTTCAATACAAAGGGGCCGGAGTGCAACAGTTAAGTCATAAAGTGCTATCGAGAGGCAATTTTGGAGAGTCGGCCTTCGGGATATAGGAAGGGATTAGGAATAATTTATTGCTCAATTAGTAGCCCCTCGTCGAGGGAAAAAATACCAAAATCGGACGTTAACAGAGTCGATAATTGCTTATTTACGGCATCCGCAACCTCGACCAAAGCTGGCCTACGTGACGAGCACAAAGATATTCACATTGCTATTTATGACTGATCATAATCACCATTTTTATATGAAAAAAAAAAACCTGCTGAATGATAAATCGACTGTAATCAAAGTAAAAATTAAACGCAAACTGACAACATAAAAGATGGAGTCACGTTGCAGTTTTGCCGCGTGTAGTTGTAGACAACCACGCGATAGATCGCGTGGTTTTCACGCGGTTCACGTTTGAGCCTGCCACGAGGCTCCGCAATCCTCCTCAGCTATTTTTTGCTCAAAAACAATCCTTGAGATTGGATAGACAAACCACTTGACTCTAACTGCCTCCGTGGTCTAATGGTTCAGAGCATTGGGCTCTCGACACGGAGGTTGTGGGTTCGATTCCCATGGGGGACACTTAGTGATATCTCACTTTGTGCGTTTTCCCCCAGTTGGTTAGGACATTGCAGGCTGAATCACCTGATTGTCTGAAAAGAAAAATGATTCCGTGCTTCGGATGGCACGTAAAGCCGTTGGTCCCGGCTATTATCACTGGTGGTAGTAGTCGTTACATAAAAACCACGTCAGAGGCCGTAAGATGGTCTGAAAAAACTCTGACACCAGGGCGCTGCCCACACGATAAGAAGAGAAGACTGGCGGAAATGCAGTGCTAACTAGAGTCAATTTAATTTATAAATAAAAAAAAGAAAAGTACAGTAGACTGCGCCGAGGCATAAAAGATAGTGAAATTTAGTTATAATTTCACTACAGCAGGTTTATTTTGTACTGCACTCTTTTATTATTCTTACAGTTATACTGGAAATCATTAGATGACTAATTTTGATGTAAATTATGAATGAATGAAGAAAAAAAAATAATATCTTTGGCCATACAACGACGAAACGCAGCCTATTCCCGACGGGGGACAACTCCCAAGCCTATGGTAATAAGTTAATTTAGGTTAAGAATTTTATAAATTATTTAATTATTTAATTTATTATTGTACTACCTGCTGTAAATACCATTGTTATGTAAATAGTTTGTTCTTTATACATATATTTGTTTATAAATAAACTTTGCATTTTTAACGACTAGAAAGTAAATAAATAAAATAAATTTGAATACATACAATGATATATTATTTAGGATTGAAAAACATTACATGATAATAATTATGTGAGGACGCTGACTCTCTTCTCTATATCCTGCATCCTGGATTGCCGTATCCGGATTCTCCCATATACATAATTAGTAGGATAATTATCTACTTATTGTTTCAGTTAGCAATTGATTTTCATAAACGTTCAAATAATGCCCATATTACACCAGTCTGTAAATAGTGGTATAGGTATGACCTTCCAAACAACAAGGTATAAACCGGACCAAGTTAACAATTTTCTAAGGAATGAAGCCAATAAAAGTCCACTCTTGTTTTCATAAAGTTCAAGACTCTTTATAGGGCTTGAAATTCTTGTAATAGACGCAGAACGAAATATTTCACAACTTTTTAACTGTTGAACAAGTTATTTTAGTTACTCACGGTTCAAACACTTTTTTTCTCCTTCATTTAGGATTCGTACGTCATCCATGTTTTTGATTGCATTTTTAACATTTTTAACACAGCCCCTGAAATAACTTTAAAGATTATAAGGGGTCCTTACGCCATTTGTAATTACATAAGTTCGGTTAAAGATATACACCTCAAAGATAACGTTAAGGTTATCAATGATATGATTTGATGAGGTTAATGAAGAATATTAAAGATTGATTGATGATATCAAGATAATATCACGATTCAAAAATACTTAGCCCTTTTGTCATGCTGGTGTTTGAGCACTGCTATGTAAAATGTAGTTTTATGATCTTTCACTATACCTACCAGAAAAAGGAATATAAACGAAAGTATAGCCATAAAATAACTCAAGCTCAAATGGCGACTCCGATGTGTGAGAATATCGGGATCGTTTTCATTTAAAAATCACATATTTTGAAAATGCCTAAGTTCGTAGTTGCAATGCTAAAAAACAATTCAGTAAAATTATCTTTTTTTGGCGATGTAGGGAGTCGCTGCCTTGGTCGCATTGTCATGAGAATAATTATTGTTGCATTCGATACGGAAATAATTAGGATTATTTGTGTCTTGTCACCAAAAAATAGTCAGTCTAGAGGTCACAATAGTAGTTTGGCCTCATGTAGTCTCTTGCATTAGAATGTAAGTACAAAAAGTAGATCACAAAGAGTAGCTGCTAGACTATTATATTTGCATGCAGCCTATTTTATGTACGTACATAATTACATAAACAGCGATCCTTTACATGGTTCCGGTCCTTTGTTATGAAATGAACAAGTGGGTAGATAGGGCTTATCAACGGCTGTCCTCTGTCACTCATCGGTTTTTATAACTTGTTTAGTGCTAAACATCGATAACGCATAATTTTATCTGCTCTCTTTTAATATATTCGTGGAAGTATTTTTTATCACTTTTCTCATAATTATTATAATCTTATCTGTGCTTTTGGATACAAAGGATTATTAATATTATTATCTATGGAATCATCATCCATAAATTTCTTAGAGCCAATTTTTTTTAACGCAAATAACGGAGCATAATACATCTGCATAACATCGGGGACTCCTGCAGGTCTAGTATGATTTCTCTACACGCGCGCGACGCGCCTTCGCTGCAAACAAAATAACCTGTTCCCGCGCTTTTCGGAGAGCGAAAGCCGCGCTTGCCGCGACTTGTAGTATGGAAAAAAGCACAGTCGCGCGCAAGTAGAGAAATCATGCTAGGGGGGCAACAAAGAAAAGAAAAATCTGAATTGTTTCTTGAAATTTAAACCTATTAGTGTAAAGCTAGGTGTAAAGTCATCCGATACAAGATTTTACACTGATAGGTTCAAAGTTCAAGAAATTTCAATTTCTTTCTCTTTCCTGTAAAGTTTTACGTAGTGTGGTTCTTGCAAATGTTTTTGCAAATTACGTGCTACCTATTGAACTATCCCCGACGATAAGCAGATATCAAAATTGAACCATTACAGACTAAGAATTTGTTGTTTGGATCAGGCCTTTGTTTCCCAAATTAAGCTTTTCTCAAATAAATTTTTTATTTGGGGTCTGAGGGTCTCGATCAGGATTTTACTTGGCCTTACGTGGCGTGGGGAATCAAGGGGGTTCGGATATTTTACTATTGGTACCTACCATAGTCTAAAAAAACAAGGTCTTCTATTCCCAGAGTGACACAAGCCTACGTCACAAAAAAATTGCCGCTAAACATGGTAAAAGGGTATGATGACGTAGGCTTGTGTCAGTCACGTGGTCAGTCACGTGGTCGGAAGAGAATACCAGGCGCAGTATATTATTGTACCATGGTACCTACCTACGTACAGCCAGCGTCAGAGAAATCTAACCCAATTGCGCTTATAAAGATTTAAATAGAGGGGTCAGTTAAGCCTTCCGTACTTAGCTATGCTATAAAATAAATTGTATACCTATAAATTGCCATTATCGCGTCTTATTTAATGAGGTCACACACTGTGTTACGGGAATACGTATAAAGTTGGGAATGGGATAGAAATTCCGGCAGTAGTCCAAGAAACTTGGTCGTGATCTCGTGATTCGCCAACTTTGGCCTGTAAACTTATCAAAGTGATTTGGCAAACTTCAGCTCAGCAACTCTTTCAAGTTGATTTCGACGGGATACAAATATTTTGGGAGACGACAATATGGTGATTTAATTTCGTTTTCCTTTTGAGCTGTTTAAACGGTTTATTGTAAACATCGTTTTTAGTTCGAATTCGCACGACAGATAAATTAAACATTTAATTCTTTGCTTGGTCTAACTAACATCAAACAATGATACAAACCATATTACTATCTATAAGCTCTTTTTGTAACAACTAAAGCTAAAGCTTTAGTATACACTAGCGTTAACCCGCGACTTCGTCCGCATAAATTATATACCATATTTTAAATCAGATCATAAGCTATCAAACAAAAAAAGTTTCATCAAAATCGGTTCAGTAGTATTCGCGTGATACTCGAACAAACAAACAAACAAACAGACAGACAAAAAATCCAAAAATTTGTTATTTGGAATCAGGGACAGGTAAAAACCATGTCGTATTTTTTTTTTTTAATATTTTCAATGTACAGTCATATTTCTGTTACAGTTTTATAATAGTTTAGATTAGATAATATGCGACATTTTGATAGTTTGCCATAGTTACATAATTACTGTCCTGATTTGATTATAGAGAAATTACGCGCTCCCCTAGGGTCCTGACATATTTCTCATACTTGAAATACCTAGTAGTCAATACTATAAATTATCCACGAATGTAAATATTTTATTAATTTATTAATAAGCATACTATGGAACATTTTGTTATCGACACGAGCTAAATTGAATAACAATTACTCATTGAATAGTCAAAAAGTTAAATTGACGTGGAAATCCGATAGCTTACTCGCCGAATAAAGCAATATGCTGTATCGCTGGCAATGATATGCAGGATGTGAGAGTGAACAACGTGTTGTGATCGTTTCGCGGCATGACCGTGGGGAATATCTACCGGTTTCAAATGGGGAAACGTTCGGATAAGTTTAGTGATAAATTGATTTTGATAAAATACCCGTTATTGCTTATTATTTGTCATTGATCTTCTGGTAGGTACTTCACCAGATCGTCCAAAGCAAAGACTCTGCCTATTTTGGACTTCTGTCTTTCTTTACAATACTAACCCTTTTTAATGCGCAAATTGGTACATAGGAAACAATCCACAACACGTTTCGTCATTCATGCCACACTAAAAATCAAAATTTTCTGCTGAAGTAGCGTCGTCCGACCCACAAATACGGGAACATTCTGCAACAAGCATCGTCAATACAATAAATAAATCCACTACTAACACACTAACACTAACACACACCACTACTCCACTCCACTTAATACTAACTAGATATCTTATATTCTTAGTTACATATCAGAATTTGTTGTAATTATAGGAGAACAATACAAAATTTCTTATCTTATGTTATATATTATCTTACTTCTTCTTCTTATCGTGTCAATTGTTCTACTATTTCTATATTTCCACTATTTTTATAGGCCAGATATTCGGCGAGCCTAACAGCGTCCAGTGTGGCTTTATTGTTTGGGCACAACTGACATTCTAGCAGGTGTGACATCGACTGGATAGGTTCGCCGCAATCGCACTGCATTAAGCCAGGGTCTCTGCACCCCCAATTGCAAAAATCTTAATTATTCCTTCTCAAAAACCAGAAGATAGTTAAATTACACTGACTACCATGATAACTTCGAGAGATTGAAATGCAGCACAGCAAGAATGAGTATGTTTAACTTTTAAATAAGCTACCATTACAAAATGTGTTTGCAACACAATACCTTATCTTATCTTGTTGTGGGGCCTGGCAAGCCAGCAACACTTCGACCCAGTGGGATCTTTTGTGTTAGCCCTAATACTGTTAGCTTTCTTCACACTTCAAGGCAATACCATTGAGGGGGAGAAACCTAAGATCTCCAGGTTTTGGGTATCCATCCCCAAAGAAACCCAGCACAATACCTTACTTTCCACGTGATAATAATTCAGCATTTTCGGTAAATACAATATCCACCTAACTTTCAACTACGAAATGTTTTGCTAAATTTGTAAATTGCAGTTCAATACTGTTGAGGATTTTAACATCAAAAATACCTACGCAAATACAGTTAGCACCCTCTGGTATACGATGCGAATGCAAGCTAATCTGCACTGAGCCTGTCAGCACATCACAACGATTGAATCGTGTTCAATTCGAAACCGATCGTGTATCTGCCACCGATTTAGGCACCTACCTACTGTATATGTATACCTACAGACAAATATGCCATTTTATTTTAACTGACACAAAATCGCGTATAGGTATTTTTGTTGAATGTTTTTGTGGGTTTACAACTGGTTTACAACACATTCTACTATCATAGAAAAGAATGTTTCTAAGTTAGTTTCTTCATCATTGTTAATAGGTATGCCTGGGTGGTGGATCACAAAATAAAGCGGGAACAAAGGAATGTTCCCCCCCCCCCCCCCCCCCGAAACCAAAGGCATGTAGTTTATTATGGAACAGCAGATTTTTTTTTGTGCTGACGGTTTTGCTCCCATAGTAAATGTTGTTCAGTTTGGTGGATATAGTATGTGGTTTAAAGGTTAATGAAGAAGGGCCAAGTAAAATGTACCTACCCTAAGGGTGCCTGTCCATTGAAGCTGTGCGAGCTGTGTAGCTGTGTTTTTTTAACCAATCAGGAGCTCGGGCGAGATTGGTTAAAAAAACACAGCTACACAGCTCGCACAGCTTCAATGGACAGGCAGCCTACTTATGGTACCTACTGTGACGAAACCAACTTTTCAAAAATAGAATTATTCATGTTTTTTTCTTGTGTCTCTGTAGTTAAGGAATTTTAGAAAATCCCCTATCGTATCCAGTGTTTTTTCACATGGCAAACATTTCATTAACAACGCCATCTAGTTTACTTTTATGATAGCTAAAAGCTATGATGATGATGGTTATATTCATTCTATTATGACATCAGGCGCCATCTAGTTTACGCGTCACTAATACAAGATCATTAGGTTGGCACGACACGGCGTGTGCGCCAATCAGTGCCTTTCTAAAATCGCCATCATGCGACTACCACCGCCGCCTAGCGGTCCGCGTAGTGCATATTAGGTTGGTACTATACCTTACCTGAGATGTTTACGCCAATCAGCATCGTAGAATTTACTTTCTGGTATTAACTTCATGCAAAATATAAATTAATGTATGAAGTTTGTTCGATTCCTCATTGGCTGAATTTTTGTGGCCAAAATCGGAACTAATGCACTTGAGAGCCTATTGGCTAATCTTAGAAACCGTTTTCATTGGCTATCGCTCTCAAAATAATGATATAAAACTGCGTGCAAGCCCATATTTGAGGAGTTTTATTTTACCATCTTGATGGCAGAGAACTACGGAAGTACTGGCGTCGGTCCGATACACAGTGCTTTCTGGAGGGAAACATATTCCACTCCTCGGAAATGTGCTTCTAGCCAACGCGTGGCAACCGGCCCGTTGTGCTATTTATTCGCGTATCCAGATTCCGAATTTAGCAAAGTCAATTTAGGGTTTAGAATCCGAACTAGTATAGCTGAACAACAGCTTATTATAAAGTATAGTAGTACGGGAGTGCATAGGTAAATTGTAGGGATTCATTTAGCTATCGCGTCCTAAGAGCTGCTGCAGAAGATGCTGATCTCCTGAGCCTGGCTTCCTGAGCTGCTGTCTGCCTGACGCTGTACCGAGGTCAGTAAATTTTATAATTATCGGTTAGGGTCGTATGTTAGGGTGTGTCATTCATTACAGGGTTCTAAATTTGTGTATGTATGTGTATGCAATTTATTTATTTTCTTTACAGATCTCCGGATGTCATAATCTAATTTCGTTTTATTTCTTTCAGCTATGTTGTGTCTAATCTTATTTTTCTTTCAGCAATTTTGTCTTATTTTAAAATTGTGTATGTATGTGTATGTAATTTATTTATTTTCCTTACAGATCTCCGGATGTCATAATCTAATTTTGTTTTATTTCTTTCAGCTATGTTGTGTCTGATCTTATTTTTCTTTCAGCAATTTTGTCTTGTTTTACCATTCTTTAATTAACCTTGTGTTTTATCCTACTTGTTTTGATCGTACCATTTTTCATTGACGTTTTGAATACGTGACGTTATTTGTGTGCCTATTCTTTTGCTTTGATTTACGTAACAGATTGATATCGAAATTCTATAGGAACTGTAGGTAGGTAGTTGAGTAGGTTAGCAGAATTTTCTTAATGTAGGTAGATACGATTGGGTTGGAAAGAAATTAGGTAGGTAGATGTAAGCAACATGCTGCGATCTCTGATGGAATGTTGTAGACGTGTCATTTTATTGAGCTGGATTGGAGCGGGACAGCTCATTGCGTGGCATTTCGAATGATGCGACTGAGGGATGAGGATTCCTTTCTATGCAGTGTTGTGTGGGACAGAGGGTTGACTTGGCTGTCTGTATATGGCGTGATTCTATCTTGTAGTATTTAATATTATACTGCAATCTGACCACCCTAGGGAAACTGTGGTCGTGAGGATATCGGAAAGTGAGTGTAGAATTGTATGATTGAATGTATAAAGGCCATGTGGTTTCGGATTGGAGCTGGACTGCCCATGGATAAAGATTTCTTCCTATGCAGTGCAATGAGGGACCAAGGGTTGACTTAACCGCCTGTAGCTGTTTGGTGTGATTTGATATTTATGCTAAAGGATTCTGACCACCCTAGGAAGATTCCGGTCGTAGAGATGTATGTTTGTATGTATATCTAGATATTTATGAAGGAAATTCTACGAGGGGCGTGTCTCGGCCAGGGTTGGACTGCACTTCTTATAAGTCTGTCTACCCTCAATAAGAATAAACGCCGCCGCCGCGTGAAAATATTTAGTACGCACTGTGGGTGTATGTATAATTGTTACGGGTTGTACCTACATAGTTTTACATGTATGTATGTTGGTATGAATCCTTTTGATACCATAATGATTTCTAAACTAAACATGAAATCTGTTCATTTGGAGGAATTAGTTATTTTATACTTACCTACATTATTTAAATATGATCGTCGTTTTATATTTTATTCACATTTTGCTTTTAAAAGAATCTGTGATAATTCATATTTAAATAGTGTCCTATATTTCCATTGATTTTGATACATAGGCTGAATTTTAGTACGGTCGATAGTTCGGATTGGTGGTAGGCTTGCCTGCTATACCGAGGGCCGCGGGTTCGAGTCCCGTGGGTGCAGAATGTCTGATTGATGAATGTGATAAGAGTATTCTTGCGTTTTCGCTCTTTCTATTTGCACGCATGCGAACGGGATGGGAGGCGTGATATAGCTGATTTCGTTGCTATTTGGAATGGATATAGATTCATGAGTTTGGATGGATGATTTGAGTGAAATGTCCAGAATATTTTCTTATTTTACAAATATCTACCTTATATTCCTAAGATTAAGGCCTACATTGGATTGGAGCTTAGATTTTGAATATTTTATGTTCGTATTTTATATGAATTCTTTGTTGTTTTAAAATTACTTCAATTGTGGGGCAGCCGTGTAATAGCTACGCCATCTAGTGGAAAATTCGTGAATTTCTTAGAGTCCGTGCGCTTTACAGATAACGTTCAATATATTTTAAGTAGTTCGATTCTTTGCGACTAGAGGCCGCCACTAGTGACACAATTCGTCTAACTTTTTTATTTATAATGAATGTTTTTATTCTTTAAATTTATTTAAATATGAATGAGTTTAGTTCTTTATATTGCTTTTTTATATTTATACAGAGACGTCTGGTGAGATATTTATGAACTTTTACGAAAGCAAGCGCTCTGTGTATTTAACGCTCAATTATATTGAGGTAGTACACTTTGTCACCACTGGAGGTCGTTACTAGTGACATGATTCAGTGACTCTTAATTTTATTTTATAATATTATTTAAATATAAATAAACCAAATTAATTATAATATCTTCTTAAATAATCAACGCTATTTAAAATTATTTACGCTTTCTTTAAAATGGAATGAGATAGACATTTGCCTAACTTAGCTTTACAAAACTTTATTATTTTACCTTTGGGAAATGAAATGATTTTCATCGGCCATACGTCTAATATTTCTAATTGAATCTTAATTAATAAACTTCCAACATGTGAGGTTTTCATTTGATATTTTTATTTTTGATAATATAATCAATTAAATTTTTTACAGTGATCCTATATAGTGGAACAAGTTGTCAAAGCAATCTTTCAATTGCTTTTAATTATTATGATGCCAAATTGATATTTGATATTTATTTTGCTATAACATTATTATTAAATACCTACTTAATTAAATTCAATATTTAGATAGGATTATTTATAAACCTAGGTACTTGTTTGCCTGGTTTCGGTTGTAAAAAGGCGATGCCAGTTTCAGGTATTGGCTTTTGGTTGTGGTTGATTGGTGTGGTGCCATTTATTTTATAAACCTAGGTACTTGTTTGCCTGGTTTTGGTTGTTAAAAGGCAATGCCAGTTTCAGGCATTGGCTTTTATTTGTGGTTGATTGGTGTGGTGCCATATATTTTATAAACCTAGGTACTTGTTTGCCTGGTTTTGGTTGTTAAAAGGCAATGCTATTTTCAGGCGTTGACTTTTATTTGTAGTTGCTATACTTGTTGCCATTTTTCCTAGTGCACACTTCAGGTTGTCTAACTTACCTTACCTAAAACCTCTTTTATCATAATTTGGTTGCAGTCATGGAGTTTGTTTGGCTATTTCTTCTCAATGACAAAGCATCTTGCTGAAATAGCTCTTAAATATCGAGTCAGTCAAAAATATGATCATGAAACAAAACAAAATACAATGATCGCATGGATTCCTACCCTACATAAGAAATTATTTTCATACACTTGTATCTCTGATATATTTTATCATACCCTAGTGCTACGACACTTTTATACAGACCCAAACATCTTTTTTATCTCTACTATTTAAGTGTCTTTGACACAATTCCTTCTAGAATTCCAGGGATGGAGTTTAGAGTTTTGTTTTCACTGAATAATCTATTTTGTGAGAGATCTTTAGCCAGTCACTACGGGATATGTTCACCTCAATTTCAATATGACTCTACACGGAGGAAGGACCATCTCAAAGTGACTCTCTACAAAAGTTGGAATGCATAGCATATTGTTAATTCTACAGTAGAAAACATTTTCATCACCTTCTGTGTGGGGATTGCCATTGCAATAGTCACTTATCTAGTCCTCGAGATGCCGATAAGGACCGGATTGGATATAGTCGTGTCGAACAAAAAACATAATGCTTTGGCCTGGGCTTCTACTATGCTTGATGGACACCTTATTGAAGAACTTGAGAGATGGAGGGTGAGGTTTTGCAGGTTATATTCACACATAGAGCCCATTTTATTTGAGTAAAAAATTATTTTACTATTAGCAGTGCACGAAGGCTGTTCACACTATCATATAATTCACCACATAAACTACATTAATATCGGTATTGATTGGACGTATTGAATTTAATAATATGGATCGCCACACATGAAATAGATTTTGTGTAGTTTGGTTTTATTCAACTCTGGCTTCTTCCTAAGGGATAGTCGACTCATTATTTAATTCAATTCAAAATACCTTGAGTCATTCAGTTTAAATATGGTTTATAACCATAAAATTCAAATAACATCGAATTTCATTTTAATATATTTTATACCTTCTTTCAGGAAAATAATAGATAAAAAAAAAGGTTTCCCCTTTAGTTTGTCCAGTTTTCCTGGAGGAGGTTACCCCTGGTTGACCTCCACAGTAGAGGGAGCGAAGGTTGGGGCTCCCTCTGATCCCCTCTGTCATGGGGGGCCCCCTTTCCCATTATTCCCCTCGCTTCTGAGGGGACCCCCATTTCCTTTCCTCTTACCTATACAGATTCCAAATATACTAACCAGTATGAATACCATTTTTACCTTATCTACTTTATTTTCATCAAATATAATATTATTTTACTAAACTTTATTTTTAAAATAATTATTTATGCTAGATTATCTTTTTTCATACATCTCGCAACCTCTACAAAGTTCTTGCGTTACTACACAACTGTCCACAATATAGGGTTCCTACTTTTCTAATAGACGATCACATCAAAGGCCATAATAACTTCTATAACTTCATGTATTTCCTAATTTTATATTTTCGAAATATTTCTTATAAGTAAAGATTTCTCTTTAGTATTATTTTTTATATTTTAAACGACCCAGGGGGGGGGTTGTTACAATTTGGTGCCGTGACCAGGATTGTTTTGACTTGGTGTTACTACTGCTTTATTAATATACTGTGTAGGCTTTTTAGCCTACAATTTGTTGTTCGTGTAATGGATAGAGGTTTCAAATGTGGGATGTTGAAAAATTTATAGATCTCATTTTCTAAATCTACGCTCATTCTTCTAAAACTTTTAGATATTTCTGAATGGGGGGCGAGGGGAAATTTACTTATGTAAAGCGACAGGTTTTAAGTTTTATGAGGGTTAATAGGGTTACGATTACGAACGCAGAGTTTATAGTTAAATTCATGTAGTACAAAATCTAAGCTTCAACATAAGTTTTCACATACCGACGTGAAAACGATAGAATGACGAATGAAAAAAGGATGAACGAATGAAATGTGTGAGTAATGAATGACCGATCGCTCAGTCATTCAACGCAAGGCAGTGAGATGCGACTGGGAATCATGCCGAACGACGTGACCTTGTAAGTACGCGCGTTGCACTTGTTTAGTGTTTTCGAATATTTTGTTCAGGATTACATTTTTTTTTGCGTTTTATCAACGGATATATTTGTAATTACGGTTTCAAGTCTCTTTTACGGATCTTATGATTACAATTACGTTTCTTTTATGATAACGCGTTACATAATTTCTTTATTGACGGAATCAGGATAATCTTTATCGGGTGAGAGTTGGTTTACTAGATCGTAAAATACGTAGAATCACAGATTGCGGAATTTTTTTGAAAAGTATGAAACGGTTAAGATATGTTGAGGTTATGACCGTCTAGTGGTTAGGACCCTACGCTGTGATGCTGATAACATAAAAAGGATCAGGTGTTATGAAAATAAAAAATAAAAAGATAATCCACATTTAAAGCAACAGAATTTCTACGCGAGCTGTACAATGAAAAGCTGGACGCAAGGAGAGACATCAGAAGTCACATGGGAGTCATCATTGGTCGCTGTAATGTGGGGGCGTCGAACATTCTGCAAAATAGGAGCAACCAGGTGAAAGGTTTACAGTCGTCTGCCACTGCCAGTACACTACTTCAAGAAATTTCTGTAACAATACCATCGTCAGTGTCATCGAGATCGAATTTACCAACGATAAAATAAAGGAGTGGGAGCTGTTGCTGCTGCTGTAATGCTTCATTTAAATGTTTTTGCATTATTTCATTTCATTATCATTTCATTTCGTTTTGTAACAAAACAAAATAAAATTAACAATCATCTTTGTTGTGAATAGAATGCGCTACAGAGAACGGCTCAGATTTCAATTCAGGCTGAAGTTTGAAAAGTATAACAAATGCGGTGTAGTTTTCGTATTTTATGCTCAATAGATACGGTTGATATTTAAATTAATCAAGTTGGTTTTTCTCATTGAGTAATACATTTTAGTTCGGTAGTAACCTCATAAAATGTAGGGGGCGATTGTGACGAAACCAACTTTTCAAAAATAGAATTATTCATGTTTTTTTCTTGTGTCTCTGTAGTTAAGGAATTTTAGAAAATCCCCTATCGTATCCAGTGTTTTTTCACATGGCAAACATTTCATTAACAACGCCATCTAGTTTACTTTTATGATAGCTAAAAGCTATGATGATGATGGTTATATTCATTCTATTATGACATCAGGCGCCATCTAGTTTACGCGTCACTAATACAAGATCATTAGGTTGGCACGACACGGCGTGTGCGCCAATCAGTGCCTTTCTAAAATCGCCATCATGCGACTACCACCGCCGCCTAGCGGTCCGCGTAGTGCATATTAGGTTGGTACTATACCTTACCTGAGATGTTTACGCCAATCAGCATCGTAGAATTTACTTTCTGGTATTAACTTCATGCAAAATATAAATTAATGTATGAAGTTTGTTCGATTCCTCATTGGCTGAATTTTTGTGGCCAAAATCGGAACTAATGCACTTGAGAGCCTATTGGCTAATCTTAGAAACCGTTTTCATTGGCTATCGCTCTCAAAATAATGATATAAAACTGCGTGCAAGCCCATATTTGAGGAGTTTTATTTTACCATCTTGATGGCAGAGAACTACGGAAGTACTGGCGTCGGTCCGATACACAGTGCTTTCTGGAGGGAAACATATTCCACTCCTCGGAAATGTGCTTCTAGCCAACGCGTGGCAACCGGCCCGTTGTGCTATTTATTCGCGTATCCAGATTCCGAATTTAGCAAAGTCAATTTAGGGTTTAGAATCCGAACTAGTATAGCTGAACAACAGCTTATTATAAAGTATAGTAGTACGGGAGTGCATAGGTAAATTGTAGGGATTCATTTAGCTATCGCGTCCTAAGAGCTGCTGCAGAAGATGCTGATCTCCTGAGCCTGGCTTCCTGAGCTGCTGTCTGCCTGACGCTGTACCGAGGTCAGTAAATTTTATAATTATCGGTTAGGGTCGTATGTTAGGGTGTGTCATTCATTACAGGGTTCTAAATTTGTGTATGTATGTGTATGCAATTTATTTATTTTCTTTACAGATCTCCGGATGTCATAATCTAATTTCGTTTTATTTCTTTCAGCTATGTTGTGTCTAATCTTATTTTTCTTTCAGCAATTTTGTCTTATTTTAAAATTGTGTATGTATGTGTATGTAATTTATTTATTTTCCTTACAGATCTCCGGATGTCATAATCTAATTTTGTTTTATTTCTTTCAGCTATGTTGTGTCTGATCTTATTTTTCTTTCAGCAATTTTGTCTTGTTTTACCATTCTTTAATTAACCTTGTGTTTTATCCTACTTGTTTTGATCGTACCATTTTTCATTGACGTTTTGAATACGTGACGTTATTTGTGTGCCTATTCTTTTGCTTTGATTTACGTAACAGATTGATATCGAAATTCTATAGGAACTGTAGGTAGGTAGTTGAGTAGGTTAGCAGAATTTTCTTAATGTAGGTAGATACGATTGGGTTGGAAAGAAATTAGGTAGGTAGATGTAAGCAACATGCTGCGATCTCTGATGGAATGTTGTAGACGTGTCATTTTATTGAGCTGGATTGGAGCGGGACAGCTCATTGCGTGGCATTTCGAATGATGCGACTGAGGGATGAGGATTCCTTTCTATGCAGTGTTGTGTGGGACAGAGGGTTGACTTGGCTGTCTGTATATGGCGTGATTCTATCTTGTAGTATTTAATATTATACTGCAATCTGACCACCCTAGGGAAACTGTGGTCGTGAGGATATCGGAAAGTGAGTGTAGAATTGTATGATTGAATGTATAAAGGCCATGTGGTTTCGGATTGGAGCTGGACTGCCCATGGATAAAGATTTCTTCCTATGCAGTGCAATGAGGGACCAAGGGTTGACTTAACCGCCTGTAGCTGTTTGGTGTGATTTGATATTTATGCTAAAGGATTCTGACCACCCTAGGAAGATTCCGGTCGTAGAGATGTATGTTTGTATGTATATCTAGATATTTATGAAGGAAATTCTACGAGGGGCGTGTCTCGGCCAGGGTTGGACTGCACTTCTTATAAGTCTGTCTACCCTCAATAAGAATAAACGCCGCCGCCGCGTGAAAATATTTAGTACGCACTGTGGGTGTATGTATAATTGTTACGGGTTGTACCTACATAGTTTTACATGTATGTATGTTGGTATGAATCCTTTTGATACCATAATGATTTCTAAACTAAACATGAAATCTGTTCATTTGGAGGAATTAGTTATTTTATACTTACCTACATTATTTAAATATGATCGTCGTTTTATATTTTATTCACATTTTGCTTTTAAAAGAATCTGTGATAATTCATATTTAAATAGTGTCCTATATTTCCATTGATTTTGATACATAGGCTGAATTTTAGTACGGTCGATAGTTCGGATTGGTGGTAGGCTTGCCTGCTATACCGAGGGCCGCGGGTTCGAGTCCCGTGGGTGCAGAATGTCTGATTGATGAATGTGATAAGAGTATTCTTGCGTTTTCGCTCTTTCTATTTGCACGCATGCGAACGGGATGGGAGGCGTGATATAGCTGATTTCGTTGCTATTTGGAATGGATATAGATTCATGAGTTTGGATGGATGATTTGAGTGAAATGTCCAGAATATTTTCTTATTTTACAAATATCTACCTTATATTCCTAAGATTAAGGCCTACATTGGATTGGAGCTTAGATTTTGAATATTTTATGTTCGTATTTTATATGAATTCTTTGTTGTTTTAAAATTACTTCAATTGTGGGGCAGCCGTGTAATAGCTACGCCATCTAGTGGAAAATTCGTGAATTTCTTAGAGTCCGTGCGCTTTACAGATAACGTTCAATATATTTTAAGTAGTTCGATTCTTTGCGACTAGAGGCCGCCACTAGTGACACAATTCGTCTAACTTTTTTATTTATAATGAATGTTTTTATTCTTTAAATTTATTTAAATATGAATGAGTTTAGTTCTTTATATTGCTTTTTTATATTTATACAGAGACGTCTGGTGAGATATTTATGAACTTTTACGAAAGCAAGCGCTCTGTGTATTTAACGCTCAATTATATTGAGGTAGTACACTTTGTCACCACTGGAGGTCGTTACTAGTGACATGATTCAGTGACTCTTAATTTTATTTTATAATATTATTTAAATATAAATAAACCAAATTAATTATAATATCTTCTTAAATAATCAACGCTATTTAAAATTATTTACGCTTTCTTTAAAATGGAATGAGATAGACATTTGCCTAACTTAGCTTTACAAAACTTTATTATTTTACCTTTGGGAAATGAAATGATTTTCATCGGCCATACGTCTAATATTTCTAATTGAATCTTAATTAATAAACTTCCAACATGTGAGGTTTTCATTTGATATTTTTATTTTTGATAATATAATCAATTAAATTTTTTACAGTGATCCTATATAGTGGAACAAGTTGTCAAAGCAATCTTTCAATTGCTTTTAATTATTATGATGCCAAATTGATATTTGATATTTATTTTGCTATAACATTATTATTAAATACCTACTTAATTAAATTCAATATTTAGATAGGATTATTTATAAACCTAGGTACTTGTTTGCCTGGTTTCGGTTGTAAAAAGGCGATGCCAGTTTCAGGTATTGGCTTTTGGTTGTGGTTGATTGGTGTGGTGCCATTTATTTTATAAACCTAGGTACTTGTTTGCCTGGTTTTGGTTGTTAAAAGGCAATGCCAGTTTCAGGCATTGGCTTTTATTTGTGGTTGATTGGTGTGGTGCCATATATTTTATAAACCTAGGTACTTGTTTGCCTGGTTTTGGTTGTTAAAAGGCAATGCTATTTTCAGGCGTTGACTTTTATTTGTAGTTGCTATACTTGTTGCCATTTTTCCTAGTGCACACTTCAGGTTGTCTAACTTACCTTACCTAAAACCTCTTTTATCATAATTTGGTTGCAGTCATGGAGTTTGTTTGGCTATTTCTTCTCAATGACAAAGCATCTTGCTGAAATAGCTCTTAAATATCGAGTCAGTCAAAAATATGATCATGAAACAAAACAAAATACAATGATCGCATGGATTCCTACCCTACATAAGAAATTATTTTCATACACTTGTATCTCTGATATATTTTATCATACCCTAGTGCTACGACACTTTTATACAGACCCAAACATCTTTTTTATCTCTACTATTTAAGTGTCTTTGACACAATTCCTTCTAGAATTCCAGGGATGGAGTTTAGAGTTTTGTTTTCACTGAATAATCTATTTTGTGAGAGATCTTTAGCCAGTCACTACGGGATATGTTCACCTCAATTTCAATATGACTCTACACGGAGGAAGGACCATCTCAAAGTGACTCTCTACAAAAGTTGGAATGCATAGCATATTGTTAATTCTACAGTAGAAAACATTTTCATCACCTTCTGTGTGGGGATTGCCATTGCAATAGTCACTTATCTAGTCCTCGAGATGCCGATAAGGACCGGATTGGATATAGTCGTGTCGAACAAAAAACATAATGCTTTGGCCTGGGCTTCTACTATGCTTGATGGACACCTTATTGAAGAACTTGAGAGATGGAGGGTGAGGTTTTGCAGGTTATATTCACACATAGAGCCCATTTTATTTGAGTAAAAAATTATTTTACTATTAGCAGTGCACGAAGGCTGTTCACACTATCATATAATTCACCACATAAACTACATTAATATCGGTATTGATTGGACGTATTGAATTTAATAATATGGATCGCCACACATGAAATAGATTTTGTGTAGTTTGGTTTTATTCAACTCTGGCTTCTTCCTAAGGGATAGTCGACTCATTATTTAATTCAATTCAAAATACCTTGAGTCATTCAGTTTAAATATGGTTTATAACCATAAAATTCAAATAACATCGAATTTCATTTTAATATATTTTATACCTTCTTTCAGGAAAATAATAGATAAAAAAAAAGGTTTCCCCTTTAGTTTGTCCAGTTTTCCTGGAGGAGGTTACCCCTGGTTGACCTCCACAGTAGAGGGAGCGAAGGTTGGGGCTCCCTCTGATCCCCTCTGTCATGGGGGGCCCCCTTTCCCATTATTCCCCTCGCTTCTGAGGGGACCCCCATTTCCTTTCCTCTTACCTATACAGATTCCAAATATACTAACCAGTATGAATACCATTTTTACCTTATCTACTTTATTTTCATCAAATATAATATTATTTTACTAAACTTTATTTTTAAAATAATTATTTATGCTAGATTATCTTTTTTCATACATCTCGCAACCTCTACAAAGTTCTTGCGTTACTACACAACTGTCCACAATATAGGGTTCCTACTTTTCTAATAGACGATCACATCAAAGGCCATAATAACTTCTATAACTTCATGTATTTCCTAATTTTATATTTTCGAAATATTTCTTATAAGTAAAGATTTCTCTTTAGTATTATTTTTTATATTTTAAACGACCCAGGGGGGGGGTTGTTACACTACCCTTATACAACGTGTTAATAAATTAGCGCAAAACGTCATACACCCCAACTGATTTATAACAAAATAATTAGATTGAAACAATAATTTCATTATTTTGATTATTATAAAATTTTAAGCTATTCCCATTTTAAGGCAAAAATGATTTATTATCATTTCAGCAATGAATGAAAGCGTTAGCGTACTCATGGATACATTTTAATAATCTTGTTTTAGTAGTAAGGAGGGTGAGTGTGCCCATGCGGTGGGTTGACATCGGGTTCAGTAAATTTGAAGTAAAAAAAAAATATTTTGAAAAAAATTACCTATGTTGAACTTGAAATCATGATAATTCGATTCTGCTCTCGATTCTGCTCTCGATTCTAAACAAACTACTTTCTAGTTTTGCGTTAATTCATTAACACGTTGTATATTGAAGAGGCGAGAGATGTGTATCGCAATCATAGTGTGTGGAGATCTATTGTCTCTGTCTACCCCAGTAACATATGGCGGAAGCATACGTATGTACCTCAATGTACCTATGTATGTATATTCTGCGTATATACTGACTGTAATTATTCCGCTACAGAAGTAATTAACACCTATTTTCCCGACTCTGTAAATAAATGTGTGAAAACGTAACACAAACAACAAGTCCAGTGATATTGCTCTTTGGTGCACTATAAAGTATTCATTTGCCATTACAGTTACGTCTACATAAGAAACCTACTAAATTAAACCATTTTCATACTTATGAAGCTAACATTAAGAGTTTTTACAGGGCACTTCTTATATGGACTATGGTTCAGTTAGATGTGATGCGCCGAGTGACGCCAACCCACATGAATATTCCACCTCCATTATAGACCTTAACATAAAGGCAAACGGTCTATTGTATAATTTAGTTGTCGGACAAGATTACGCGATACTATCTTTCAGAACAACAAGTTATGTTGTTCTCACGCTCTATTTGTGTCTTTTAAAGCTGTTTGTTGTCAAAATGTAAACAGATTTCTTGAATGTCTAATAATTTCATGTTTATGGTTGAGTTTATATACATAGTTTCTATGAGTTTAACCTAAATTACATACACACGTTAACAAATGAGCTATTAGAACCTCGTCTGCCTACTCTTGGTGTTTTAATTTTATACTCTACTAACATAATTTTATACAGAGTGTAGCACCCTAATAGTATATTGAGAAAAAAAAACAGCTCAGCCCCATACAAAACTGCAGTACCGACACGACTAAAATGTATGGGACAGCAGATTTTTTTAAATTTTTCTCTTGTTTGGCTCCATAGTGAAAGTTGTTCAGTTTGATGATCTGAAGCACCCCATTAAGTATTACTAGGATGTTTTGTTACATCCCATAAGTTCTTCAGACAATACGTCCCTTATAGGTACAACCTTCTTGAGTTCTTCTTTCTTATATGGACTATGTTGTTTTAAATACAATATTTTTATTTTATTCTTTATAGAATCTGTAAAAGATATATCTAAGTAACTATCAATTAATATACCGAAAACATATAACCACGAGAAGAAAGTTTAATTACAAAAAACAAAAATCGTCTAAGGCCTATCGAATAAAAACAGAATCGCGTAAAACCTAAAAAGCGAAAACAAAACGCATAATAGGCCAGCTTTACTAGACAAAAAGCGATTTTCTTCATAGCCTAGCAGTGCCGGTGTAATGGCTCAAACTGAGTGCCGACCGTGTTTTGTCGTTGGTACCTAATTCCTATCGAGTTCACGCTCGCTCTCTCCAAATAAATTACCGGCCAGATTGACCTAGAAAGCTTCTGCCTATGCCGATGCCGTACGGAACAATGATCTCTATTATTTTAGTTTAAACCTTACGGTAAGTTATTTATAGTCTGTAGGACTCCACTGCACAGAGCAGGCGCAATAAAGGATTCGTTTGCAAAAAAAAAATATGCGTATAATATAGTACAGTAGTACCAGGTTTATAAGTCTTACCGATAACGGTTTGACATCAGGGCCTATAGACAAAGTAATATTTCTATTGACGTAGACGGTAGTAGAAATGGCAGAATGTATGGATTTGACATTGGCGATCGAAACATTTTGACGTTTGCTTTCTCCACCATACGTCAAGTCCATACATTTTTTCGTTTCTATTAGCGTCGACGCCAATAGAATTTCAACTTGTCTATGGAGTACGATTTTTGAATCTCATACGATGAGCTCAGCAGTTGTAAATTTACGGATATACGCATTTTTTTCTGCTGATTTGACTTTCAAAAATCCGCACTCCTGGAGCTATGATTTTTAATGTCGAATCAGCAGTAGGAAGTTGTACGTCTCCATAGTAATATTGACATTTTCAACTGCTGAGTTCACTTCAAAGAATAAGTTTCAAAAATCGCACTACTGTTATGTATTCTTAAGGTCACAAGGATGTATGTATAGTTTTCCTGTAGACGCAAGAATTGTGAGCCAAAAAAAAAGTGACGTCATCAGTTTTTTGTTTGGAAGTAATAAAACAATCCTTGTGACTTCAAGAATACATTACAGAAGTCAAACATCGCGCATATTCTGCAAGCGAAATCCTTCATGGCAACTGCTTTAGCAGGGTTCAAGCACGAATCCAGGCTAGGTTTCGGAGGGGGGGGGGGACGACGACATTTATTTTCGGAGGAGGGGGGGATTTTCATTGAAAACCGATGAAAAAACTATAGCTGTAATCCAATTTAGAAAGTCATTGCTGTAATCACAAATATTCTGATTTCAGGGAAGGATAAATTCCACCTATCCCCCCCCCCCCCCCCCCCCTCTTGGATACGTGCCTGGCAGGGTTTAAGCCTCCTCTCATCGAAAAGGGTTGGTGAAATGGAGTTGTAACTACTCCATCCGGCTAATTGTGTTTTGATAGAGTCAAGTTAGTGGTCAACCTGTCTTATTTCCTTTCTATCACAATCATCAGCCATGATGCCCCACTACAGAGCTCAGGCTTATCCTCAAGGAGGGTGAATGGGTATAGTCCGCCACGCGTGCCCAATGCGGGTTGGTGGACTTCACATACGCATCGGTATTTCTTCTTCAGCATATGCAGGTTTCCTCACGGCGTTTTCCTTCACCGTTTGAGAGCAGTCGGTATTACGGACATAACTTGAAAAACTCATCGGCACATGGCATGTTGTCCTTGCGGACTTGAACCCCGACCCCTCATAATTGAGCGTACATATTTCTCCACAACGTTCATCTCCTTTCTATGTCTTTCTCTTATTTCATTTTCAGGATTGAATAGGTACTATACAGGGTGAAATTGATATCATTAGCATCCTTTTAAACTAAGAGTTTAACCATCAAACTGAACAACATTTACTATGGGAGCAAACCAATCGGAGCAAAAATAAAATCATTTTATTTTTGCTCCGATCGGTTTGCTCCCATAGTAAAAGTTGTTCAGTTTTATGGGTAGACTCTTAGTTTAAAAGGATGCTAATGATATCAATTTCACCCTGTAGAGATAGGATGCAATAGAGAGCAATGGAAACACGAATTTATAAGGCAATTTGTATCCTTATGTGTATTTAATATATTCAGGAATAACGTAATAGAATATTTTCCAAGATTTTTTGCTATGGAAAAATCTTATAGCCATTAAATTGTTTAACCTATTTCAAGAGTCAACACCTGCTCTAATTTCTAAGCCACCTCCAGCTTATTCCTTGAGGGGGTATCGAGTTTTCACATCGACCTCGATTTTGTTGAGCGTTATAAAAACGAAGGGAAAAAATATGTTTGTTTACTTCAGTTGTTATTGAAACTGAGATAAATATTAACCTTTCCACACCTACACCCACCCAAACCCTACACATAAAAATATCTTCCCTAACAAAATTATTTTCATGGACCATTATTAACCTTTAAACCACATATTCTGCCCATCAAACTGAACAACTTATACTATGGGACCTAACCTGTCAGTGCAATAAAAATCAGCTGTTCCATACTAAAATACAGCGCCTACTCGACTCAAATTTAATGTACGACACAGCAGATTTTTTTTATGCGCTGACTGGTTAGGTCCCATAATAGTAAAAGTTGTTCAGTTTGATGGGTAGAGTATGTGGTTTAAAGGTTAATGATACTTTTCCTTACACCCAGTATAGGTAAGAGTAAAAAAAAATCAAAGCCCATGCAGGTACGTTAAAAACAGTTACTTTTAGTTCTAAAAAAAAATCTTTACGTGCTCTTCTGAAGTTGCACTGATCGACAAAGTAAAGGTACACAAATCAAGTACTTAGCTTAGGTAATATCAGTTACAGAATTACATGATAATAATATGATCGTATCGCTCGTATGATGACATTAATAAAGTTCTCGGTTAGTTAAGTGAACTATAGAATGTGTTTGAATAATGTATTGAGTTGCGAGACGGGGCGAGTCAAGCCGCGGATATCATGCCGAGTAATCATATTACGATGTCGCTTATGTAAGTAAATAGTGAAAGTAGTATTGTATACTTCATGTCTAGAGTTGTATGAGATGAAACTGTGGACGCAGAATACATATTATTAATATTGTCGCTCGGGAAATGTATTTATCTCTTTATTCCGTCTTCACAGTTAAAACAGCGTATGAAAGAAAACAGGCTCCTTTTTTGTCCTGGAAGAGAAACGATACGAAAAAGCTAAACCTATACGAAATAAAACCGGTCAAGTGCGAGTCGGGCTACTCGCGCACCGCACTCGCGTTCTGTACCAAACCACCATAGAACACAACATTATTAACTAAGAAAAAAATTGTTTTTGTCCGGGACCTTTAGCGCGAGACCGACTCACACTTGGCCGGTTTTTAGTATTTGATGTTATTCTGTAGAGTTTGCTCTATAATGACACTATAGAGCGTGAAGAAAAAACGTTGATAAAAACTAGTTTCTTGTTGAAAACCTCCCTTAATTTTTAACTTTCTGCCATTATTATTTTTTTGTTAACAAATCTGCCGCAATAACGCATAATCTGAGAAAATTTCAACTATCTAGCTATTACGGTTCAAAAGTTACAGCCCTAAATAGGTAGGACAGACGGACGGACGGACGGACAGACGGACAGACGGACAGACGGACGGACGGACAACGTAGGCTTAGTAATAGGGTCCCGTTTTCACCCTTTGGGTACCCCTAAAAACGTGTAAATTGCATTTGCATCGTTTAACAATGTGACTAGTGCACTAAAATGTTAAATGCTAGACTAGTTCCCCAAATCGTCTAGTCACAAAATAAAAAAAGTTATAATAGTAAGTAGTAATTTATAATATGGGACCGTGATGATGTTAAATTGTAGGTACTGTTGCCTGATTCAAATAAATAAACATTAATTAATAATAAATAGGTAAATAATAAAAATGATCTATCTAATGATAAAAAAAAATCTTGAGGTTTTTGGATCACCCATGTGGTCACATACGTCTGATCCGAAATTAGGTAAAAAAACTATATAAATCCATCATTTATCAATGAGTATAAAAATTCGTCCCAAAGTTTCACAGAAATAGTTTCGATTGCTCGTCATTTCACATCAAGTATACTTAAGACACCGTATACGTTTTTTTTTGCACTGACAGGTCCCGTAGTGGTGAGTAGTGCTTATGTTGCTTAAGACACAGTATAAGAAAGAGTACCGATCTATTACTACATACACAGATACATAACATAACATAACATAACATAACATAACATAAGGTAATAAAAACAGGACTTCATAAAGATAACGGAGGGCAGCCCTGCCTAGCCCAGCAGTGGTACAGCAACGGTTGATATAATAATAATAATAAAGAATAGATAAGATACGACCACTAGTGTAGTTATAGGTGTAACATTGCTATTGGATTAGATTAAATCATAGACATAGTCAATCTTGCATCTAATTTACATACAAATGAACTGTTACCTCTAAATCGATTACAGAGGCCTCACATGGCATTGACAAATCGATTATTTTGTAGTGTCACAATGTTTGTTCGAAAATACTTTGAAAAAGCCACGACAGTGATTCGAAAAAGCCCAATTATAAAATCGGTTTTGATTCGACGGCGACGTTTAAAAGCTGTTTGTTTTTTGATAGAATCGACTCTCAGTTTTGTAAAAACTTTGCCAACTAATTCTAACAGACATCGAAAATGGGTATGACCGATTAACAGATTACGCAGTTTTGACATTGGAAATTGTCTTTTCGTTCGCCCCAGTATAGGCTCCGATTTCACGAAAAGGTACGATTGAAGATATGATATTCAAGAAAGTCTCAAAAGACTCATATTTACGAGAGCTGTAAGGTGCAAAAAGAATTTATCCGAGAAAGTCAAACACGAAAAAAAAGTTAAACACGAAAATAGTAAAAATAATTTTATTTTTTCCGAATTTTTGATTTTGGCGCTCGATATTTTGGAAACGAAGAATGATATCAAAAATATAAGAAAAATTCCTTTGGAAAATTTAGTCAGCTACATTATGAGCCAACAAAGACGATCGGGATTAGGGTTTGTCCTTTACCTTTTCGAGAAATATTTTTTCGAATTCCGTAGATTCATTTCCAATGTGCTCGATAGTCATGTGAGGCACGAAATCTGTGATTTTTTTTTTTCAAAACCGCAGTGATGATATAACAGGAAGCTCTACCATATGAATAGATAACAATAGTATTATCTATTCATATGGCTCTACCAGCATAAAACTTTTACCTCGTCAGTAAAAACCGGTTAAATTCAAGATGAACTTATGAAATTAATAATACTTCAGGAGGGCGATTGCGCAAATTTTAAACATCCAAGTTCCTAATCCAATTTCAGTTCTAATCACATTGCATTCAACTGTGTTTAATTTCGTATCGCGCTAAACTTGACTATTCTTATATGTCATCGTCATTATTAATCATCATAATTGCGCACTGCTGAACTAGGCCTCTCCCATCCCAAGGCGTGCCAAGAAACTCTACACTGAAAAAAATGCGAGCCTACTAAGACTCTTAATTAGCACCAAAATAATTGAAATGACGTTATGATTGTTTACTAAAAACAAAAGATGGTTAGTTGTAACAACCTTAGTAACAACAAGCCCAATTCGTTTAACAAAGTTCTCTTAGTCGGAGAAGTCATGATGTTGACAGGCTCATAAATAAATAAATAAATAAATATCTTGGACAATGTCACACAAATTATCTAGTCACATTTAAAGTACCAGAATCTAGCCTGGACTTGTATTATGATGACTAGACAACGATATAGTATACATATATAGATACAAATATCCATGACTCGGGTACAAATATTCATATTCATCATACAAATATTTGTCCCTTACGGGATTCGAACCCGCGACCCTCGGCACAGCAGGCAGGTTCACTACCGACTGTGCTACCGGGCCGTCAAAAGGCTCATACGGAGTCATGATATTGGTTGTAGTAAACAAATTTTATTTTCAGTGTATCTTCGGCCTTCCGTAAGCAGTCGCTTCCTGCAACTTTTTTCAGATCGTCGGTCCAGGCAGAGGGCGTCCCACACTTTGCCTGTCAGTTCGTGGTCTCAACTCTAGAACTCTGACTCCCCATCGATTGACATGTCAGTTCTTTAGGTGATATGACCAGCCCATTGCCTCTATAGCTTGTTAATTTTCTGAGCTATTATTTTTATTTATTTTATTTTTATTTATTTTTCATTATTTTTCAATTTTGGACACAAACAGTCTTAATAAAAACAATATATCTAAAACTAGTAAACAGATACCAGACTCGGAGGTCCCAAAAACTATTTTATACAATTTCTATGAAAAAATACTTCGGTGTTTGGCATAACATAAATTTGAGTTACGAATTTACAGTTAGTTATAGCTAAACAATTTTGGAAAGTGAAAATGTTGCCAACTTAAACATAACATCATAGTTAAAAATAACATCGGTATTGTGACTTTATATAAATTTAGATTAGACTTAAGTAATTACAATTATAGTTAGGTAAATAATTTCAATTATAGTTGCTTAAGTAAACAATTTCGACAGATGCCAGTTAAACATTACGTTGCAAATAGAGAGTGATAAATAAGTTTTTCTGGCGTTATATGAATTTGGATTATGGTTACAGTTAGACAAATTCGGCAAGTGAAAGTGTTGCCATCTTTATTCTATTACATTATCGAGACAATCCATGAGGTTTTATGAGTAAGTTTCATGTACATTTTAGATTAAGATTAAGAGTTTAGGCGATTAGATATACAGTTAAACAATAGGTAAGTACGGCAAATTTGCCGAAAAGAGACAATGAAATTGCAGGAGTAAATTATTCGTTTATAGCATACAAAATTTTGCAGGAGTTCTTTTTGAAAGTATTTAAAGTACAGTTGAACATGTCAATACCCAGTAGGGACTTATTATACGAGGTGAAGCTGCGTCTGAGGAATGTGTTTTTGGCGTAATTAGTGTGACAAAAACCAATATTAAATAAAGCACCAGAACGCGAGAACGTACGAGGTATCCTGAAAGTGACCTTACTCAAAAGCGTGGATGAGTCTATTCTACTATTAACCAATTTATAAAGAAAGCAGGCATCGAGCAAGCAACGACGGTTCTTAAGAGATGGTATTTTATGTCGCTTAGCGCTCTCTGCATAACTGTGAAAGAAATTGCCGGTTCGAAAGTCAAGATTTTTTAAGAATTTATTTTGGACTTTTTCAATTCGTGCAATATTCACTGCATATTGTGGATTCCAGACAACACAACCAAATTCAAGAATACTTCTTACATACGCATAGTATAATATTTTGTGAGTTGAAGCATTATTAAAAACCTTACCAAAACGTAATATCATACCTAAGCGTTTTAAAGCTTTGTTGACTATCATATCTACATGAGCATTAAAATTCAACTTTGAGTCCAAAATAACTCCCAAATCCCTTACTTGACTCACTCGATTAATTACTTTACCGGCAATTGTATAATCATAGTATATTATAGGTTGTAACTTACGGGAGAACGTGATAGTATAACATTTGTCAACATTTAATTTTAAATGATTTACATCACAGAACCTACATAACTGGACAATATCCTGTTGCAGTAATGCACAGTCAGCAAGAGAGTCTACAATTTTAAATATTTTAGCGTCATCTGCATACAAAAGAAAGCGGGTAGGGTCTATGTATATGTATGTCAACTATGTAGTCTATGTCAACTACTTTATTTCTCTGAATTATCTTATCATTCCTTCTGTGGTCTGATCTCTCATAAAAACACCGACGAAATCTCTCTCCATAGCTCGCTGAGTGACTTTGAATTCATGAACGTATGAATGTGTGTTCAGTAAATGTACTACAAGATGTATCCACTTGTTCGATAGCAGGTAGGTATAGCTCCCCCCTCCCTCCCACGTTTCACGAGAAAGGCCACATAAGCCCACAGCTCCGTCCATCGTACTCTTAATTGCCACTCACTGACATTTGAAAAATCATACCACTCGTAGGTATCTACTATCTGCCATACCATGTTATATTAGCATACGTGTGGCACTAATTAGTTGATATAATAACAAATGGATACAGAGCTGTTATTCGGACCTACTCTTCACTATACTTAAATTCTACTACAAATACAGACTCACGAATCACGATCAATCATTCAATATTTATTCAAAGAATACTGGCAGTTATTTTTAAGGTGGTAACCATGAGTCAATGGTGGTAACATTAGAAATTCTAACATTATTCGTTTTTCATTCGTTCAACCATAATAGCGCTAGAGAATTAAAACAAGAGAAACACACGACCGTCTCACTCTTGGGACAGTCAGAATTATTGCTACAACTACCAGCTACCTTTGTACTATAAACAATTAAACATTCAATAATTTATTTATCTTATCTTACTAATATTATAAATGTGAAAGTTTGTGAGGTTGTAAGGTTGTATGTTTGTGGCGCAATCACGCATGAACGGCTGAACGGATTTGGATGAAATTTGGCACGCAGATAGAATGCGTTCTGGATTAACATATAGGATAATTTTTATCCCAGTAATGGGTTCCTGTGGGATAAATTATGCTCACTAGCATAGAGAAACACGTACCACGTTTTAAACTCGTACCACGTTTTTCTCTATGCTCACTAGCGCCGACTTGACGCTGACAGATTGCAGTTGTAAAAATAGTATTTGATTTATTCAATACTTCTCACAAGAGTTGTGTAGTGTAGTTGGTATATGGTTAGATTTTCGCGCATGAGGTGGAGGTTCGATTCTTGGTTGAGAATGTTTTTTTTTATTTTTTTTTTATAAAAAAAACTTCTAATTTTAATCCTACCATCCTACCTTAATTCAAAATTAAGACTTCGAGATTTGCCGATTCCTATTTAGCTTTCTGGCTAATTCTGATTACCAAATGTAAATTTTTTATCAGACAGAAATAGTATCCGACATATCTTATGGACGTTACAAAAGCTGTTTTAAGAATAAGTGAGAGGAAGTGCTTCAAATCTCTGTTTCTGTAATGCAAAATAGCCTTAAAATTTCGTTGCTATTTAAAACGGAGTACAAAAATATTAATTGTATGTTTGTGGTCAATCATCAATACGTCTCAGAAATTCGGTCTTACAGATTTGATTGTTTAGGTAATTGGAAAAATAATTAAATAAATAAATAAATAATGCTCACTGGCACACACATTATTTTAATTATCCCAAGCAAGCATTAGGCTTTTTATTGTGGAAACCATACAACAACGGCAAAATCAAAGACCGAACCGGGACTCGAACCCAGGACCCTGGTTTTACAGTCCGGCGTGGTAACCATTACACCAACCGGGTCGGCAAACACTAAAAATCCTCTTTCTTTTAACCTTTTCTAAAGTTAGAATTTGTGTAGTATCGTTTTCATCTTAAAAGATGGCACTGCGCGTATTTTTAAAGCAAGTGTGCAACAATTATTAATTCCAAAACCTAGCTAGCAGGAGCTTAAAAATTTAGTTCTTCTTCTTATCGTGTGAGCAGAGCCCTGGTGTCAGAGTTATTTCAGACAGCCTTACGGCCTATGACGTGGTTTTTATGTGACGACTACTACAACCAGAGATAGTAGTTGGGATCAGCGGCTTAACGTGCCATCCGAAGCACGGAATCATTTTTATTTTCAGAACCCACGACCTCCGTATCGAGAGCCAATTCTCTTAACCATTAGACCACGGAGGCAGTCGCAGACCACGGACCACGCAGACCACGGAGCAGTTAATAATTTTGTTGATTAACTTCTTTATATCAAAGTTTATACATTTTCGATCGGTCTAACTGATTTGATTGTACCTACAGTTACTTACTGGGGTGTATTGGAAAAATAATTAAATAAATAAATAACGCTCACAGGCACATACATTATAATGATACCAAGCAAGCACTATAGGCTTCTTATTATGGAAACCATACTACAAGTAGGTATACTATTGGTCGCTTAAGCCCAATCTGAGATTCTTATTTTACAGAAATTCGAATTTTGTGCAGAAAGTTTTACCGAATGTTTGTTTTGTTTAATTTTGATTTCTTGAGGGTTTCTGTAGCTTAACATCATTCTACCTCAATTTGTTAAAAGATACGTAGGCACTTATCTAAAAGGTCCTTATAACCTCTTATAACAACGGTACGTACTTTCTAATTTTGATTTAGCTTAAATTCATGACCTTCTTATCTTATTATGGGGGCTGACAAGCCAGCAACACTTAGACCCAATAATGGTATCTTTTGTGTTGACCCTTACATATTTATTTTCTTCACCCTTCAAAAACATGGAGAAGCGTTCAGGGGTTGAAACCTGTAATCTTCCGGTTTTGGATAACCATTATCACACAGTTTGCTGGATAGTGAATTTTATTCTGTAAATGAATTTCTTTTGTTTGACTTTAAGTAGACTACAATAAGTAATTGTAGCGACATTTTATTTAAATTATTAAAAATTTTATATTTCCTTATTGTACCTATTACATTATTTATTTGACATTCCTGACCTTCTAGGTTAGTGATGTTGACATTTTTATTTTTTATGTAATGCACATGTAATTATGAATTTTGATAATATGAAATAAATAATTCTATTCTATTCTATCAAATGTTCCATGATTTCCTTCTCTCTTTACGCTCGACAATTATCTGGGATCTAGAGTGAGCTGTATCAAGCCTGTAGCGTAGTACCCGGTGAGGGCTCCGACGATGGCACGAGCTTTGCTCCTGTTGTTATTCAGTACAATGTTTATGTGTGAGAATTAGTATGAACTGGGGGATTCATAGTGTTATATTGCTGATGAATTTCCTGCAATGTTGCAGACCGGAGAGGCCAGAGCATTCTTGCCTGTGTCTTTTATCAGCCCATTCCTTAACGGCCATTCTAATGTTACATGCCAAGATTCCTAGACTTGGTTCTGACCATGACCTTTACGACCTTAGACGAGACATGAGAAAAAATCACATGCCCACGCAGACGAAGTCGCGGGCAACAGCTAGTTTATTTATAAATTAATGGACTCTTGCTTGTGCGTTAGCACTGCATTTCCGCCAGTGTCAAGTAGTTTATTGAGAGAATCTATCCCAATCTCAGGGATTGTTTTTGGTCAAGAACAAGAAGAGATTGAGGAATGCGGAGCCTCGTGGCAGGCAAAAACGCGACGCGCGAAACCACGCGAGTCGTGTACTCGGGTCAGTTCCTGCAACGTGACTCCATGCAATAATTATAGGCACATCTCGGATGAAATGCCGAATGTTAGACGGTTCTTTTCGCTGAGTAAAACAAAGTAAAAGTAACAAAGTAATTTATCGCTCTCTTTTCGCTCTTATGTCTTAAAGTCTATAAGCTCTAGGCTACGAAAGGAAATCTCTAAGGAATCTACTCCTTGAATTTTTTCGGGTTTTGGCGTGCTTACGGGTTCCTGTTTTGTCACATGCACTAACGTTTTTCAGTAACGTTCCCGGTTGATATTCGACAGACACCGGCAGAGAATCGGTCGAATAAAGGTCGATTCGACCTGCCTGACCTACTGTCTACGTACCTAACGATGAAAGAAAATTTACTCTGTCTAAACAGGACTATTCGATGCTTCGCTTCGGCCCGACCGAAAAGGGTCTAATTTATTTCTTTGACATCTTTATGCCGCGCTTATCTCCTAAAGTTGTAATAGTGAGATATTTAGGGTCTCATTGCGGTCATAGATTTAAGATAGGTATAGTTACTGTTGACCTCTATCGCATGTTTCTTATTCTTCTTTTATTTACTTCCTAAAGTAAGGGTTTGTCAATATTTTGAATACTTACTGATCAAAAATTTTTTTGACATTATTGAATAAACAAAAATCGGATAAGTCGTACATATTCTAACCAACACTTTTTTATTGGACCACACATTTATACAAATACCTATATACCAATAGAAATTAAAGGACAACCGACCTTTGAAAAAATACCAGAAAATGTATAGAAGTTTTGACTGAAGTCAAATGTGTAATAAATTATGGGGTTTTATAAAAACGACTCAGATTGTATCATTCATTTTTATTTAAAGCGTTATTTAGTCATTTATTATCAATAAATTATAAAAAAGCACCAACCCCAAAATGGCTGTCAATGTTGTTTGATAGGAGGTGGATGCAAGCTCAATGTTCTTTTTTATATAAAAATGATAAAAACTAATGAAGCATTATAAAATAAACTGATGCCTACAATCAGTTTCTAGTGTTTTATAGTCCATAATAAAAATAGAAGTACGGTTATACATTTTTTGGTATTATGTGCCCGGTCCTTTCAATTTAAATCTGATCATATTACTTTAGATGCTGAAAACCATAATTAAATTACTAGGCACAAATAAAGTAAGGTAATGTAGGTATGCTATCAAAATAATAAAACCGGTCAAGTGCGAGTCGGGTTACTCGCGCACCGAGGGTTCCGTAGGTACCATACAACACACAACACATTATCTTACAAAAAAGTGTTTTTTTCTCCGGGACCTTTAGCACGAGACCGACTCACACTTGGCAGGTTTTTATATTTGTTGTTGTAGAGTTTGCTCTATAATCAATTAATCACACCAAGTTTGACGCTTGTATGTATTACCGTTTTTACGATAGCGCGAAAAGAAAAATATATTATTTTATTAGGTACTTATATTGATAAAAACTAGTTTCTTGTATGAGGCCCTTAACTTTAAACTTTTGAAATTTTTATTATTTGTTAGCAAATCCGCAATAATAACGCACATTCAACTATCTAGTTATTACGGTTCAAAAATTACCGCCCTAAATAGCTCGGACAGACAGACGGACAGACAGACAGACAGACAGACAGACAGACAGACGGACAGACGGACAGACGGACAGACGGACGGACGGACAACGTAGGTTATAGTACTAGGGTCCCGTTTTCACCCTTTGGGTACGGAACCCTAAAACTACCGGATCCGTTATCCCGAGAACAATTCATTCTCCTTCCCTGTGTGGCTCAAGAAAATCATAAAAAAACGTTACGTCAAAGAATGCGTGAAATTTATCTACGCATCGACATTCTGATGTAAACAACCAGTGAACAAAACAAGCAACAAGTCGCTTGGTCCCACCGATCAGTCCCGCAAGACCCCTTCCAATCTTTATGGCCACAACCGTCGCATACACCCTAACCTTCAACCGGCATCCAAATGATTACAGATGCGTAATATCCGTATTATTCTGCTAAACTGAAGGCAAACATAGCTATACTAGTAATTCACTTAAGTTTGACTTTGACGCGGGGTCCATAAAGGTCAAGACTTGCTCTTTTAAAAACCCAAGTAAAACACTTAACGATAAGTAATCTTTGTTTTGTCTTCTACGTAGTTGCATTCAAACAAAACCAGAAATGTACCGTTTATCACGTTCTTTGTCGCGGCGTGGCATCCGACTCGTGCTATGCTGTCGATGTTGTGGTGCTGGCCATAGAGTCTATTTTCCATTGGCCGTGCCGGTGGCAAGTCAGCGATCATCGTAAATAGGGTAAAGGATTTGTTGTGTACCGAGCGCGATAGTGGCGTGGTTACGCGGTACGGTGCGCTGCGAACACTGGCGCGCAACTCGCTAGAAAAGGATGGGAAGCGCGAGGCGCATGCGCGAACCAGACGCGGGACAAATTATTCTAGAAGCGGCTTCCGTAAACCATGCCAGTCAGTGTACTGCAGTGGGAAAACCTTGTACGGAGCGAAAATGCCCTTAACTTCCCACGATTTTGTGTAGGCCGCGAAGCGAGTGGGATTTGTTTGCTTTTCAGCACCTTTAGAGAAATAAGTTCAATATTGAAACTAATAGGATTAGAGAATTCAGGCCAAGAATTTCTAAAAGCTACATAAAAGACTAGATTTTGCCCTCGACTTCGTCCGCACCGGCTCCTGTCATCGTAGCAAGATTAAATATATGTACCAGTTTGTAAGTCTAATCATAAGCTTTTAAACACAAAAAGTTTCATAAAAATCGGTGCAGTAGTTTGAAAGCATCGCCATCGGTACAATTTCGCGATTTGTACAATTCTCTGTTTACACAAATTATTAATTCGTACAATTCTGGCATCGTCATATCAAAACTTTGATTTCGTTAATTCTTAAATGTCAAAGACACACATCTGTTGCAGTTTAACGGTGTAGCTGTAGTTTTTAATTATGCATCATGCGTCAGTTTCATTGTCATTCAAACTTTACTGACGTTGTTTTCCCTCCTTTCAGGATGTTTGGAGAAAACAAATAAATAATTGATTACCACGAAAAGGTCACTAGATTTGCGTCAGTTGCGAAGAAACCGCGTAAGTAGGATATCGGGTCAAGGATGTACCCCCGGCAGATTCCTTTACCTTCACCCTCTTTGTTAGTGATGAAGTCAAAATAGGTAAATTTGTTTTTCTCTGGTGGTATACCGAAAAAAAACATACATCGAAGTCCACAAATATTTTAAAAAATAGAGTGTCTGTATAATATGAAGTAAGGACTTTCAGTATTCGAAAAAAAGATATTATTCGGAATATGTCTTCACTCGGCTCAGGGAAAACAGTCGTTTTGTAAATGTTTTTTTTTTTAAATGGGAACATTTTCGGAGTCAGCACAAGTAAATCGTATTATCGACATCAAATACATGATTCAAAATTATTCATAATTCAAAATGATTTCTTTAGACCAATTACGTAGGTAGGTAAACAATTGTCAATCTGTTTAGGACCATAATAATAAATAAAATAGAGCGTGGATACATCAATTACTTAATAGGTTTCATTAACGTTTGAGACCCTTCGATAAATCCTTTGGGCAATTCAAACATGATTCAAACAGTAGCTATCAAATTCTTATTTCTTCCGTTTAACTGATCAATTTTCGGTATGCCACCATTGAATTTATTTTTAGAATGGTAGTTTTATCATCATCCATCATCTTAGCCGATAGACGTCCACTGCCTGGCACACTGAAAAAAATTTGTTTACTTCAACCAAGATCTTGTTTATGATAATCATACATCATGAATCCATATGAGCCTGTCAACATCATGACTTCTCTGACTAAGAGAACTTTGTTAAACGAATTCGGCTTGCAACACAACTACCATCTTTTGTTTTTAGTAAACAATAATAACGTAATTTCAATTATTTTGGTGCTAATTAAGAGAAAATACTTTTTAGTTGGCTCGCATTTTTTTCAGTGTGCGCTGCCCTCATCCAACGGGTTTTTGCCGCCTTCACCAGGTGTCAGTCCACCTCATGGGCACAGTATAAGTTATATGGGGGACCGTCCCCATGCACCCATAACCACGCTTTCGGCGGTCGGAGGTCACCACTCGAGAACTCTTCGGCTCCATCATCGGCCATCAGTTCTTCGAGCAATATGTCCCGCCCATATCCACTTTAGTTTAGCAATTCTTTGGGCAATGTCGGCTACTCTGGTTCTGTGAATCTCTACTTTTCTGATTCCATCTTGCAGGGAAAATCCGAACATAGCTCCTGAGCTCCATTGCTCATTCGGTGACTGTATGGGTAATTTTATAGAAAATAACATAATATGTAAACATGACAAAAAGTTATACACCACTAGTTTTTAATTACTAACATAACTTTAAGGGTGTATTCAGACCACGAATCTGAACAACTTTCCCAAAGAAACATGGGTCGAAAAATGAGAAATTTTTTTGGACCTTCCATACAAAAGTGCGGATCGGCCGATCGATTTTCTATGGGAGGTCCTAAAAATTTTCTCGTTTTTCGACCCATGTTTCTTTGGGAAAGTTGTTTAGATTCATGGTCTGAATACACCCTTAAAGTTATGTTAGTAATTAAAAACTAGTGGTGTATAGTAGGTACCTACTCAAGAAAATGTAGCTATGGTAAACAAAAAGTTTATTATCAAATAAAAAAAACAACGCTCACATATTTATATTGTAACGAAAAAAAAAACGAGGGTTGCACTCCGGGAGTGCCGGCAGAAGTGAAAACTTGAACATTAACGTTGTGCATTTTTGATATTTTGGAAAGGTTATAAGGAATAATTTCGCAAGAATTGCTTTAATTATCAGTATAAAAGTAGATTCTATCATTTATGTGGTAAAATACAATATTCATTTATTGCGCTATCGTCCACAAACATGACAATTTATGCCGCTTAAACGAAACAGCAGGAACAGGAATACATTTTCGCCGCGCGGTATTCTACCGAGAGAGAGACGAGATATGTCTGACCAATTTTCGATCAGGATCAGGGTGACGCGTCACGGTCCTGACGCGAGTTTAACATTGATGATGATGACCCATTCCAAAAAGTGCACAAGGACGCTAAAGAAGTTTTCACTTCAAAAAAAATTGTGTGCTTAAGCCAAGAGATCTTTATTTTCTTACATTGTAAGTAATTGCGTGCATCTGTACATTAATATTGATGTTAGGGCATTATTTCATAATGATAATGATGTTTTAATGAATACTTGCATTCGGTCACTACCACTAGCAAAAGGTAAGGTAAGACGAAGGACAAACAATTTAAAGGCTTCGTCCTGATGTATCACGCTTTTGTCCACTTGAGACCGTAATTTAATGATAGCATCTGCATGAAGACGATAAAACTCGGGTTGTTTTTCCATGGTCATAAAAAACATAGAGGCGACATTATCAAATTAATAAAAAGTCGGCAGCATAAATAAATACATTTACACTCGTGCCAGTGTCCCATTGGGGTAGGCAGAGACAATTGATCCTGATACACTTCTTTTGCCTCTTCCATAGTTATAAATCGATAAACAGCAAAATTGTGTATACCTATTTAAAATTAATTGCCCCTTGATTGCTTAATTAACTATAAGTAACTCTAAATGACACACTATTTTTAGGGTTCCGAAGTCAACAAGGAACCCTTATAGTTTCGCCATGTCCGTCCGTCTGTCTCTCCGTCTGTCCGTCCGTGTGTCCGTCCGTCTGTCTGTCCGTCTATCCGCGGCTTAGCTCAGAGAGCTTAGTACTAGAAAACTGTAATTTGGCATGGATATACATGTTAACTACGCCAACAAAGTGGTAAAATAAAATCTTGAAAAATATTTTTTTTTAAGGTACCTCCCCTACACGTGAAGTGGGAATGAAAAATGAAACCGTTTGTAGTGAATTTGTCGGCACTTATCGGCACCCTAAAACTTCGAGTTCTGTGTATAATTGTGAATCTAACGTGAAATCGTAAGTAATTTAATGAAATAGTGTTAGTATATGACACAAAATAATCTACGATTTCACTTTAGATTCAGTCATTATTCACAGAGCACGAATATATACCCTGTCGATTGTGCCGACAAGTTCCCAAAAACGGTTCTATTGCCTCGCGTCACGTATCTCTTTCTATTATAAAGTGGCGCCGCGAGGTACATCTCGCTCTCTCAGCTGTCAGTTCCTCTATACATTATGATATTTCCCTACTAAATGTATGGGAATTTAATTTTGCGTTTTCTGAGAGTTCTAGTACCTCGACCTCAGTTCACCCCATAGAGACTTATGTTCCTCATCAGTAAGAGAATCGAATGGGATGAAAAATAAGTTTTGTGAAAATTTTAGTTTTTCTCGATTACTGTACACTTTTTTCAAAATCTGTGAATACAGAAACAAAATGCTCCAAAAGTTAGGGTTAGTCTCCTAAGAACGTTTTCTTGTAGCTATAATGCTTCTGGTAGCTGCCCTTTGTGTCCCATCTTAACTTTGCACCCTGTATATAAAACGGTGATCTCTGTATCTTCATAATCCCTTTAGAAATTGCCTTATATCCTGAAGGCCGTTTTGCATGACCGAGATCAGTGATATTGCTCTAATATAAGTGTAGTGGGTCTTTTACGAGCACTCGACATCACGATGATAATTTCGCTCGACGCATCGTGTGATAACATCGTCGGGTCCTTGTTTAAAACTCTTGAGCCCGTGATGCTCTATTATGCTGTTTTAGCAATGATTTGAGTGACGATTAAAGTGGGTTCTTTACTTTATACAACATTGGGATAGGCAGGTCGAAATTGTAGATTTCTTCTTCTTCTTTTCGTGTCAATAGTTCTTCAGTGGTGTTTTTATATTTTACTGGCCAGGTGTTCGGCGACTTGTATTTTTTGTTATACAACGTGTTAATGAATTAACGCAAAACTAGAAAGTAGTTTGTTTAGAATCGAGAGCAGAATCGAATTATCGTGGTTTCAACATAGGATTTTTTTTTCAAAATTTTAAATAATTTGCTTGTAAAATTAAAAAATTTCCGAACCCGATGTCAACCCACCGCACGGGCACACTCACCCTACTTACTACCAAAACAAGATTATAAAAATGTATTCATGAGTACGTTAGCGCATTCTTTCAGTGCTGAAATGATAACAAATCATTTTTGCCTCAAAACTTAAAATGCGAATAACTTTAAATTTTAACTATCAAAATAATTAAATTATTGTTTCAATCTAATTATTTTGTTATAAATCAGTTGGGGTGTATGAGGTTTTGCGCTAATTCATTAACACGTTGTATATGTGTTAAAGCCTATACGGAGTGTAAATTTTAATGCGTTACATATATCTGGGGGTGCTTCAGGTCATAAAACTGACAACTTTCTCTTTCGAACCAACAAGAAAGTAGCGAATAAAGCTTTTCCAGGATAAGTAACCATTGACGTTTTCTTTGTAACTACACATTTCTTTTTTGCTTTTTCGGTGTTGGTTCCTTTATCCATAGTGAAAGTTGTTTAGTTCGGTGGTCTTAAACACCCCCTAAAGAAGTTTGGCAAATTTTTACCCAGCTTAATTATACCAATTTGTCTTGGTTGAACTGAGTGTGTGTGATTTCGTTTTCTTCCGTTATCATAATATTGTAACGGTTATCGTGTTAATTTTCATTAAAATAAACACAATGAATGCGTAGAAGATTGAGAGGACTATCTAATAAAAAAGATTATGAGTTTCACACACTTGATACAAGAGGCATCATAAGGAAAAATACCTTTCCCCCAACTTCTACAGGTTACAACCAATTCACTTTTTTGTTAGTTTAGTTTCATTCTACACGTATTACTAAGTTTTATTCATGTTCGGGACCTCGTTAGTCTGGGTCTCAAATTACATGGCTGTCCGCCAAACTTCTTTATGTAATCATGTTTTAAGTTAACACCCTGTATAAAATAAAAAAATATAAATTTCAGAGTAGCGGGTGTGGTATGCGATAGCTCATTAGTTAGTTAGAGCATGCCAGGTAAGCATGCCCAGAAACTATGTAATCTTTAATTTCTTTAACATTTTTGTACGTAGGTACTTTTTATTAAAATTACTTTTGCAACGCTTTTTTGCGATTTCTTCTGTGTTAAAAAATTAAAAATATAAATAGGTTTTTCAAAATCAATGAAACTCATACAATAAAAAGATGTCTATGAAACTGAGTCGTCGCGTCGGTGTCTTTTATACGTATTTTTGTATTTTTTTTTTACAAACGTCTATCACAGTCATTACACACAGAACAGCTGATCTTTTGTATGTTCATAGTTCAAGAGCTATCGTATAATAATACGATAGCTCTTGAACTGGAAAATCCAAGAGATGAAGCTATGGCGTAAGTGAGCTATTGTATCCCAGTTATTTAAAAGTCGATTTGGAACTTATTGTTCTTTGTTTTACGTATCTTTAGAGGTAGTCGTACCTTGGAGATGCAGGAGATGTCTAAGGACACCTTTAATAGGCAAAATGTCACTTACCGTCTTATCATTTACGATTGAAGCGAAATGACGTCGACTTACCTGTAATACAAATAAAACACAATATTAAACTAAAAATCTTTCAAAACCTAACGAACTGTAAGTCGGAATTTGAATAAACTGAATTGTTAAACAATATAGAGCCGGTATATTCAATTCAGTCAGATGGGCAATGGATACCGGAGATTCGGAAATATTTGGTTTATGCCGCGTTTTACGCGAAAAGTTGACCGTTTTTGTTCGTTTGAATTTGGGAAAAAGCTGTTAATTGGAAAGTGTATTTTTCACCTACTCGTTTATTTATTTGTGGAAACCTTTTAGCAATTAAAAAGAATCGCTCAGAGTTACTACAACTAAAATTTTCTCTGTGAACAATTAAGCATAATTTTTCTTTTATGCTCTTATAGGCTGGCCTATTAAGAATTATTGGTAAAAAGTTACTTTTTAAGGTTAACTACGTAGTGAAACAAGGATTCTATAGTTTCTTTCATTCTGTCTGTCTGTATGCCCCACATCAAATTAGGTAGGCACTCTCTAATTTTTACACCTATTTATATAATTTAGAGGTTTCTCTGACTACCCCCTCGGGAAATATAGTCGTGAGCATATGGTATGTTATGCTATGCTCATTTAATTTATGAAGAGTTCCAATCCAACGGTTGTCTGGAAGAAAACTCTTTTGGTTTTGAATTTAATTTCGGGGTGAAAAAAAAAGAAGTTAGGTATACTGTTACAGTTCCATAAAATCTAGCCCTATACATTTGGGTCGGAACTGTAGTAACTACCTAGTCGGTACGTTGGGTTAAACAGCAGGTTTTTTTTTAAATTTTTGCCGGAGGGGAAGGAGTAAATTTTATGTAGGCCCACCAAACGGTAACGTTTATTGATGTTACACTCTAAATACATAATTTAATTTATTATAGTAATCAGACGATAGATTTGGTAAAACATGCAAACGGAATTATGAAAAAATATAAAAAATGCACCGTTTTGACTTTTTTGCTAAAATTCTTTTTTCCGGTTAAAACGGCACATGTAAAGCAATGCGTGTGTAGGAATGTTTTAGATGTTCATACGAAAATAAAAATAAAAACCCAACATATTTTACCAAGACATGTGACGATGTGCGTCAACTGCGATTACGCGACACTCCGTTTAGATGAGGTATAGGTAATGTTACCACTATAATCTAGAGATTATGAGAAACAAATCGACATGAGTTCTATAACTATACGTCAACTCTTCTTACCGTGTGGGCAGAGCCCTGGTGTCGAGTTTTTTCAGACTGCCTACGCCGTATACGTCAACTAATACGCTAACATTTTTTTGTTAGCCTTTTTCCAATACTAAGACTGAGGATGATCTTTCTTTGCTCAATTTTGATAGGCTATACCAGGTCTTTTAATATTACTACATAGTGTATTTTGTTACACCCTGTATAACAGAATTGCATTTTTATTTACATGACCATTTCAAGATTCCAAAACACCCCATGTGGATTAAATCATACTGTCTACCCGGACATCCGGAATATGTTGGTACAAACAGGATATTGAAATATTACTGCTGAAATAGCAAAAGGAAAGGATCAAATGGAAATTGAGTCACTAGATGTCGAACGCGCATAATGTATGAAAATTGATCTTCGAATTTTATTTCAGGATATTGGTAGGATATTTCTGTGCACAAAAGTGTTAACAAATGAAAGAAGAGCTAAAACACAATCATATAAATAATTTATTTGCCAATAAATAGTGTAGGTACAGTCGGCCGCAATAAGTTGTATACACTTTTGTTCTACGTCGTAGTACCCTACCTACTGAAGTGTATACAGGGTGTAAGTGACACCCTAGCAAATACTGAAACTGTGAACTCAGACCATCAAACTGAACAACTTTCACTTGGAGCCTACCTCAGGAAACGCAAAAAAAATCAGCTGTCCCATACAAAACTGCTGTACCTACCCGACTAAAATGTATGGGACACCAGATATTTTTTTCGCGTTTCCTGATGGAGGACCATAGTGAAAGTTGTTAAGTTTGATGGTCTGAGTTCACCGTTTCAGTATTTGCTAAGCTGTCACTTACACCCTGTATAACTTATTGCAGCCGACTGTACAATGCCAGATGTTTTTTTTTTTCGAATTGACCAATACAGTATTGCTCTGGGAGCAGCTACTACGGACTATGGGGGGACCACACCAGTGACGGCTAAGCGCCCTGGTAGGTCTACCGAACCAATGAACTTAAGCAAACTGTCCAAGGGGCACCCCTAAGGGGTCCGGACCTCGGCAATGGGCGTTGCTGGGACTGCGCGGACTACGATTGGGTAGTGGGGATCGGTGAGATGTCCGATGTTATAATTATAATTAAAGATTGATCATGCCATCATGTCAATTGCATACAAATATTAAAATCATGTTGAATGTAGGGGGAGTGCGGGATGGTTAAACCACCTTTTGCTTAAACTCGCACCACTTTTTATTGCAAAGATGCAGTGATGTCACGTTAGTGGCATTAGATAACACAGTTATTTGGCTACAAATGGTATGTACTAAGATCTTTGTGAGTATAATATTTATTGGGCTAAAATTTTTTTTACAAAAAATCAGATTTGGCTCAACCATCCCCAATGGGTGGGATGGTTCAACAGAGGGGTAGGGATGGTTGAACATACCCTTATATTTAAAGAAATTAAATAAGATAGCGTTCAAAATTCATTGTAATTATAATAAAATCTCATATTAATTAAATGGGAACAATCTAAAGTTGTTAAGATTGAAAATGGAACAAAAACTAACGGCATGTGAACATTGCACACTTTGACTACCTGTTTTCTTGATTATTTTGAAGAAAATTACTAAAAAAGAAAACATTTTAATGTCTAATTTAGCATTATGAACACAATTCTTTATTAAAATGAGGACATTTAAGATAACTTTAATGAGAGAAACAAATTTTTAAACTAAAACATGGCAAAAAAACAAAAAACTGTTATATGGCCTTAGAAGCTTCGGAAGTCCGAATCTACAAATTTTTTTCTTTTTTATTTCCTTTCTTGGGGCTAAAGCCTTTATTCTACTTAGTTTTGGATTTGAACGGCATTTGAAGCTGCAAGATAAATAAAATCGAGGAAAAATATTATTATTGACTATGGTCATCCATCCCTCTGACCGACCGTTCGAACCTTTGTTTAGATTTCCAAAAGACTCTTAATCACAGGTTAAATAGGCTTTGCATTTAACAAACTACACTAGTTTGACAATATAACAATAGTTCAATATAATACGTATCTTTTAATACTTATAACGCAGAAACGACCAAATAAACCAAATACATTTTTTTCACTTTTTACTATCAAAAACACATAAACTCAGCTCGAAGTCAAACTACTCTGCCGAGTGCCGACAGCCTAGATGGCGCTTGTGGTGGTAGATGTGGTTCGCGTGCATGCAATGACCCATGAACCGAATCGATAGCACGAAATTTTCAATCGAAAAATTGAGGTGGCTCATCCATCCCACCTGTTCAAGCATCCCGGTTTACCCCTACTTATCTGTTTGTACAGAATAAATAAGTTAGTTATAGCCTGTAGGATCCCACTGCAGGGTAAAGGCCTCCACTTACGAATAAAGGTAAAAGGGATTAGTGGAGGCCAGTTAGTGGTCAAGTCAACTTCCTGTCAAAGAATTTTCGAGCCACCATAACAGATTAACGTTATTTTTTCATACCGTTTCCAAAAACAGACGTGGTTAATTTGTATGAAATTGATATCATTTTCTGTGCCAGTACCGTAATGTAATTTTATCATCATTGCATAGTCAACAGTATGAAGCTGGAATCAAATTACGAATAAGAGCATCTTTAAATATTGATTTTGTTAATTATACTTTGAGAATATGCAGCTTACGGATCATTTTATAGTTATAGCCCTACGATAAAATAGAGTTAGCAGTTAAGTATAAAAGCTTTGGATAATACATTAGTCGCCCTGGGTTCATTATATAAAATAGGTTAATAAAATCGGTTAAACTACGAAGCATCATCATCATCATCAGCCTATCAACGTCCCACAGCAGGGCACAGGCCTACCCTCAGGGAGGGTGTATGGGCATTAGTCCACCACGCGTGCCCAATGCGGATTGGTAGACTTCACATAAACATCATAATTTCTTCTTCAGTGTATGCAGGTTTCCTCACGATGTTTTCCTTCACCGTTTGAGAGCAGTCGGTATTACGTACATAAGTTAGAAAAACTCATTGGTACATGGCATGTTTTCCGTGCGGATTCTAATAAGAACGAAGCGTTGTCCTTTATTGCAGTAGGTATTTATTTTTAAAATTTGATGTTTCAATACTCAATGCTTTATTGCGTTTCACAATGGTATATACAATAGGTGGTGAAATCTTATAAAAGTACAACATTGTGAACCCTGTTAGGAGGGCACAGCAATTTTAAAAGAGAGGAGGACTTGAATAGAAGTTATCAAGATATTTATATTCTTTATTTTAAATAATAGTATTGTATTAATATGGTATCTACTAGTAATTTATTGTATTTACTTATAATATTATCATATTTATTTATTTCTATATGAAATTAACATAATGTAAGTATTACAACAAATTAACATATTGCAACTTATAATATATAATTTTTTATTGTTTTATCATTTTGGTATTCATCTAAAGTATAGTAGCATTTTTGTATTAATAATTGTTTTAAGTGGTAGTTAAATGTTTTGTCATTTGTTATATTTTTTAAGATATCCGGCAACTTATTATAAATCTTTATAGACATTACCAACGGACTATCTGAGTGCATTTTAAGTCGGGAGATAGGGAGCATTAGTCTATTTTGTTTTCTTAGTGAATAGTTTGTGGGCACGTCTGATCGTTTTGTGTAGAATTCGGTGTATTTCCTTACAAATTTGCAACTTTCCATAATGTAGATGCATGGCAAGGTTAGTATTTTATGAGCTTGAAAGTGGGGTTTACAGGTTTCAATTTGTTTTATGTTTACTATAATTCTTAACAGTTTCTTTTGGATGGTAAAAAGAGAAGGAGCATCATCATGTTTCCTTGTAATCCGTGTATAGGTAAATACATGTATAACAATTATAAGTAGGTATTACATCCAAAGGTCGACCCGTCCCTAAAAGTCCATAAAGCAGTAAGTATGTTTCCAATATCAATAATGTTTGTTTAGGCAAAGGCCCTCGTAAAACTTAAGCCGTTATTCAAAATATAATATGCTGCCCTATTTCTACATACGACTACGTTGGTGAACTGGGATGATAGTTTAATATGTTCTTCGAGATTATAATGCTCTTGCGGAATTGCTACCTTATCTCTGATTAATTAATGATAAGAGGATTCCAGTAACTTATTATTATTAGTTACCTACTTATATCTGATTCATTAATAATAAGAAGATTAGAGTAACTTATTAGTTAGTGTATAATTTTAGCATAGCATAGCATATGCTCACGACTATATTCCCCGAGGGGGTAGTCCACATCCACGTTTCACTAGTACCGAAACTCTGTCCAGTGTGACGGGTAGTGAGCCCGTGTATAATTTTGATTCTGATAAATAGCTGTAGCCCGCGACTCCGTCTACGTCTGCGTGGACGATTTCATATCATGGTATCATAATTATTTGTAAATCCAGAACGTGTCCAGAACATAATTATTCAGTATCTGCGTGCCTTTCATTCAAATCCGTTGAACCGTTTATGCGTGATTGTGTGACAAACATCTAAATATCCAAACATTTTAGAGCTACGGAAGCTACATGAAATTTTATGTCAACTCTGAAACACAAACTAATTAGAATGCTCTGAAAGCAATGAGAAAATTGTCATGATATAAAAACTTTTTCATTACTCTCCTCGTGATCCAAAAGATTCCAATCTAAATAGTTTTTATTCCATGAATTTATGAAAAATACTGGCCAATATTAACATAAATAATAACCGTAAAAATAAAAAATAAATGTTTTCTTCTTTTTTAATATTATGGCTTTTTTCTGATTTGTTTTCATCATAAAAGGACAGTATTTTTTTGTTTATGTATAATGATCTTTTTGCTCTGAAACTTTTTGAAAGTAAGGAAAAAGTGGCATATTCCCGAATGTGTCGTATTTGGTGGTATTTATTTCCGAGTTTGCAGAGAATTTGCAATGTTGAAAAATCCGCAACATGACAGTAGATTTTCAGATTGGCAAATTGATTTGTTGCAACAGCAGAATGTACATATATCAAATTAATTCGATCAACTTATTTTTCAGAAACAATATTTTGGTATCTTGTAGGAATTAATACTTCGGACCTATTGTAGGTATGATATAACCAGTAATATTAGGTAGGTAAGTAATTCTGGAAAATTCTCGTTCTTAATCGTAAGTATATTAATTCGTTCAACGTTTTTGACTTCCCGCATATTCAATTTATCTATCGTTCGAAGCCAAACAAACTTCCATTCGTTTATGTACGTTAGAAATGTTTATTTACAAAGTGCTTCAGAGCGGCCAAAACCCCAAATTGCACACCAATATAAAAAATATGAAACGTCATTTTCTGGCAATCGTCACGTAATGGACTACGCAAACGAAATGCGAGTGTAAACGACAGACCACCAATTACAGAATCATTAATAAACACCCAAAATATGAAGTGGCAAAATGATAAAGTTGGAACGGGCAGGCACTCTGTTGAAAATTGCCAGTTCGCACCAGCCGGCCGCGATTTATTCATCACTGTAAATTCACGACGTGTACCCGTCGGTATAATGGACATAGGCGCTTTGGAAAGTATGTAAAAATAGCAGATGGTGTGCAAAAATTATATAGGTAATCAAAAAAAGTCCTTATGTCCTATCACTATGTGGTTTAGATTTTATTTGGCCGACGGTGTGGTTGAGTCCAGAGCCAGGTTCTATCAGCGGTTGTGCATTTAAAAGCGCTAACTAAGCGGTATCATTAATTATGTTCCCAAAAATTTGTGAACTTTAGTGGAAAGAACCAGGTTTCATTCTAGTTCTTAAAGGTTTGAACCTTTCAATCGTAGCAAGAATAAAAAAAATCGATCAGAAACCGATTTAAAACAGGTTTTTATTCCCAAAAGACTATTTCTACTCAATCACTTGCGAAAGTTTAAGCACACAAGTCTTCTTTAAATAGTTTACAACTTTAAATCTGGGAATGTAGCGAACATTTTCAGTTTTCACTACTACCTACAAGGGCCGTTCTATTTATGGCGTGTTTGTTTTCTATACGTATTATGTTGTTAGAGCCTCATTTTTTCTCGTCCCTCAAAAATCATATCGAGTGAAACAACCAATACATTTTTCGTGGGTATACCTAGGCTAGGACCAGAATTTCGTACAAATGGATGACGAATGACGATTATAAAAATTTTATTCCCTTCGGCTCCAACACAAACGATAGATTAACGAACGAAAAAAATGATTGTTTTCAGTAAATTATCGATGCGATCGTCCCAATAAAAATATGCAAATATGGATCATGACGTCATAACTGCTGACTTCACAGCACTCCGTAGAATTAATTTCACCTTCAACTACGTTATTGATCTACAGACATCAACAAAAGGAAAAATTTTCATAAAATAACTTCTTGACTGTATTACAGTACCATCCTCCAGTGCCTGAGAAATCAATTTCCTTGCAGACAACATCGCTGTGCCAATTTATGGTAACAAGTTTGTGTTTTACGAGCGTATTCCCAAATAAAACATGTTATTTTCGTTCAAATCTATTTCGGAATAGTGTTATAAATAAATCATTGAATAAATAAATAGGTTCGCGGCGAAGATGTTTGTGTTCTTTGTCGCCTTGTGTTGTTAATATTATGGGTTGTTTAACAAATTGAGATCTTTTATTCTCAGTTTTTAGGGTTCCGAAGTCAATACTTTACTTGCATGTTTTGCCCCACAAGAGGGCACATCTGACTGACAATAAGGAACCCTTATAGTTTCGCCATGTAAATCCGTCTGTCCTAAGCTTTGTACTAGAAAGCTATAATTTGACATGGATATACATATTAATCACGCTGACAAAGTGGTAAAATAAAATCTTGAAAAAAAAAGATTTTTTTGTTATCTCCCCTACACGTGAAGTGGGGATGACATTTTTTTTCTCGTCTATCCCATGTTGTGGGGTATCGTTGGATAGGTCTTTTAAAAATATTGGATTTGGGAAAACCATTTTTCGATATAGGGATCCGTTAGCGAAATACTAAGTTTTAAAGCGAAAATTTTGGTTAGAGTCAAGAGTCCCCCCCCCCCCCCTCTCCCAGCTCAACGGTTGTAGTTGGAGATGTGAAAAAATTCATGGCAATAGCATATACAGGGTGGTCCAAATAGTGACGTCAACAAATTTTTTTTAGATTCCTCACACCTGGGGGTATCCAAAAATACCCCATGTATGTTCCGCGATTTTTTGTAGTTTAGAAGTTATGAATTTTTAAAGGTATTTTTGAGAATTTTCTACCAGAGCGGCTTAAAACTGTCATAACTTTTTTCATAGCATGAATTTTTTAAATTTTATTTTTGTAACATGATTGTCTGAAAACACTCTTTTACACGTAAAATAATCAGCAACACAACATCCACACAAGCTACCGAAAAAAGGGTCCAAACTGAAAACTTTAGGTTTGAGTTGCACGGAGCAAAATTTTCAAAGTTCTCTTAAAAATACAAAATGGAAGTTCCATAGGTTAAAACTAATTTTAAAAACTTCGGTGATTATTCAACTTACCATGCAAGAAATAATAAGTGGTTCTTAATAGGCCATTTTACGCTGGAATCGGCATCCAAAGTTAATTAGGTAGAAAATCCGCTAAGAAAAAATGTTGTTCCAAAAAATAGTTTTAGTAATATTTTTTATTCTTATGGCTAACATTAGTCGAATATTGTCAAAAACATTTAAATAAACTGAAATTCTACGATCAGTGACGCATTTTTGTTAGTGACTAAATCATGGTATTTTTGTGTTATCTTAAAATGTTTCACTGGTCGTTGAATTTTAGTTTATTTAAATGTTTTTGAAAATATTCGACTAATGTTAGCCATAAGAACAAAAAATATTGCTAAAACTATTTTTTGGAACAACATTTTTTCTTAGCGGATTTTCTACCTAATTAACTTTGGATGCCGATTCCAGCGTAAAATGGCCTATTCAGAACCACTTATTATTTCTTGTATGGTAAGTTGAATTATCACCGAAGTTTTTAAAATTAGTTTTAACCTATGGAACTTCCATTTTGTATTTTTAAGAGAACTTTGAAAATTTTGCTCCGTGCAATTCAAACCTAAAGTTTTCAGTTTGGACCCTTTTTTCGGTAGCTTGTGTGGATGTTGTGTTGCTGATTATTTTACGTGTAAAAGAGTGTTTTCAGACAATCATGTCACAAAAATAAAATTTAAAAAATTCATGCTATGAAAAAAGTTATGACAGTTTTAACCCGCTCTGGTAGAAAATTCTCAAAAATACCTTTAAAAATTCATAACTTCTAAACTACAAAAAATCGCGGAACATACATGGGGTATTTTTGGATACCCCCAGGTGTGAGGAATCTAAAAAAAAATTGTTGACGTCACTATTTGGACCACCCTGTATAACCAAATTAAAAGAAAAACTATCACCGCTAAGTAGGCTTTACAAGTTTACGAGTAATGTCCATCAACTTATAAAATGTACTTTTTAGACTTTATTTGCCGTTAAACCGTAGTACCTATACCTATAAAGCAAAAACTAAATTATTACGAAAAACAAAAAACCCGACTGCATAAAAAAAACTATTAACTGAAAAGAGAAAAACAAGCTCTATAATCACTAATCAGCTATAACAAAGCAAAATATATAATTTGAATGTTATTATAAGGACAAAGAAGAATTATAAAACGTTTGTACGTACCTTTTGTTTGTCCCCGCCTGCAATACCTACCTAATAACATTCAAATTATATATTTTGCTTAGTGTTGTTATAGCTGATTAGTGATTATAGAGCTTGTTTTTCTCTTTTCAGTTAATAGTTTTTTTTATGCAGTCGGGTTTTTTGTTTTTCGTAATAATTTAGTTTATTTCATACTTTTTAGTCTAGTGTCGAAATGGTAGCATAAAAGTACTATAATATATACATATTGGGAATCGTCTGTTTACTAGCTTTCATTTGATACCCATATTGTATTTTTTCAAAAAACAAAATGTTTATTCCCCCTCTTTTTTTAATTCGCAGACGCCATAACAAAATAATATGGCCTATGACACTCTCACGATTTTTATGAATCTAACGACACCTCATACGTCAAAATCCATCAAGCCGTTTAGGCTGTAGGGCGTGCCAAAGAAATATACATACATACATACATACATACGCTCGAAAAACATAACCCTCCTTCTGGCGCAGTCGGGTAAAAAGCCTCCTTCTAAGTCCATATTATATTGTGACGGGCAACTACGGAACCCTATCCTGCGCGTGATCCGACACGCACTTGGCCAGTTATTATATTCTCATTTTAAACGTAAAATAATCTTTACCATCTCTTTACTTAGGTAAACTAAACATGTGTTATATGTTATAACTTATAATAAATAAGTAAAAAAAATAGCATGGTGGGTTCGCATTGGAACAAAGGTGCTTTTTTGCATCGTTCATGATCGAATGATGCATAGTAATTTTGACATTTTCTGCTGCTGATTTGAAAGTTTGACTTTCTAAAATCGCATATCTGAATCCTGATTAGCACAGGACCATGTGGAATGTCGCAAAAAAAGGGAGGTCCAAGCCCAGTAGTGGGTTAATGTGGGCTGAGTTCATCTACATCCGGAATATAGCTTAATTCAGAATATCCTAATTTCTCAAGTAGTGTCCTAAAATAAAACAGAAATGGCACGATGCCTGAAACCTAAATCTGAAATATGAGAAGCTGAAATGTATCTTTAGTTATCGACTCGTATGTCAGGGTGTAACAAAACACCCTAGTAATACTTAAAGGGTTGCTTCAGACCATCAAACTGAGCAACTTTCACTATTGAGCCAACATCGAAATCGCGAAAAAGATAAACAGCTCTTTCATACAAAACTGCAGTACAGTCTCGACTCAAATGTATAAGAAGGCAGATTTTTTTTTCTCGACGTTGATTATTTGTGGTTGGGCTATTGCAAGCAAGGGTCGTTGTAACACGGAGACCAGCGCTGGTCCTTTTGTGTTCGCCCCAAGCTCATCCATATTTACGCATACCTCCGAACTTATGGTATTTTCTTTTCATTCTCGGGAATGCAGGTTTCCTCACGATGTTTTCCTTCACCGCCGAGCTAGTAAATGATAAATACAATCGTACATAAATTCCGAAGCACTTAGTTGTACAGGCCAGGAATCGAACCGCGGCCTCAGGATTGAGGCGCTAGCTCTCTTCCGTATGGGCTATCATCGCTCTTCTCGACTTTGGCTCCATAGTGAAAGTTGTTCAGTTTGAAGGTCTGAAGCACCCCCTTACTTATCACTAGGGTGTTTTTTTACACCCTGTATAGCCCTAAACAAGGCTCGATTTGTTTTGTGTCTTTTCCCGTGACCAACAACTTACAGGACCCGGGATACCTACACGTCAAAGGTCAAGGTATTTTTATTACTATAAAAAATTATGAAACCTTCCAGGGGTAACTTCTGTGTAATCAAAATGAACACCTTGTTATTAAAACGGAATCCAAAGTTATGTTAAGTCTATAAAACAAAAAGAACCTTTTTCATTTCCACTAATTCAAAATGAATAACGACGAAAACAAGCAAGAAAGGAAAAATAAATAATGAAGTCCAATTAACTGAGAAAAGAGGGTGCCCGCTGTTGTATGAAAACTAAAAGAGACCGAATAAACAGGTGGCCAGTTAATGATATTGAGCCACGAGTTAACAATACAAATTATTTTTTTGCTTGCTTATTTGTACTTGAAATTAATTATAGTAAACATAGTTCAAAGTTATTAATGGCGGTTAGCGGTAATCGATACCTTGTAATATTAATAAGTTTAAAAAGCAGTTTATCAAATTGATGTATCTTGTAAATACAACGGTATCTAAACTATTATAAAACTGAAACAGAAGTGTGTCTGTACATTGAAGATATTTCCAAAAATAGGTTTTTAGGTTCCCTGATTCCAAATCACCAATTTTTGGATTTTTTGTCTGTCTGTTTGTTTGTGTGTTTGTTTGTTTGTTTGATCGAGCATCACGAAAAAACTACTGAACTGATTTTGATAAAACTTTTTTTGTTTGATAGCTTATGATCTGACTTAAAATTGGGTGTATAATTTATGGGGACGAAGTCGCGGGTAAATGCTCGTTTTAGATAAAATAAGATATTAGTTTATCACTATACTGAGTTCGGAATTATAAATGTTTCAGTTTACAGGATGTAAATATAAATTCGTTACATTCTATACAATAACAACTAAATAATTTTTACTATGGGACCAAATTCGAAATCGCAAAAATATCTAGTTACATTTAAAGTACCAGAATCTAGCCTGGACTTGTATTATGATGACTAGACAACGATATAGAATACATAATTATATAGATACAAACATCCATGACTCGGGTACAAATATTAATATTCATTATACAAATATTTGCCCCTTACAGGATTCGAACCCGCGACCCTCGGCACAGCAGGCAGGTTCACTACCGACAGTGCTACCGGGCCGTCAAATAATAATGCAATACAGCTCATGTGTTATCTCATTCCGATACGATTGGATTAGGTGCTTACAAACACTATAAAACGGAAGACAAACAAATCACAAAACTATGTCAAATGTCCTATCTTTAGGACATAATAATCTTTAACCCATTACATTGCTGTCGGTACTCTAGGTACTATAATAAAAAGTTGACTTTGTCAGTCATCTCTAAGGGAGCGTTTAAACAGGAGTGACGTGGCGCGGACATTTCGCTGGCGGGGTGCGGCAATATAAACCTTATTGTACGTAGCATAGAGTCGTTTGGAGAATTACGCCCGCGCCTCCAGGCGATGTCGCCTGGCGGCGGGAGCGCGATTTTTCTTTACGTCAAAAAACGACGCTATGCTACGTAATATAAGGTTTATATTGGTGTTACTTTGACTACCCGTCACCGCCACGCGTCTCTTCTGTATAAACCCTACCTTAGTTCTGAATAAAAGAAACGATTCTCTTCCAGCAAACCTCATTCATTCCGCCGTGGCTCCATAACCTCTGGCCGAGAAATGTTGACGCTTCCCGGAACTACCGTCTTTTGTGCTTAATTTGTAGACGTAGTTGCACAGAATTAAGAACCAAATAATAACGTTGGTTAACCTTTGAACTTCGTTAATTTAGCATAATTGAAATTAATTTAAAAAATGTTAGATTTTTGTTTTGAGGCGGCCGAATTGTATCTTCTTTATAAACCGCAAATAAACCGCATGTAGCGAAGTAAGAAGGTACGAGATAAACGGTTTACTTCATATACACATTCGACGGAGCCCTACATAGACAATGCAATTGGCAATGCATTTCTGCTATTTTGGAATGAGTGCCTCAAAATATTCAAAATTAAACTAGGCAAGTATGTATGGTGTTCCATACGATGACGAATGGCGTTAAAAAGTACCTATGCCAAAATAGTATGTTTTGAAAGTTACCGACTTTAACCTACAAAACTTTCTGTTCTCTATGCGTTTGCCCTATCAAAAGACAAATCTTAGCTACAAAATTAAGTAATAAATAACAGTTAGCTTCCACTACCGGCTCGGGTTAAAAGAAAAACGAAGGAAAACAACAAGGACACCCAGAACGTCCTTTATTTTACTAGTTTGTTTAGAGATGTCGCCAAGTCACAGTATAAGAAAGAATATCTATTACTAGATACAGTACGGACACTCCCTTCCTCCCACGAACTTTTTACCTCACCCCCTCTATCGCCCTCTGCGGTTACCGCGCACTGGTTACTCGTTACCTACGAAGAAGACTTATGGTTCAATTTCTTTGGTCTCGCATGTGCTGACGTCATCTTGTCAATTTAAAATTCTTGTATGCAGTGTTCGGGCTGTGGCCAAGTATTATAATGACCACTGATTCTTTGGCAGTAGAGGACTACTCTAGGCAGTAATGTAAGGAACTGCTTGAAACCCTTTCATTTTGAGTGACAGTTGAGTAAAGCAATGAGCTATTTTTAACCTACCTACGATTAAACCAACGCAGTTTGCGGCAGTGCATTGCGGCTGACTGAAGGTATAAATTGAACATAAAATCAACTTCGAGAACGCATATGTAAATTTTGCAATATTGTATTCTATAACTACTTCCTAAGAAAAACGAAATTTTTGACAAAATCGCGATCTAAGGTGAGATTTGACCGAATCTTCATAAAATGTTTTTTACTAATATGGTCTTGTAATTGTAACCCCACCACACATGAAGTAGAAGTAAAAAAAAACAGCGAGGCAGCCTGCACGCTTTAATTTCGATGCATTATCCATTAAAATCATGATATCGTTGATTGAAATGGTAACGAGCTGATCTGTCAGTAATAGTAAATCCATTTCAGCCAGTTCGGAAACGATACGATATCATCCCCTAATTTTACGTAGTTACCAGAAATATGAAATGGATTTTATTGGACATTCGCTATACTTGTAACCGCTTGTTTGAATAGCACGAGAAAAGAAAACTGAAGAATACATATGAAAATATGATGACATCAAGTTAACGACTAATTTGCTTCCACTACCTACTGCGCCCGCATGGTGGATTATGGCACACCCCGGACACTGCTTACAATATTCAGAAATTGACAAGATGACATCAGAACATGCGAAACGGGGCATCTAGGGCTGCGACTTTTTCATAAATAAAACGCTTTGACACCCGTCTATTCAAAAATAGTTTTTATCCTTAGTCCTGAGATAATAATACTCTTTGTTTCGAAACATTTTCGAAAACATAAATTCTAGTGTGTCAATTGTGGTGTCAATTTATGCTACTGGTAACTGCCGTGCCGAGGTCAGAGGGCAAAAGAGGGGGTGAGGTAAAAAGTTGGTGGGAGGCAGGGAGTGTCCGTACTGTATCTAGTAATAAATACTCTTTCTTTTACTGCAATTATGGCTCACTTCCAATCACATTCGCGAGAGGAGGCCTTTCCTTTGCAGTGAAATCCTACAGGGTATAACCAACTTTTTTCACACTTAAAATACATTATCTTAACTTCAAGTAACAACCACGTTAATTACATTTTAAATTAAATTAAAAAGAGAAGTAAGCGGAACCTAAGAGCTAGCTGTAAGTACTAACAAGAGAGAATATTCTTAGTTACATAACTTCATAATACAGTTGTTTGCAGATAGGGTTGACGGTCGACAAGTTTGTGAAGTACCGGGAGGATCGCTTTTTAGTGGTATAAAATATGACATCTCTTTACGGACTGGACGTCCATTCCACTTGACATATTTTGTATGAAAGTTATGTCAAAATATCTGTCGGATAAGCTAACAAGAACTTACTAAGAAGTGGTGAAACAGGCCCTAAGAGTATGACGAAATGAGCGTTTAATTTTATTTTTTGTTATTGTATGAAAACACGTGTTCATTGGAGCTGTAAAGACTTGTACGGAATTATTACCTTCGAGCAAAAACTTGTGCGTTAGCAACCCTGTTCCAAAGTAAAAAACTTGAGGAAATCTCCTAGTAGCCGCAACGGGAGCCGCTATATTTATTTCCTTCTAATGCAATTGCTTAGACAGTAAGTGTTTACCTACTTTTAGTTTAGATTTATTTTTCAACGATGATTTATGAAAGGAAATAAAATAATGCCACTGCAAGCTAAACGAATCAACCAACACATTCTTAGCTATTAATATAAAATTTTAGTTTATATTTACTATAGGTGATTTTTTAAACACTTTTCTAAAGAACAATGGCAGATTTGGATCCAGCCATTTTTACGAAAATTAAAAGCCATTCAGGACGGCGGTCATAATTATTAAAAACAGAAAAAAATAAGGCATTTTTTAAAAAAGGTTCCACATCTCCAGAAGTCTGGATTCAAAAGTAGAAATTACTAGTAAAATAGACAAATCGTCAATAAAGCAGAAGCAAAACGCAACCACGACAGCTATTTTCATCTAATGTCATCACTGAGGTATTTTTGGTCGTTACGGAACGTATTTGGCTTGGTTGAACTGATAGTGTGTGTGATTTCGTTTTCTTCCATTATCATAATATGGCACGGTTATCGTGAATTTTCATTAAAATAAACACAATGAATGCGTAGAAGATTGAGCGCACTATCTAGTAAGAAAGATTATGAGTTTCACACACTTGATACAATAGGTATCATAAGGAGAAATACCTTTCCCCCAACTTCTACAGATTACAACCAATTTACATTTTTGTTAGTTTTGATTCACTCTACACGTATTACTAAGTTAAAATTATGTATGGGACCTCTAAGTCTGGGTCTCACATTACATGGCCTTCGGCCAAGCTTCTTTTCAGGGTTGGTTCAGAAGAGCAAACCTGAAAACTTAAAAATATCTACTGTTTCATATATTTGATTTGAGTCGAGTAGGTAGGTAGGCAGGAGTGCATTTGCAGTTTAGTATGAAACAGCTGATGCTCTATTTTGCGATTTCATGTTTGCTGTACATTTATAAGTAAAACTTTTACTTACAATATACGAACCTATCGTATATTATAAGTAAAAGTTATTCAGTTTAGCTGAACCATCGGATAGTGTTTACAAAATCACCTAGTAGGTACCTATATGTATACAGGGTGAAATTGATATCATTGGCATCCTTTTAAACTAAGAGTCTACCCATCAAACTGAACAACTTTTACTATGGGAGCAAACCGATCGGAGCAAAAATAAAATCAGCAGTTGCATACATTTGAGTCGAGTAGGCATTGCAGCTTACTATAACAGCTGAGTTTTTAGTTGCTCCGTTATGCTCCCATAGTAAAAGTTGTTCAGTTTGATGGATATAGACTCTTTAATGATATCAATTTCACCCTGTAGATAATTGTACGTAGGTACTTATATTTTCGCTAAATAATATTATAATTATATCACCTTCTTGTGTTTGGTATCATCTAAGCTCTCGAAAGTGGAAACAGTCCTTCTATTACAAGTAGTGTAATCACAAAATGGTTTCTAAGCAATAACTCTGTCCAATAATCCTTTACGATGAGATGAGCAGTGGAACAAGGCCCGGCGTTATGGCATATTCCTGAGCAGAGTTTCCTCAATCATTTGTCTCTTTAGCACCATCGTGTCAAACGTGAGTTCATTTCTGCCTACAGCCATTTTGCCCGTTTGATGGTCTTAAAGATACTTTTCATATTTTCATTTCATAATAACAATTATAACCTAATTAATCGAACTTCTGTTACGTATGTAATTATGGAAAAGTTACGTTTCGCAAAATGAGAACGATTTCTAGGAAAATTTATGATGACGCAATGAGCCGTTTTCCATGACTAGTAAACCTTTTGAGTATACGTGTTAATGAATTAACGCAAAACTAGAAAGTAGTTTGTTTAGAATCGAGAGCAGAATCGAATTATCATGGTTTCAACATAGGTATTTTTTTCAAAATATTAAATAATTTGTTTGTAAAATTTAAAGTTTTCTGAATCCGATGTCAACCCACCGAACGGGCACACTCACCCTACTTACTACCAAAACAAGATTATTATAATGTATCCAACGCTTTCATTCAATGCTGAAATGACAACAAATCATTTTTGCCTCAAAACTTAAAATGCGAATAACTTTAAATATTGACTATCAAAATATTGAAATAATTGTTTCAATCTAATTATTTGGTTATAAATCAGTTGGGGTGTGACAGTACATAGTTATAAAATATGGTATAAGAGTAGGTAAACCACGAAAAATCTGTCGATGATGGCAATACTTAAATTCGAAAAAAACCTGTCACATTGACGGTAAAAAGCAGTTTCGCATTACGTCCGATCCGATCCCAATCCGATCCGAACCCGTGAAAATAATTTTGTATGTAAAATCGGATGACGGAAGCCGGATCTAGTGCGTAAACTACCATAAAAATAGTTCTACGACTACTCCGGTCCGGTTCGGATCGGATTCGGATCGGACGTAGAGCAAAAAATCAAAATTAGAAAAAACACAGGATATCGTTTTTTTACGTAATTTTTTTGACTCTATCACTGCGTCGGAAGGTGTTCCGTTCCGTTGTAAAGAAGATGCAGCCAGAACACATCTTTTAAACAAAAAACAAACTAATACAAATAAAAAATATAACGTAACGTAACATTGCCAAGACCAGGCATTTTGGTCATTCATATAATCATCGAGTTTATAATTAATCCTTTTTACAGAGGGAGGACTTGCTTAACATAACATGGGACCTAAACTTTTTGCTGGTATCTTATTATGCTGCGTGCTACAATATTCTCGTGACATACTTATAAATAGATACTTGAAAGATTTATTTATAGAAACGCGATCAAATCAATCAAACTAAAATCCCGGAAGCCGCCAATTCGTAGAAGGAAACCGAATTGAAAGGGGATTTATTACAGTTTCTTTTTATCTATCGAAAACCATTGGTTATGGCAGCATCGGGAGAGAAGTGGGGAAAACTCCCCTTTAGTAGGTCAAGTGTCATAGATCCTTCTGGGACCGTCGCCCCATCTGCAATACCTAAGCATAAATATATTACAGACTAGATGACCGTGGCGAACTTCGTACCGCCTTAGAATCTTCCAGACACACACTTGGACGTTTTTTTTAAAGTGAAAACTCCTTTAGTGGCGTTGTGCACTTTTTGGTATGGGTAAAGTAAAAAATGTTAAACTCGCGTCAGGACCGTGACGTCACCCTGATCGAAAATTGTTCAGACATATCCTCCTCTCTTTGTATCGCGCGGCGAAAATGTATGCCTGTTCCTGATGTTTCGTTTAGGCGGCATACATTGTCATGTTTGCGCAATAAATAAACATTGTATTTTACCACCTAAATGATTACTTGATGATTAATTTTATATGTTCAAGTCTTCACTTCTGCCGGCACTTCCGGAGTGCAACCCGTCGTTTTTTTTAGCATATGTTCATCACGAATAATTTAGCATTCTAATGGTGAAAGAATTATTCAGATCCGTCCAGTAGTTTTGGAGCCTATTCTTTACATACAACAATTAATCAAACAAAAAATCATCAATCATTCCTCTTTATAATACCTACGAGCTTTTACCCGCGACTTCATCCGCATAAATTATATACCAGATTTTAAGTCAGATGTTACGCTACCAAACAAAAAAAGTTTCATCAAAATCGGTTCAGTAGTTTTTGCGTGATACTCGAACAAACAAACACCCAAACAAACAAACAAACAAACAAACTAAATTCTTTTTTCAAAAATTTACAGTTTTATAATAGTCAAGATTAGTAATAGATAGGTACAGGTAGCGATAATAGCCCATTACCGGTCCATATTGGATCACTTATCACGAAATATTTGGTCATTTGTATTGCAATTATTTCATACTATACGTGGCTTCGTCAATCAGTCATAAAGCGATACGTTACGTAAATACAGAATCATTGTGAATAAAGCGCCAGACGTATGGTTGGGTATAGTAAAATTGTGATAGTGCCCGCAAACGTTGCTTGCTTGATATCAAATATTTATGCGCACGGGCGTGGAAAGCCGCCGGCAGCAAGCGACTCGCAATGGGTTGGAAAACCTGTATAAACGTAAAATGTAGGTTCAAACTATAGCGGTATGCGGTCACAGTCGAATTTTAAATACTAAGAAATTATCGCGTACCTATGCGAGCCTTTTTTTATTCAAATTGTAAGTAAGCTACTCATTAAGTAGTACTTATAACTGAAATAAGTGCACAACCGCCATCGCTATAGCAGACTGCGTTAGTTTGATAATATAGCTACGCTATTCCACAATAAATACGAAACTGAAAAGTTATCAGTACGTGGATTGTACAGTCGCCATCAGATATATCGTAGCATACAAGGTGTCTAAATATTTCTGAGCAGTGCTAATTTTCATTAAATTATTTACAGTAAATGTTACCAATTATATGTAAACGTGTATTTTGTCATAAATATGTGAACAGCCAATTTTCAATAATTTCTTTACAATGTTATTTAAATTTAACATGTAAAACAACGAAGTAAGGTTTTTTATCTGAAACTGTTCAGATGTTTATGGCCACCATGACTGCGTCGATATATTTGATGTTCTCGGCGTTCCTATATTTTTGATTGACTATGAGTAAAGAAATTATTGAAAATTAGAACTGCTTAGAAATATTTGACCACCTTGTTTGCTACGATATATCTGCTGGTGACTGTACCTACGTATCTCACATACACACACAAACACATCCCAACACATGCGGCGGTCTGAATAAACTCTGACACCAGGGCCCTGCCCACACGATAAGAAGAAGCAATAATATATTTCAGAGAAATATAAAATGTCAAAATTAAATGATGATAAATGATAATAGACTCAGGAAAAGGAAATGCATTCCAATTTTCATCCGGCCTAGCTTGTAATTTTTCAGTATTTTTCAAATATCTCGAAAAATATATGATACATATACATAAACTGACGACTGTAATCCCTGTCGGGGTGGGCAGAAATATTGCTACAACTACTAATATTCTGTTTAAGAATGTAGATGTAGCAATGCTCACATTTAGCAATTTAAGTTTCAGGATGGAATGCGTGTCATGTGGTGAGAGGTGGCTAGCCTTTCGTCCACATAAACACTGGATAAGAAACCTTTACTCCCGCAGTCGCCTCGTAAGACACCCACAGGAACAATCGGTGTGGTCCATTCGAAGCCGGAACCACACCAAAGAAAATATACACTAACGCGAACCACATGACTCGAGAAATAATAAATATAAAAAATTTTAATAAAAAAATTAAACCGACTTCAAAACTCAAAAAGTATAAAATAATATTGCAGCCGATGAATTTCACGTTAGCTTATAAGAATATCAATTTGTTTTATCGAAGTCGCTGTCAAGCCTGTACGATTCGAGACTTCGCAGGCTTGCAGTATTTTTTTGGCTAGGCTTGACACCGACTCCAATAAAACAAATTGATATTCTTATAGGCTAACGTAAAATTCATCGGCTGCAATATTATTTTATACTTTTTGAGTTTTGAAGTCGGTTAAATTTTTTTGTTAAAATTTTTTATTTCATTTTTTTTTTGTGGTGAAATACATTAGTTGAATTCTGGATATCAGCACACACAAAGGGTACATCGATACGAAGCAAACGTTTCAATCGCCGATGATTTGCTGTCAACTTTTGAGGAGTTCAATTGTGTAGTTCCGAAGTGCGTCATCAGATCTTTACCGAATTAAAATGGGACCACCTCGGGAGTATACCCTTTCCAATAAAAAAAGAATTATCAAAATAAGACTACTCTGTAGAAAGTTATGCGTGTTCATACATAAAACAAAAAAAAAAAATATATACGCGTCGACCTCCTCCTTTTTGTTTTTTCGTCGGTATTATGCTTTTGTATGACTTAATCTCCAAATGGTTTTCGAATTTTGGTACAGGAAAAGTACCAAAATCCGAAAACCACCGAAATGTTCTTTCATTTCGTTTCTACTTGAGATTCAAAGTGAACATTTCATTGAATAGACTTTAGTCTTTACGTAACCGTATCAGCATTTTGGAAAAGGTAAATAAAATCCATTGAGCGATCGCGGGCCTAAACTCCGACTTATAACTAAAGCCATGCCTTCGGTTCTACGAAAAATGGTTATTGTCAGCCGATTTATATTGGAATAAATCGGTTTGTTGGATAAAACCCACTCTTATTTAACGTAAAAATAAGGCAATTTTACTGCTTTCGCTTAACCATTCGTTTTCAATTTTTATCTTTTAGATGCTTAGATACAAGCAACTACTGTTTAAAAAACTTCTAAGCACCAGCGAATATTTCACATCCGTTGTACCAATGCCACTGGATTTCTTGAGTTTAAAGGCTTTCGCCGACTATTTACTATTATATTATAGGTAAAACCTTAAAACAGTTCCACCACTGACTGACTGACTGACAGATAACGCACAGCCTAAACCGCTGAAGATAGAAACATGTTTAGAATATTATACAGGATGCAAGGAAAAGTATCATTAACCCTTCAACCACATAACCCCTTCAAATTGAACAACTTTTACTATGGGAGCAAACCTGTCAGAACAAAAAAAATATCTGGTTTAAAGGTTAATGATACTTTTCCTTACACCCTGTATACGAGTATATTCTACGGAGGATGTAACTAAGAAAGGATTTTTCGATAGTCTAATTTCACACGGAAGAAGTCGCGGGCAAAAGCCAGTTTATTAATAACGAGCTTTTACCCGCGACTTCGTCCGCATAAATTATATACCAGATTTTAAGTCAGATGATAAGCTATCAAACAAAAAAAAAAGTTTCATCAAAATCGGTTCAGTAGTTTTTGCGTGATAGGTACTCGAACAAACAAACACCCAAACAAACAAATAAACAAACAAACAAACAGATAGACAAAAAATCCAATAATTGGTGATTTGGAATCAGGGACGGGTAAAAACCATATCGTATTTTTTTTTTGTAAATATCTTCAATGTACAGACACACTTCTGTTACAGTTTTATAATAGTTTAGATAATAAGAAACGTCCTGAAATAGATAGAGATATCATTATTTTCCATAGAGAATGAAAACAGCGTTATGTTAAAAAAGATATTTACAAAAACGCTACAAACAACCGGAAACATATATTTAGCGGGTAAAATAAAAATTCAGTTCGCGTAAAGGAATATTGCGTTTATTATAAGCCTCTCCAGGACGGCCTAGATGTTTTAATTCAAGCCTCGTGCCTACTTCATTTTATTTTTAGACAAAAGCTCGCTATGCATATTGAGTTCCGTGAGTTTAAATATGTACCGAAATCATTGTAGAGACGTAATGTTTTTTTATAACAATATTAATTAATTAATATCTTCTAAGATTCCACCGTAAGATGGTAATACCTAGGTTTCCAGGAAGGCGCTATCTACACTAGGTATTATTTATTCCATTTTATTGGAAAACCAACAGCAATATAATACAGTAGGTACAAGAGTATTTCAAGCAGAAAGCCGACTATAAAACTATATCATAAGTGTTTACTGTACACACGGCGACACATCAAGCTATACAAAACCAAAATAATCTGGCCGCGCGTAGGTTGGTAACGCATAACGTCGCGCGGCCAGCTTATGTTGGTTTTGTATAACTTGATGTGTCGCCGTGTGGACATTCTAGATATTTTCCAAAAATAGTTTAGTTATGGTATCTTGCAAAAACTACTGAACCGATTTTAATGAAACTTTGTATGTTTGAAAGCTTATGATTAGACTTAAAAACTGGTATATATTTTATCTCGCTGCGATGACGCTTACCGGTGCGGACGAAGTCGCAGGCAAACACTGTTAGCGACATAAAACCCTTTTAAATATCAAGAAAAAACATTGTACGTAACTTTAAAAGCAGAAGAGAAAACCGTTACCCACCTATTTAATTTCTGGAACGGACGTAAGGACATTACATTCAAGCTAATTCAGACACGCCAAGAGACCGGATGAAAATTCTCGCAGTTCTAAAGTCCCAGTTTTAACATTTCCAAGTGCAAACAAGTCTGTAAAACTTGTTCCACTGTGTGGGACCACACGGGACGTGTTTATTGCAAATAAGAGCTCAGCACGATGGTGGAACTGAACTGAACGGGGATTCCGTGTAGTGCGCGCCGTGTTTTGATATCGTTCGTATTACATAGTTTGTTTTCTTGATGGATGTTGAGCAGTATATCCTCGTGAGAGTGCATAAACAGATTCTATGTGCTTGGGCTGTGAAGTTTACTATCTGCTATCCGTCTTATCTATGCGGTAATAGCTCTTTCGTTATAGAGTCCAAGAAATGCTCCATATTCCTATTTACTGTGGTGTATGAAAACAATATTTTGTTGGCTAATGTACCGTCAAAGAGCCAGCGTCGGTCTGGCCCCAGGGAACACCGGGACTTTTCCCGGTGGGCCGGTACCCCCGTGGGCCGGTCCGGCCCAGCTCTTCTTCCCCCTTCATTTTATTCCTACAGAAAACGGCACGGCCCACTCCAGAATCTTTCTGGCCCACCCCTGAATTAAAAAGAGCATAGCATAGCATAGCATATGCTCATGACTATATTCCCCGAGGGGGTAGTCAGAGATATTCTGAAACTTCAGAACATCCACGTTTCACTAGTAGTACCGACACTCATTCCAGTGTGACGGGGAGTGAGCCCGTCGCCACTTGTAAAAAGAGAATTAAAAAGAGTCACTTTAAAAAAAACAAAAGGAATCTACAGTAAAATAACCAACAATTAGGTACTATTATAATTTTTTTCACTTTCCTAAAAAGTCTGGGAAATTCAGACAAATATGCTTATTGCAAAATTGCGAGCTCGCTTCGTTCGTTCAGTTTTGTTTTTCTTTTGCTCTCTAATAATAAGTTGGATCCTCCAAACCTGGAGAAGATTTTTATTCAAATTCAAAACAAGGCCAAAATGTGTTCAGTAAGTAACTGAGTCGGAGGCCCCCTGCGCAGTCAAAAGACAGCCAAAATATATTGTGAATTTTCGAGCTCGCTTCGCTCGCTCAATCTTTTTGTTTCACGAACATGTCTGCTCAATTTCGGCATGAGCTGAAAGCTCCTTGTTTTAAATCCTGTTGCGTTGAAGCATTCTAACATATCGTAGGGTCCTTCTTCATACGCTTACGGTATTTTAAGGAGATGATCAGACCATCAAACTGAGTAACTTTTTCCATGGGACCAATATCGAAATGGTGATGAAAATGGTCTGATTATCACAGGATCATCCCCCTAAAAAACCCTCAGCATAATATCCTGTATACAGGATACATTATAATGTAATGAAATGATACATTATAATGTAGCAAAATCTCGAGCTCGCTTCGCTCGCTCCTTGTTCTTGGTGGTATTGCAGCAACCCAGTCCCAATCGAAATTTTACTGCAATGTGAGTTGGGACTCCCAACTCAAATTGCAGTAAAATTGCGAGCTTGCTTTGCTCGCTCCTAATTCCCAACCTAGTCGTATTGGTATTGCATTAAATCTACGAGATTGCTTCGCTCATTCCTGGATTGTGTGATCATCGCTTGCTTCAGTTGCTCTTGATTTACGACCTAGTCTTATTGGAGTAAAATCTCAAGCTCACTTTGCTCGCTCCAGGATTTACATAGATCTTATTGCAGATTTGGAATGACTAAAATATAATAGTAAAATATCGAGCTCGCTCACTCGCTCCTGGTTTTTAGGACCTCCTTATGGAACCATGTTGGTGTCAGTACGTCCGTTCGTATATCACATGCGTTTTTTATTCTAACGTCCTAGTTGTATTGTAGTAATCTCAAGCACGCTTCGCTAGCTCGGATACTTTAGATCGGGAAAAACTCGAGCTCGCTTCGCTCGCTCCGGGTCTTAGATTGTTTCAGCCCCGGATCTAGGGACGGGGCAAACAGAGGCTCACGCCCCAAGCGGCAGGCTTAGGGGGCGCCAAAATCAAGTGTTGAGAAAAAAAATGTTAGTAACTACAGCTTAGTAACGTGATAATATTGCAAGAAAAATCTTGAGCTCGCTTCACTCGCTCCTAGTTATGATTGTATTGCATTGCAGGTTTGCAATGACCTTTGACCTAATAATATTGTTAAAATCTTGAGCTCGCTTCGCTCGCTCCTAGTTATGATTGTATCGTAATTACCCTAGATGCATTGGATGTTGATCGCTTTGCAGGTTTGCATTGTCCTAATAATATTGTAAAAAACTTGAGCTCGCTTCGCTTCCTCCAGTTTTTTGATCACAAACTACAGGTATTAGATCACTATTGCGAATTTGCGACGAGTTAATCATATAGCGGTAAAACCTCGAGCTTGGTTCGCTCGCTCAAGTTTTAGATCTTATGAGTCTCGACCTCGCCTCGCTCGCTCCAGGTATATTAAAGGTTTATTTAAATATCTAACCTGGATCTGGCCTCTTATGGGGAAAATTTATTGCTATGCACATGGAGCAGGGGCGCCAATGTTAAGTTTTTGCCCCGGGTCGGAAAAATCGTAGATCCAGGGCTGGATCGTTTTGCAACCTGACTCTGACTACGCCCGTCCATGCCCTTTCTTTTGACTTTGCCATTGTAGGGGAAAAAGTCAGTGGGCCGCTTTGAAAATTTTTCTTGGTAGTTTTTTGAGTCCCAGACCGACGCTGCAAAGAGCGAACCAAAATTTGGGTATAGAAATAAATGTGCATACCTACCTACCTACTACAAAAAATTGTAAATGTTTGTTCTCACATTACGCGAAAACTACTAGACTGATTTCGATGAAACTTTTGGTGTCTGAAAGGTTATTATTAGACTTAAAATCTGGTATATCACTTATCTCGCTACAATGACAGGAACACAGGAAAACTCTATCTTAAATTTATTTAAGTGAATGCTTTTGAGTATCTATGTACAATATTTATATTGTACACACGGCGACACATCAAGTTACCCAAAACCAAAATAAGCTGGCCGCGCGACGTTATACATTACTATGCCGACGCGCGGCCAGCTTATTTTGGTTTTGGGTAACTTGATCTGTCGCCGTGTGTACAATATAAATATTGTAGTACATAGATACTCAAAAGCTTTCACTTCGCTGCCCCATAGAAGATAAAACCAAATAGTAGGTACTTCTGCAATACACTATAATGACATCAATATTAGTCCAATTAATCCTATATTTATATTCTAGCTTTAATGAAGTCGCAAAATGTCCGTGTTATGTTGACGAAGGCTGTAGCAGTTGATGTAATAATAAAGAGTTATTTTATTATGCTAAAATTAGCCAGGAGTGATTTATTCAAACAGACAAGCAAAAGAATTAATTACTTAACCAACCGGCGGGAGTGAAAGAACTTTCTGACGTCGACTCAGTTCCAAATGAAGTCTCTACAATCTACCAATTTTCATACTTATGCTATGGACATTAAAGTTCTGTTAAGAGACTTTGGAATGAACTGTAGCGTATAAAATGAGCTTAACGGTGGTGCTCTCTACTACTTTATTCTACCTTTTGACATTAACCAAGGATTTTTAAGTCAGCCACTTTTATAATTTACTTTTGCACACAAAATTACAGTTTCATCTTTTTTATGAACCTGACAAATAGAGTTCGTTACTAATCAATTCATTTTTAGAGTTAGCTTTGTACATTGATTTTACAGTCCGAATCGAAGTTTGTAAATTATGTAGGTGTAAAATTAATGTAAAATCGAAAATCCTTTGTAATTCGTTACTTCTAAAATTCACAAATTACCGCAGAGACTGCAGTGAGCGCAGCGGCTGACAGCAAAGTGGCGAGCAGTTTCAGTTCCGCAGCATTTTAAACTTTATCTACCTACAAGATATTGCTAAAATTGTATCGTTTGAGTGGCTCGAAAAAAGCCAGCCTTCTACATATCTAGATATTAATCAAAACAAAACCCAATTCAATCCGCCAGGTTCTTCTGTGGTGTTTTTATATGGCCGCTGCCATCTCGGTATAATTAGCGTTAAAGTGTAATTAAACTAGGTAAGTAATTTTGGGCTGACATAACCTGAGGGTTAATATTTTGACGACCCGGTTTGTGTAATGATTACCACGCCGGACTGCCAAACCAGGGTCCTGGGTTCGAATCCTGGTTCGGATGTTATGTCTATGTTCGTGCCGTCGTTGTATGGTTTCCATATAAGCCTATAGTGCTTAACTTTTAATCATTACAATGTACTATGTGCCTGTGAGCGTTATTTATTTATAAAAAACTAGCGGCCCGTCCCGGCTTCGCACGGGTGTACGTCTAATCTTTTCTAGCAATAAATATAGCCTATGTTACTCAGGGTGAATGCAGCTTTCTAATGGTGAAAGAATTTTTTAAATCGGCCCAGTACTTTTCGAGCCTATTCATTACAAACATACAAACATACAAAAATAGGTACAAATCTTTCCTCTTTATAATATTAGTGTAGATAGATAATATAAAAAACTAGGTAAATTTGATTCATTCGTACCTCAACATTGTCGAAATCGAATCGAATCGAATTTAGAAAAAAAAATTAGAAATACTAAGAGGACGTAATCCCGAAATATTACCGTTCTCAGATAGTTGTAATCAAGTAGTAAATCAATACAATCTAGATATATATCTGTAAATGGCTATAATAATGTTTTTTCATTACAATATATCTATTAGAAGGGGGATTGATAGCACATCTAAAAGGCGGCGGCGGCGGCGCGGGGCGGCATGCGGCGCAGTTCAATTTAGGCAATTGCTTGCTACTAGGTATTTATATACAGGATTGTTTATTATCATTATCATCGTTATCTTATAATATCTAGGTAGGTGCATCCTGAAAAGTTTGATTGTGAACTCAAATGTGACGTGTGGACGTGGGTAATCCACCTGCTGTGCCGAGGGTATGTAACCTACTTTTAATCAAAATTTATTAAACACGTACGTAGGTATTTAGGTAATTTTTAGTAATTTAATGCATCTTTAACGCCTGCCACACATACTGAATTCCAAATCAGAATTAGGATTTTGTATAGGATTTGATGCCTCTCCGTAATTCGGATCGAAATTCTGGAGGGGGCAAATCGGTACCAAATCGTGACGGAAAATCCATACGGAATAATTTCGCATGCATGTCGCACCTACGTTTTATTTTCGCAATATTCTTTCATAGCTCTTGTTTTTGGAGGAACAGCTAAATACATAAATATGAAATAGTTTGCTTGTATCTCGATGTAATGAAAAATGACCTATACATCCGATAAGCTTACATAGAGGATCTATAAAGTTCAGTAAATATGTCAGTCCGCAAGAAGAGGTACCTCAATTGGTGTTATAATTTTGATCGCTAAGCTAATATCATACAAAGGAGCAGAAAAACGTGATAAGCGACGGCAACCGTAAGGAATCTGTCCATGCGGATGCAGTAGTCGATATAACTAACCTGGTTCATGATGCGCAGACGGCGATGGTGCCGAGAACGCGCTGGAGCAGCCCGCAGCGCGACGCGCCAGTCCTCCCAGCTCGGGAACTGCACACAAAGTGACATCAATCAGGTATTATGATTATGACTAACAGAGTGCTAACACCTAAATATTTGGGAATGAGCTAGAGGGCAAAACCCAGCTTCGTCACTGGGTGTTTTTGACAAGATGATAGACGGACTATATAGAGCGTAACGTAGGTTTTAGTAAATAATAAAATAAAATAAAATAAAAATAAAAATTGAAATTCAAATAAAGTACCTACCTATTAGGTATATTATAGAAAAATTAAGGGTGGACTGATGATGATGATGATTTGTATTTGAGGGTGCTTCATTCATTAAACGCCTTGTCAACGGATAGCACGTGTTAAACCTTAAATTTAAACTTTATTACCTAGTCATCTTTTGTTTTTGGTATGCTTTTAATTCTGTCAATACCTATAAATCTGTAACAGCGTATGTATTTAACCTCATATATGTTCTGCGATAGGAGTATCTTCGCTTACACTCAGTTGCAGAACGCTCATTAGAGTTAATCCTCCATTAAATCACTTGCTAGCTTTTACTACGTTAACAAGACAAAAAGTGACGGCAAGAGATTTAATGGAGCATTAACTTTAATGAGCTTAGTCAAGCTCTTTCTTTATGTTAATTCGACTTTTGCATTGTAGTGTTTGCTTGTGTTTGTTAGTTGTACTGTACATTTTAGACTAGATTTTTTTGTAACTGAGGTACATCTGATTGAATTGATGTACCAACTGTTGGCAGACATAACATAACATAACATAACATAAATATTATTTATTTGCACACCAAAAAAATACAGCAACAAAAACAGAATCAAAAAAATGTAAGGGTACAAATGGCGGTCTTATCACTAAAAGCGATTTCTTCCAGACAACCATGGGATGGAAGAACTCTTAAGTAAAAAAACTTGCTATGGCGGTGTAGTAAGATAAAAATATATAGCTTACAATACATTACAGATATAGTATAATATATACATACAGACCTAATAAATAAAATAAATAATATTACAAATAAGGGACCAAAGAGGTACAGAGAGGGTGGTCCTATAGAGGTACCAAATTTGTAAGTATGGAACCGCTGATTTATTCCCCGCGAATTCAATGCTGGTATAGTGAAAGTTGTTCAGTTTGATGTTCATAAATCGTATTTTTTTAATTTCATAATATTATGCAACATTTGCAGAAAACAATAATGTCACCTTAAAATCATTGCTGTTCTCAATTTATTATGTTTTATGCCTTTAATTCTGTAGTTAGGTACCTATCTTTAACATAAAAATAAAACAAATCGTAACATCCCGATAAATTTAAAATCATCAATAACTACAATGTGACATTCTTGTTTTTTTTTGTGGAAATGTTGTATAAATTGTTAAGAGGCTATGTAAAAAATAGGATTCTTCAAAGCTCCCTATATCATGAAGTACTAACAGTAGGAGTATGATTTGCGGATATGTGTAAATTGAACATATAATTGAAGTTTTGATTAGAGCCAAAACACGATTAAGACAAATTTTCTCGACAGAAAAACAAGCCAAAGTGGCCTCCGTTTTTGTCTATAAACGCTTGTAACTGCTAAACGGTGTATAATAGAAACATGAGACTTGACTTTAAAAAAAGAGATTGCTATTATCTAAGTTTTGATTAGAGCAGAATTGAACTTACATAAATAGTACAATCACAATTAACTAAAGTTTGTTTTTTCGCTTGATTCGTTCCAGGCGCGCGCGTCGCCCCATCTCTTTCTCTCGCATCTGGCAGTAATATAAACTATTACACGCCCGTTTCGCTTAAATTATTTTTCGACATAGGCACTTAAGAAATTAAATAAAATTACGATTAAGGTCAGAACGGGGGCTTGGTCGGTCGGTCGGGCAGGGGGTTTTTAAGTTCACAAGCCCTGTAAACTGAAATGTGTCACATAGGGTACCGACCAAGCCCCCGTTCTGACATTAATCGTATTTTTTTTTAATTTCTTAACAATTATACATTTCCACAAAAAAAAAAATGTCACATTGTATTTATTGATTATTTTCAATTACGATTTGTTTTATTTTTATGTTAAACTTTATGTCTGCTTATACAGCCTGTATACCTGCCTAATTAAAAGAGTGATGACATCTTATAGAATATGATGCCATAGATTAGTTGTAAAACAAAGCATAATAACGTGGAGCTTAGTAACTTTGTAGTTTAACTCATTTTAGCACTTAGCACGGGCTAATACACCACGTTTAATTAACTAACTAAATGAACGGAGCGAACCTAATCAATTATATTACAATTAACATTGCTAACTTTGCTAAGATAATTAAGACACACAGATTTATATCTAAACTATTATAAAACTGTAACAGAAGTGTGTCTGTACATTGAAGATATTTACAAAAAAAAGATTATGATATGATTTATAAATGTTCCTGATTCCAAATCAACAATTTTTGGATTTTTTGTCTGTCTGTTAATTTGTTTGTTTGTTTGTTTGTTCGTTTGTTTGTTTCGGTGTTTGTTTGTTCGAGTATCACGCTAAAACTACTGAACCGATTTTGATGAAACTTTTTTTGTTTGATAGCTTATCATCTGACTTAAAATCTGGTATATAATTTATGCGGACGAAGTCGCAGGTAAAAGCTCGTTCTGAATAACTTTTTAGATTCTAAGGGCCGGAAACAACTATTAGGCAGTATTTAGGCTCCTTGCATGCGGATTATATGTATTTTGTGCATTGCTTTTGAGGAAGCACCGGATTTAAAACATACTAGAGTTTACCCGCGACTTCATCAACGCATAAGCTATCAAACAAAAAAAGTTTCATTTCAGCAACATCGGTTCAGTTAGTTTTTGCGTAATGATGTTAATAACAAACTAACAAATAGACAAACAGACTTACAAAAATATCTTTTTCTTGTAATATCGTAATCTTTAATGTACATAAACACTTATGGTACAGTTTTATAATAGTTTAGATAATGTGGCTCTGGTATGGTATGATGATGCTTTCGTTGCGGATTCTTTTCTCTGTGTAGTTTATAAAATTTATGTAAATAAATGATTTTTCTTAGGCTTATACATGTTTAAATACGATGGCTGTTACTGTCACCAGTATGAGCAATGTAGAGACAGAGATTTCACTAAATACATTTAATAGCCTAAATAATTGTTGGTGGTACCGAAGACACATTTTCTCATAAAATATAGCAGTGCAGTATTGCTGGGTAAAACAGGGTTGTAACACAAACAACGGGGGTGTTGATTCTTTTTGTAAAGTGAAAATAAAAAGAAGTTTATTCATAAAAAATCCTCAAAATTCTAACCTAAAACAATACAAACTAAATATTAAAATCTTTGTCGAAAACAGCAAATAAAAGTCAATTAACGATCGACTTTCCTGTTTAATTTGCAGAAGCATTCTTTGTAGTTTAAATTCTTCGTATTTCTGTGTTTTGTTACTCGTTGCCGAGGTCGAATGACTTTTTCTCAGTGGTACAACAAACAACCTAGCCGCACCGAAATGAACGAGAATTAATGAAATAGGATTTCGCTAAGCAATGAAAATTATGCTCTCAAATTTGAATTATCCTCAGATGGATGTTAAATAATTCAGAGCGGCTTGTAATTTAAACCAGAGTCAAACTTTTTGAGGATACCGGATTAATATTGTATTAATTTATGCTTTTTGATTTAGTACATGTTATAGCCATGTTTCTGAATCCATAAAAACTTTAAGACTTCAGTGCGGATCCAAGAATGAAATCGCGAAAATTTTAATATTTTTTTCTACGTGCCAACAGAAATAATGAAATAAAATCGATCAAGTGCGAGTCGGGCTACTCGCGCACCGAGGGTTCCGTCCCACACCACCACAGAACACAACATTATTAACTTAGAAAAAAAATCTTTTTTTGTCCGGGACCTTTAGCGCAAGACCGACTCACACTTGGTCGGTTTTTCGTATTTGTTGTTATTCTGTAGAGTTTGCTCTATAATAACACTAAGTTTGACGCTTGTAAGTATAACCATTTTTACGATAGAACGTGAAAAAAACGTTGATAAAAACTAATTTCATGTTGAGAACCCCCCTTAATCTTTAACTTTTTGATATTTTTATTATTTGTTAACAAATCCGCCGTAATAACGCATAATCTGAGAAAATTTCAACTATCTAGCTATTACGGTTCAAAAGTTACAGCCCTAAATAGGTAGGACAGACGGACGGACGGACCGACAACGTAGGCATAGTAATAGCGTCACGTTTTTACCCTTTGGGTACGGAACCCTAAAAACGATTAATATTTTCGCGATTGATGGTTTAACCATCAAACTGCGCAATGGAGCCATCCGTTGTTCAGTTTGATGGTCTAAATTGCTTATCAAACTAAGAATTGTACCAGTTAGATCTCCCAAAGACGAAAGACATCAATGTCTTTTGTGTCAGAAACTTATAATTTACTAGCGTTAACCCGCGACTTCGTCTGCACAAATTACATACCAGATTTTAAGTCAGATCATAAGCTATCAAACAAAAAAAGTTTCATCAAAATCGGTTCAGTAGTTTTCGCGTGATGCTCGTTCAAACACACAAATAAACAATTTCTTTTATTAAATTTACCGTTTTATAATAGTGTAGATTTATATAAGTACCTAGAAGTATTTAGAACATTGAAGATATTTACAAAAAAAAAGTTTACGGTGGTGTTTAGGTAACCCTGACTGCAAATTACCGATCTGTTGTCTGTCTGTTTGTTTGTTTGAGTATCAGCCAAAAACGACTAGACCGATTTTGATGAAACTTTTTGTGTTTAAGAGCTTAAAACTGATATACAGGATGTTAGGGTAAACAGTTGCATTATTTTAAGGGGTGATTGTACCCTTGATACTGATCAACTTTCCCTAAGAAACCTATAGGAAATTTTCGATCAGCTGATTGCATTTAGTAAAGTTTAAAATTTTTTTTGCGAATATCCCATAGGTTTCTTATGGGAAAGTTTAATAAGTCTGCTTCAAGCTCCTACATTGAATAAATTATTTCTGACTTTTGACTTTGACTTTGGGACGTAAGTAGTGGCTTGCAATAGCTCGTAAAATTGTAATAAAACCAGTCAAGTGCGAGTCGGGCTACTCGCGCACCGAGGGTTCCGTACCACACCACCACAGACCACAACATAACTAACTTTCTATTAATTCTTTTGTTGTTCGGGACCTTTAGCGCAAGACCGACTCACACTTGGCCAGTTTTTAGTATTTGTTGCTATTCTTTAGAGATTGTTCTATAATCACACTAAGTTTGACGCTTGTATATATCACCGATTTTACGATAGAGCGTGAAGAAAAAACGAAAAAATTTCAACTATCTAGCTATTACGGTTCAAAAGTTACAGCCCTAAATAGGTAGGAAAGACGGACGGACGGACAGACGGACAGACGGACAGACGGACGGACGGACGGACGGATGGACGGACAACGTAGGCTTAGTAATAGGGTCCCGTTTTCACCCTTTGGGTACGGAACCCTAAAAATGATCCAACAAAGAAAACTAATTACTAATCAGACTAGGACCCAGATACAATGCTACAATTACACAAACTATTCCATGAATATAGGACATAACTAGGGTTGCCAACTTTTTTTAGACCTAATATTGTATTTCGAGCCTTAGTGTCCGAAAAAATATAGTAGATCGGAACAAAATACGAAAATATATAGGTATAGTATTTTTCGAATTTGTTAATAAAAAAAAATTCAAAATGAAATTTTTTTGCTACGTTTTGGTTTGAATACCAAGTTCTTATTTTTAAGGAACAATCATTTCTCTATTTCGTATTCGTTATCTCTAAACTATTATAAAACTGTAACAGAAGTGTGTCTGTACATTGAAGATATTTACAAAAAAAAAGATTACGATATGATTTTTAGGCTCTCCTGATTCCAAATCACAAATTTTTGGACTTTTTGTCTGTCTGTTTGTTTGTTTGTTTGTTTGTTCGTTTGTTTGTTTGTTTGTTTGGGTGTTTGTTTGTTCGAGTATCACGCAAAAACTACTGAACCGATTTTGATGAAACTTTTTTTGTTTGATAGCATTTCATCTGACTTAAAATCTGGTATATAATTTATGCGGACGAAGTCGCGGGTAAAAGCTCGTTGAAAATAATTGCATCCTGTAAACGCAGAAGTCGCTGGATTCGATACAGAAATAATATAATTTCAAAAGCATTTATAAATCTGACTTTAGGAAAACTTGTTGTCACTTTTCAGTAGTATCTTTAGTAGAAAATTGGTTATGGAACAAATGTGATGAAGAGAAAGGAAATTGTTAAAATAATGTAAAATTATTGGGCATTCTTATTGGATCTAAGTACCAAATGTATTTAAATTCTCTATAAATTATTTGCTCATAAAAATATAGTAGTTTTGCCTACTATATATTTTTCTCAGAATTATAGTAGTAAGGCCCCTAATATAGTAGGATACTATATTATATAGTAGGGTTGGCAACCCTAGACATAACATATAACCCACCTCCTCGCCTAGTGGGTGGTTACAAAAATACTCTTTGTTCCCGCAATTCCGCTCCAGAAAATAACAGTTCTTTGTGATATTACAATGAAATATCAGATCTATGGGAAGGATATTAAATTGAATATCAAACAATTTCGATAGTGCTGATTTCGGTCTGGCGGGTGCTTAGATAAGTGGCCGCTATTTAATATCGGGAGAGGGCGAGTTGGAAGCTTGCCATCCGTGGACTGACTACGTGGACCGGGCTATCACAAAAACGTCACTACAATATGTAAGTGGTAAGCGGAATTTTATTGTTTAATTCAAAATCGTTTTATTTATTATTTTAGCTTTTTTAGCATTCATCTGGAATATCCTGAAGATTCGCAATTATTAGCAAATGAAAAACCAACATAATGGATTTTAAATATAGGGTCCTTCTTAATATATTATACTGGCGGTTTTTTGACGGTGAAACTGAACAACTTTCGCTATGAGACCAGCATCAAAATCGCGAGAAAAAAATTTACTGTTTCATATACAACGTGTTAATGAATTAACGCAAAACCTCATACACCCCAACTGATTTATAATTAAATAATTACATTGAAAAAATCATTTATTAATTTAATCAATTTAATTAAAAGTTATTTGCATTTTAATGTTTCATATCCTTTACAATCCATTCCAATGTGTATGGTAAAGTATGAATGAACTCGCTCACTGCCTACCCGCCGCTCACCCCCGCGCCGGCGCTGCGCCGCCGCCATCTTGCACGGTCTAAATTTCTAAGGGGCGGTTTACATGGGTCGATTCTCATCATGCCGGCCGGCGCCGGCGGCCGCTAGGCACCAACTAAATCGCCTCAAAACCGAACAATTACGTCATTTTCACAGTTGAGAAATATCGTATGCCACTATTTCATTTTGTTTAAAAATGATGAGCATAACAGATTGGTATCGCAATAATTCGTAAATAAATGATTTAAGTAGGTAAAACACAAAAACGCTGTAATGCGGCGAGCTATTTCAGACGATCGTTTTCGCGGTCGATTTTAGTCAACAGGGTCAACAGGTCGATTTTACTCATTGCGGCACGACAAAAGTTGAAACTAATCTTCCCGAAACTTACGATTTGAATCACTCGTGGCCTCGAATTACTATCTAAGTACATGGTCAATTTTAATGGTAAGGATAGAAATCGCATAAAAAATCGACCCGTGTAAACCCCGCATTACACTGCGCGACGCGCGGCGACCAGGAGTGCGATTTTTGAATCTCATTCGCTGAGTTCAGCAGTTGAAAATGTCAAAATTACCATGGATACGTGGAACTTTCTACTGCTGATTTGACATTAAAAAACCATACTCCGGGAGTGCGATTTTTGAAAGTCAAATCAGCAGTAGAAAGATGCGTATCTCCATACTAATTTGGACATTTTCAACTGCTGAGCTCCGCGAATGAGATTCAAAAATCGCACTCCAGATCGCTTTCACACACAGATTCAGATTGCGTGCAATCAGCTGTTATCGTATGTAGGCAGTGCTTTAAATTAATAGGAATAGGGCTCAATTTACCTAGTAGTTTTTTTGATAGCGTAGTTTCGCTCTGCCGCCGGAATTCAAAATTCCTCGCTTCATTTACCACGTGATTCAATCACATCACAATCACACAACTTGGTTTGGTTAAACAGTCCATTCCGATTAAATGTACACTAATCTGTCCATAAAACATGTCTGGTTGCATTTGTTAGGTACCAGTCACAAAGCGTCACACGGACCTCGTAGTCTTGAGGGTTTAGCTCGTGGCACCAAGATCTTCTCGTAGAACATTCCACACGTAGACATGGCTGCATTAGAATAACCGAGCAGCTTGACGTGTACACGTCGCGTCCGGGTTGTGCTTGAAGTAGGTACTCCAAGATGCTGTTTTCTAATTCCGGGTCGTTCCGATAATCAGCAGTGGGTGGCCTAAAAATCCCGTTGCGTCGCAGCTAGCATTGTTCTTTTAGACACTGATACACTACACCAAACTGGTTACGTTATCTCCACACAAATAACCAAGATTCGCACCATTTCAGTAGGTACCTATACCTACTGCACATTCGAGTAATGAAATGAAAGGTCATCGCGGAAGCGTAAGATAATTAAGCTACGTAATCTAATCGCTCGCAACGCACGCGCATGACTGCTGGAGAAATGTTTTGTTATCTTCTGCGTTCCGCGACCCCCTCCCCCGCGGCGCGGCACAAAGGCTCACAAAGGCCGCCGACCGCCGCGCCGCGCTGCTAGCTTTTGCCGGTGTTTCATCTCGTTTCTTCCTATTTCATTTGAGCAGGATATTTGCGCTATTAATGAAAGCGCGCGGCCGAGCGCGTGCGTATGGCGTTTTGTTTTGGTAGTAGCCATAGTAGTGTGAGTAATAGTGAGTATGCCAGTGCGGTGCCGATAGAATTAAGTAAATTATTATTGGTACAATCAAATTATTTAATATTTTGGAAAAAAATTACCTATGTTGAAACCTTGATTAATCGACTCTACTCTCGATTCCAAACAAACTATTTTCTAGTTTTGCGTTAATTCATTAACACGTTGTAGGTACCTAAAACTGTAAAGGTTTACAATAAAATTGAATACTCGACTGAAATGTATGGGACAATTAATTTTATTATCGCGATATCGGTGTCGGTTAGTTTGAATTTGAAGGTATGATCAACTTAAAAAAAACCGTCTGTAAGTATATTAAGAAGGAACCTGTAACCTCGCGGACCGGATCTTGAGCGCTGTCCTTGATTGCGCTGAACCTTATGTATAAGGCACTATGAACTATTTTCGTATAAATACACTCCTTCGAGCGCTAAAAATCCGTGTCGCGACGTACCTATACCTGCCTATGAGGGTCATAATCATAATAATACCACAGATTAATAATAAGTTACTACGTATAATACTTTTAAACTATCTTTCACAGGTTCTCGTAGTACCTACTAAGCGGGGGCATCGATAAATACGTACTTTAAGCTCATAATGTATACGGCTCAAAGAGCTTCGAACATTTCAGTATGGAAGGTGGCATACCTACTTTCCGCCATTTTGAAAAAATCGCGATTTTGCGGCCACTGATGAAACATATGCCAATCGACAGGGAAAATGATTACAAACAGAAAATATACGTTGGGAAAATGACCTAAGTGGTATACTTTCGGAGATATAGGGGTTTGAAAATAATAAAAAACAAAAACATTTTTTTCCGCCCAAATTGACTTTTTTGATCAGGAATAGATCAGCAAAGCTCAGGATCGATCAGGACATAGTATAATTACATAATATTATTATTATAAATAAGTTTTATTCATTTACTATGATAAATAAAATACCTATCTACATGCAAGACAGCTACTCGAGCAAGACGGTTGTTGTAGCAGTGTTGCTAACTATTCCGAGAGGGATTTATATGTATTTACTTATGTATTAAATACTTGATCATCATCATCATCATCATCTCAGCAGATGGCCGTCACACTGCTGGACATTGTCCTCCCCAAGGATCGTCACAACGACCGGTCTTGCCGGTGTCCTAATCGAACGGGTTCCCGCCGCCTTCATCAGGTCGTCGGTCCACCTTTTGGTGCCCAACCTACCCACTGCTATTACCCGGGGTGCGGGATGCGGGAGCTACCCACGCTGCGCTTTCCGGTACGCGATCGCCACTCAACGGCTCTTCGGCCCCATCGGTTCTGCGAGCAATGTGCCCCGCCCATTGCCACTATAGTTTAGCAATTCTTTAGGCTATGTCTCAGCGGATCTCTTCATTTCGGATTCGATCTTGCCGGGATACTCCGAACATAGCCCATTGCCTTTTGGATGACTTTCAACCTTTTTATGAAGCCTTGAGAGAGCGACGACCGACGTCTCAGTTCCGTAATTCATCTTGAGACACTGCGGTATTTTGGACGTGAAGAGACTACGTAGCTTTCCAACGTTGCCTTGCCGAGTCGGATTCGACAGCAGGCCACTTCTGCGGCGGTGGGCTAGGTTATAAAGCTTGGTCTCCACCAGCTTACTCTCGCCAATGAGCCTCCTGGCTCTGCGTTCAGCCGAGTCGAGTGCGTCAAGTATCAACTTGGCTGGGCCATCCCACAGGTGGCAGCAGTACTCCACACATGATCGAACCTGAGCTTTATACAACATTAAGAGCTGTCCAGGAGTTTAGTACCGCTTAACCTTGTTTAAGATACTCAGCTTTTTGGCCGCAGTTTGAGCCTTAGACTCGATGTCAGCGCCGAAGTTGAGTTTCGTGGTCAACCTCATGCCCAGAAGCCCAAGACTGTCGGAAACAGGGACAGATGTACCCCGGACAGTAGGAATCCGATTAAACGGACTCCTTTTTGCGGTGAACATACAAGCCTGTGTTTTGGTTTCGTTGAAGTTGACTAAATTATTGTCACCCCACTGGGAGACAGAACTTAAAGTCAAGTTTGTCCGCTCCACCATGGCCTCCCTCTGCGAACGTATTTCATCCCCGCTGGCCCTTGCGCCGGATACATATCTCTCCGTGACAGTACTGTCATCTGCATACCCAACAATACCTGACACAAGGAGGTCATTGATGTGTAGCAGGAAAAGTCGCGGAGAGAACAGACCCTTGAGGAACCCCAGCATCAATTACCATAAGGTCTGAAGAGCAGCTGTCAATGACAACTCTAATCGACCGTTCTCTCAAGAAATCAGATATCCAGCTGCAAAGATTAGCGGGGATACCATAAGCAAGAAGCTTGCTCAGCAAACTAGCGTGCCATACCCTGTCAAAGGCCTTCAAGATGTCAAGTGATACGGTAAGTGCTTCACCGTGTTTCTCGATGGCCTCGCCCCTGCAGTGCGTGACATACACAAGAATATCCCCAGTCGATCGCCCCCAGCGGAAGCTATATTGGCGATCACTGAGTAGATCATTATCTTCTAGGTATGTCAGCAACTTACTGTTAAGTATTCTTTCCATGAATTTACAGAGAATGGAAGTAATGGCGATAGGTCGGTAGTTGCAGGGGTCGGCACGACTGCCCTTCTTGGGTACCGATTGCACATTTGCAAGCTTCCAGGACTTTGGTACCGTTCTTGTTCTGAGAGAGAGAGGCGATACAGGCGTGTTAGAACAGGAGACAACTCAGGCGCACAATATCTCAGAACTCTTGCAGGTATACTATCAAGACCACTGGCCTTATTCACATCTAGACAACGCAATGCTCTGAGGACCTCTTTTGTACGCATTGTGATCTCCGGCATCGAAGAATCACAACGAGGGATGGTTGGTGGCTGTTTGGCACCAGCGTCCAGACGTGAATTGCTCGCAAACAGAGAAGCAAATAAATTAGCTTTCTCAGTTGCGGAGTGAGCCAGCGACCCATCAGGTTTCTGCATGGGAGGCAAAGTGGGACGGCAGAAATTGGATTCGACCGATTTTGAAAGGGACCAGAACTGTTTACTACCAGAAGGGTAGGATGCCAGTCTGACTCCAATGCGGCTGACATGATCGAATCGAGGCTTCTGCATCACCCGTTTGCAGGACTTGACGGCAGAATTAAAGGCCCTCTTTTTCGGCGCGAACCCTACGAGCTCTATCTTTGCGGTCGCGAGCTTGGAACCATGCTTGGTAGGCGAATTCCTTTTTAGCATCAGCGCGAGCACAATCCGCATTGTACTAAGGTTGGGCTTTGTGACCGAGTGCGATGTCGGAGAATGGAATATAATATTCCATTCCCAGTACCAGTACCATTCCAATTACGTCCGCAACCGCATCAGCAGAACTGGCAGGGTCACTCGAAGAAAAACACACTTGCCGCCACGGGTAAGACGCAAAGAAGTGCCGCATCTCATCCCAATCTGCCGACCCGTATCGCGAGACTCGCCTCGTGCCCTTAGGGCTGTCATCGGGAGGAGAGCAGATCAACACGGATTTCACCAGACAGTGATCAGACGTTCCCAGTGGGGCAGAGATCGATACGGAGTGACTGTCTGGATCTGATGTCAGCAGAAGGTCCAAACAATTGGGCGTATGGCCATCAACATCCGGTACCCGCGTTGCTTGATTTGCCTCTGAGCAACACTGTACCGGGAAACTCATTTTGTAGGCCAGTCATTTTACGGAGTTTTGTTAGGCGGGGTAGGGAGTAATTATTAATTGGACTTTTAAACTGTTACCGGCACCATTTAGTGACAAAAATACTACCCTAAACCATATTTTAAAAAAAATTGCTACGCAACATAGAAATCAAAATTGTGTGTCCCAGAAGGCTTTTAAATTAATAATATTAATACCAATGCACTCATTTGAATTAGATTTAACAATATACAGGGTGTACAATAAAATGGGACAGCTACTCAAAGGGGTGCTTCAGACCATCAAACTGAACAACTTTCTCTATGGGACCAATATCGAAATCGCAAAAAAAAATCCGCTCTCCCATACAAAACTGCAAAACATAACTCGACTGAAATGTATGATTAGGTATGGGACAGCAGATTTTTTTTTCGCGATTTCGATATTGGTCCCATAGAGAAAGTTGTTCAGTTTGATGGTCTGAAGCACCCCTTTAAGTAGCTGTCCCATTTTATTGTACACCCTGTATATTATTTTTGATCAATAAAATAGGCATTAAAATGTAAAAAATGATATTTATTAGAAAATACGAATTATTTTTCAAAACCTTCTAAGTAGACAAAAATATTTACACCATGTTTGAAGTATGTATGATGGTAAAGCCTTAAACATGTGCAAAAAAAATTTATCATCAGGTTTTTTAGAACGAGATAATATTTAAAGGGTGAAATTGATATCATTAGCATCCCTTTAAACTACCCATCAAACTGAACAACTTTTACTATGGGAGCAAACCGATCGGAGCAATAAAAAAATCAGCTATTGCATACATTTGAGTCGAGTAGGCATTGTAGTTTAGTATGGAACAGCTGATTTTTTTCTTGCTCCGATTAGTTTGCTCTCATTGTAAAAGTTGTTCAGTTTGATGGGTAGACTCTTAGTTTAAAAGGATGCTAATGATATCAATTTCACCCTGTATATTTTAAAATTAGAACTGTTGCTGACGTAATTTTTTTTTATTTTGGTACATTTTTAAGCTCAAATTGGGTCTTCAATATTATAGCGAAAAAAAAAATGTAATTAGTAATTAGTCCCGGCTCAAACCGTAAAATGACTGGGCTATTGGAGGGCAGCGGGATCCGAAGCACGGTGACAGTCGTTGGCCGAGCACAGTTAGTAGGGGGCCCAAGTAGTGTGATAGCCACGTGTGAAAGGCTGCCCCACACAATGCTCCACCGTGCCAGTTGGCGACCGGAAGGGAGGACCCGGTGGCCATTGCGGCGGGGTTCGGGCGTTTCTCACACGTAGGGCATTCTTTCACACGTGGCTAGTACACTACTTGGGCCCCTACTAACTGCGGTTGGCCAACGACTGTCACCGTGCTTCGGATCCCGCTACCCTCCAAAATGAGTTTCCCGGTACAGTGTTGCTCAGAGGCAAATCAAGCAACGCGGGTACCGGATGTTGATGGCCATACGCCCAATTGTTTGGACCTTCTGCTGACATCAGATCCAGACAGTTACTCCGTATCGGTCTCTGCCCCACTGGGAACGTCCGATCACTGTCTGGTGAAATCCCTGTTGATCTGCTCTCCTCCCGATGACAGCCCTAAGGGCACGAGGCGAGTCTCGCGATACGGGTCGGCAGATTGGGATGAGATGCGGCACTTTTTTGCGTCTTACCCGTGGCGGCAAGTGTGTTTTTCTTCGAGTGACCCTGCCAGTTCTGCTGATGCGGTTGCGGACGTAATTGGAATGATACTGGTACTGGGAATGGAATATTATATTCCATTCTCCGACATCGCACTCGGTCACAAAGCCCAACCTTGGTACAATGCGGATTGTGCTCGCGCTGATGCTAAAAAGGAATCCGCGTACCAAGCATGGTTCCAAGCTCGCGACCGCAAAGATAGAGCTCGTAGAGTTCGCGCCGAAAAAGAGGGCCTTTAATTCTGCCGTCAAGTCCTGCAAACGGGTGATGCAGAAGGCTCGATTCGATCATGTCAGCCGCATTGGAGTCAGACTGGCATCCTACCCTTCTGGTAGTAAACAGTTCTGGTCCCTTTCAAAATCGGTCGAATCCAATTTTTGCCGTCCCACTTTGCCTCCCATGAAGAAACCTGATGGGTCGCTGGCTCACTCCGCAACTGAGAAAGCTAATTTATTTGCTTCTCTGTTTGCGAGCAATTCACGTCTGGACGCTGGTGCCAAACAGCCACCAACCAACCCTCGTTGTGATTCTTCGATGCCGGAGATCACAATACGTACAAAAGAGGTCCTCAGCATTGCGTTGTCTAGATGTGAATAAGGCCAGTGGTCTTGATGGTATACCTGCAAGAGTGCTGAGATATTGTGCGCCTGAGTTAACTCCTGTTCTAACACGCCTGTATCGCCTCTCTCTCTCAGAACAAGAACGGTACCAAAGTCCTGGAAGCTTGGAAATGTGCAATCGGTACCCAAGAAGGGCAGTCGTGCCGACCCCTGCAACTACCGACCTATCGCCATTACTTCCATTCTCTGTAAAGTCATGGAAAGAATACTTAACAGTAAGTTGCTGACATACCTAGAAGATAATGATCTACTCAGTAATCGCCAATATAGCTTCCACCGGGGGCGATCGACTGGGGATATTCTTGTGTATGTCACGCACTGCAGGGGCGAGGCCATCGAGAAACACGGTGAAGCACTTACCGTATCACTTGACATCTTGAAGGCCTTTGACAGGGTATGGCACGCTAGTTTGCTGAGCAAGCTTCTTGCTTATGGTATCCCCGCTGATCTTTGCAGCTGAATATCTGATTTCTTGAGAGAACGGTCGATTAGAGTTGTCATTGACAGCTGCTCTTCAGACCTTATGGCAATTGATGCTGGGGTTCCTCAAGGGTCTGGTCTCTCCGCGACACTTTTCCTGCTACACATCAATGACCTCCTTGTGTCAGGTATGGTTGGGTATGCAGATGACAGTACTGTCACGGAGAGATATGTATCCGGCGCAAGGGCCAGCGGGGATGAAATACGTTCGTAGAGGGAGGCCATGGTGGAGCGGACAAACTTGACTTTAAGTTCTGTCTCCCAGTGGGGTGACAATAATTTAGTCAACTTCAACGAAACCAAAACACAGGCTTGTATGTTCACCGCAAAAAGGAGTCCGTTTAATCGGACTCCTACTATCCGGGGTACATCTGTCCCTGTTTCCGACAGTCTTGGGCTTCTGGGCATGAGGTTGACCACGAAACTCAACTTCGGCGCTGACATCGAGTCTAAGACTCAAACTGCGGCCAAAAAGCTGGGTATCTTAAACAAGGTGAAGCGGTACTAAACTCCTGGACAGCTCTTTATGTTGTATAAAGCTCAGGTTCGATCATGTATGGAGTACTGCTGCCACCTGTGGGATGGCCCAGCCAAGTTGATACTTGACGCACACGACTCGGCTGAACGCAGAGCCAGGAGGCTCATTGGCGAGAGTAAGCTGGTGGAGACCAAGCTTTATAACCTAGCCCACCGCCGCAGAAGTGGCCTGCTGTCGAATCCGACTCGGCAAGGCAACGTTGGAAAGCTACGTAGTCTCTTCACGTCCAAAATACCGCAGTGTCTCAAGATGAATTACGGAACTGAGACGTCGGTCGTCGCTCTCTCAAGGCTTCATAAAAAGGTTGAAAGTCATCCAGGCAATGGGCTATGTTCGGAGTATCCCGGCAAGATCGAATCCGAAATGAAGAGATCCGCTGAGACATAGCCCAAAGAATTACTAAACTATAGTGGGGCCGAAGAGCCGTTGAGTGGCGATCGCGTACCGCAAAGCGCAGCGTGGGTAGCTTCCGCATCCCGCACCCCGGGTAATAGCAGTGGGTAGGTTGGGCACCAAAAGGTGGACCGACGACCTGATAAAGGCGGCGGGAACCCGTTCGATTAGGACACCGGCAAGACCGGTTGTTGTGACGATCCTTGGGGAAGACTATTTCCAGCAGTGTGACGGCCATCGGCTGAGATGATGATGATGATGATGATCAAGTATTTAATACATAGGTAAACACACATAAATCCCTCTCGGAATAGTTAGCAACACTGCTACAACAACCGTCTTGCTCGAGTAGCTGTCTTGCCTGTAGATAGGTATTTTATTTATCATAGTAAATGAATAAAACTTATTTATAATAATAATATTATGTAATTATACTATGTCCTGATCGATCCTGAGCTTTGCTGATCTATTCCTGATCAAAAAAGTCAATTTGGGTGGAAAAAAATGTTTTTATTTTTTATTTTTTTCAAACCCCTATATCTCCGAAAGTATACCACTTAGGTCATTTTCCCAACGTATATTTTCTGTTTGTAATCATTTTCCCTGTCGATTGGCATATGTTTCATCAGTGGCCGCAAAATCGTGATTTTTTCAAAATGGCGGACAGTAGGTATGCCACTAAGGCAGGTTGCTCTTTATTTGACGCTTGGACTCCGCTGAAGCCGCTGGCTTTAAAACTGTCAAAGTTCAAGCTTCGTACTAATTTAAACCGTATACAAAGCTTAAATTCACATTTAAATATCGTCCTGAATCTAGGCATGTTTGGAATATGTGCGTATAGCTATAACTAGAAGGAGCAGATGTATAGCACACGCCGAGAAACTGAGCTCTGACAATCTTTTATCTCGCTTTCTCAATTTTGTCAGTGTTTTTTGTTGTTTGCAAATAAAAATATTTTCTTTCTTTCTTTCTTTCTTTGGTACCTACACGATATGTAAAAGAGAAAATGCCCAGTCTTCTTTTTCTTATCGTGTGGGCAGAGCCCTGGTGTCCGAGTTTTTTCAGATCGCCTTACGGCCTCCGACGTGGTTTTTATGCAACGATATCAATGTACTGTACCAGTACTAGATACGGTGTTCAGTAGGAACTGCATGTTACTCTGCAATGCGGTGTACAAACCGCATTGATGTTAGTTTACTCTATGCTAATGGGAATGACAAACCAATCTGAATACCAATCTGTCATTTTTTTCAATAATCATTTTAATTTTATATTGATGTATTTAAATTAGTTATCACTATAAAAACCGCCTGAAAGTTGTTTTACGGGATACTTTTGTTCGAATATAAGGTAACTATGTAAAATTATAAGGATATGTAATTATAAATTTAAATTTTAGAAAATAGGTAAGTCTATTAATTTCCTCAAGATTGGGTAAGTCCATTACTTTTTGTCTCGTTTCGGCACCCAAAAAGCGACATTTAAGGAAAAGAGACGGGTATTAATGATCATAGATGAATCAAGAGACTTAAATCAGAGGGCACAAAATAGGCACAATACATGCACAATATAATGAACTTAAGGCGGGTGCCAGACGAGGATTGAAATTGAAAATGACGCTAAGATCGTTCATATTTGAGATTATATTTTTGAACTTGTTCATGGGAAAAAAATTAATGCGAAAACAATTATTTGATTTACCTTTTACCTCGTGATGAAAAAGATTTATTGACAGCTAAAGTCATCATCGCGACTTAGCGTTTTAAATTCTCATTGATCGCGACCAGGCACAGTGGATCCTTTGTGGAACTTTTGATTGTGTGAACTGTGAACAGATTACTACGAAACAAACATTAAGATAATCAGTTAAAAAAGATACACAAATTAAATAATACTATGCGAATGAAAAGAAAAATAGTAAGGGGACCACGGAGATGTAAATCTCGTTGTTAACCGCCACCCGGCACAGTGGATCCGTTCTGAAAAAAGACGGACTTCGGACCTGAAGTCGGAATTTCGTGATGATTTTTTTTTAAAGAAGAGATTATAACTATCCTAGTAACTTTAATTCTTTCAGTAAAATCTATGGGATGTATGGAACATGAAAAAAAAAAATTTTTCATTTTTTTTGTATTGAGAAGAACACCTTTTATTTTATTTCTTGACTTGGTTCAATTTGGGACGGGATTGGCTTACGTTTTATGAAAGACCAAATAATACTGGACCCAAAAAATATATAACTAGTGCAGTCACTTGCAGCGAAGCGAGAAATTAAGTGTCAAAAATTTCATTTTTTTTCGCATATTTTGCAAAGAGTGCACGTTTTTGCCAAACTTTTTGTATATTTTCGTGTACCTGCTGCTAAATTAAAAATTTTAATGTCATTTTTAGGCAGAAATAATCAAGATGACAGGTACTTTTTTTTACTTTGCTGATTTCGTTTTTGTAATTAAAGAAAAGGGACTACTATCGTCAAGGAGAAATAGATTAAGATGCGTGACCAATCCTGCCATCGCAAATTGAAACACATAGTCCGGTGACAGGATAAGAATGACTTTAAATTATTCATTGTTTTTTTTTTTTTTATTATTAACTATGGGTTTGCTCTTGACCTCAATCCAGTCCTCAGGACGAAGATGGGGTCGTAGATGTAGCGAGCTTACCCAGAAGATGCCTATTCACTCGTACTTTAAAGGAATCCGGGTTGTAAGTACTCGGAAATACTGACGCAGGTAAGGCATTCCACTCCTTGGCTGTGCGCATTATAAAAGATTCAGAAAGGCGCTTGGTGCGGATATGTGGGATGTCAACCAAGAAGGGGTGATATCCCGCGGTGCGTCTGGAAGTCCGATAGTAGAAAGGGGAAGGTGGGATGAGCTCATGTAGCTCTTGGGCACACTCACCGAAGTACAATCGAAGTACACCGAAGTCATCTTGATTATTTCTGCCTAAAAATGACATTAAAATTTTTAATTTAGCAGCAGGTACACGAAAATCTTAGACTAATTATATCCGGACCGGCCTTGCGGTAGCATTTCCCCTCTGCCACGGTATTAGATCAATTAATCTTGCGCATTTACACCCAATTTTATACCTTATCACTAAACGAGACAGCCTATAATAGCAAAACAATAATTTTGAACTTAGAACGTTTGGGGTTTACACGAGACTACTCATCATGATTTTGAACATTCAAAATTAGAATCTAAAGTCATAGGGAATAAAATCCAAAGTTGCGGATAACATGTTACCTCGCCCCCCGCAAAAAGTGGCAGAAAGTTTGTTATTAGAATGACACGTGGTTACGCTTCCCGATATAATTAGTCTAAGACGAAAATATACAAAAAGTTTGGCAAAAACGTGCACTCTTTGCAACATATGCGAAAAAAAATGAAATTTTTGACACTTAATTTCTCGCTACGCTGCAAGTGACTGCACTAGTTATATATTTTTTGGGTCCAGTATTATTTGGTCTTTCATAAAACGTAAGCCAATCCCGTCCCAAATTGAACCAAGTCAAGAAATAAAATAAAAGGTGTTCTTCTCCATACAAAAAAAATGTATAATTTTTTTTCTCATAAACCATGCATCCCATAGATTTTACTGAAAGAATAAAAGTTACTAGGATAGTTACTATCTCTTCTTTAAAAAAAAATCAGCACGAAATTCCGACTTCAGGTCCTAAGTCCGTCTTTTTCAGAACGGATCCACTGTGCCGGGTGGCGGTTAGCAACGAGATTTACATCTCCGTGGTCTCCTTACTATTTTTCTTTTCATTCGCATAGTATTATTTAATTTGTGTATCTTTTTTAACTGATGATGATGAACTGATGTTTGTTTCGTAGTATCTGTTCACAGTTCACACAATCAAAAGTTATGAGTAAGTATCTAATTCTACAGGTACGTATTTCAGTGGTCTGCACGTAAGTAGTCGAGGATGCCCAGATAGTAGGTATAATACCTAACATAAATATGAACTGTCGCATCTGTCTTGGCCGGTGATGCTCTTTGACCAAATTATAGTAGTTTCTGTTTTATGTAAACTAGATGGCACTAATGTTCCCAAAGAGTTTTGGAACAACTTGTTTGTTTGAACGTGCTTGTCTATCGCTAGAGTTTATGTCTATGTTTTTATGTAACGACTACTACCACCAGAGATAGTAGCCGGGAACAAACGGCTTAGCGTGCCATCCGAAGCACGGAATCATTTGTCTTTGCGGACACAGCCTGCAGTGTCCTAACCAACTGGGGAAAAACGCACAAAGTGACATATCACTAGGTGTCCCCCGTGGGAATCGAACTCACGACCTCCGTGACGAGAGACAATGCTCTTAACCACTAGACCACGGAGGCAGGCATGCCCAGTTAAGAATACTAACAATACCTAATATATAAAGTATTCTTAACTTGCTAGAAAATATTATAAATTAGTTTAATAAAACCGGTCAAGTGCGAGTCGGGCTACTCGCGCACCGAGGGTTCCGTATCACACCTCCACCAGAACACAACATTATTAACTTAGAAAAAATCTTTTTTTTGTCCGGGACCTTTAGCGCGAGACTGACTCACACTTGGCCGGTTTTTAGTATTCTGTAGAGTTTGCTCTATAATCACACTAAGTTTGACGCTTTTATGTATTACCGTTTTTACGATAGAGCGTGAAGAAAAAACGTTGATAAAAACAAGTTTCTTGTCGAGAACCCCCCTTAATTTTTAACTTTTTGACATTTTTATTATTTGTTAACGAATCCGCCGTAATAACGCATAATCTGAGAAAATTTCAACTATCTAGCTATTACGGTTCAAAAGTTACAGCCCTAAATAGGTAGGACAGACGGACGGACGGACAGACGGACGGACAGACGGAGAGACGGACAGACGGACGGACGGACGGACGGACAACGTAGGCTTAGTAATAGGGTCCCGTTTTCACCCTTTGGGTACGGAACCCTAAAAACTGAATTCTTGAAGCAGAAGTAAACCAATTTGCGATGTTAAGTAAAATTTAAAATTTCCGATAAAATGAAGTAACTTTTTGATACCAAACTAGTTGTGAAGTACACCGAACTTACGAATTCTCAGTAAGTACTTTAGCTATAGTGATTTCACAGAGTTGAAGCTGTTTGAGGATATTAGAAATGTATACCCAGCCCTTAATATCATATTGTGTATTGTTAACTTAGTATTGAAAGAGGCACAGAGAAATACGTGGAGGGATTATTGTAAAACTTTTTCTTTCCTTAGTAGGCTTGTGGTACATTGGGTACCTACCTAGGTACCAGAATTATTTTAGCCAAAAATAATAATAAATATGACTAGATTTTACTCTCCGTGTTCTGTGTTCTCTCTATTTATTGTAACATAAATAGATATAATTTAAAATGTGTTCATATTTTCAAAGAGTGTATTTCAAAACCAACTTATGTAAACAAAACATGATGTATCTTTTACCTTCTTAGGTAGGTATCATACCTACTAGGTACTTTGTGATGTGTGTAACTGACCTGTTTATACAGGGTGTAAGGAAAAGAATCATTAACCTTTAAACCACATACTCTACCCATCAAAATGAACAACCTTTTCTAATATGGGAGCAAACAAGACGGCGCATAAAAAAATCTTCTGTTTCATATTAAACTGTAATGCCTACTCGACTCAAACGTTTGGAACAGCAGATTTTTTTTTGCGCTGACAGGCTTGCTCCCATAGTAAAAGTTGTTCAGTTTGATGGATAGTGGTATTATAATTATGTGGTTAATGATACTTGTCCTTACACCCTGTATATAGCAGGTATGAACACAACTGTCATACAAGTACGTGCTAGTTTGAAGTGCTATTACAGTTTTGATGAATACGACGTACATATCAAAAAACAAATATAAATAACTAGCTCATGTACCAGTTCATCACACATCTTGTTTCATTCGATACGTTGATATAATACGCAATCTTTTTCATAAACGCAGAAGGCTAATAAAACTGGTAAAAGGAAAAAAAAAAGGAAAGTTATTATTAATAGACAGACTTATTCCGATCAGGAAAACTTTGTCTACTAAATGGGCTCCAACGCTATTTATGGGTACAAAATACCAATCAATTCGCTCATGTATCAAGAAAAGCGAACTTCCTTAATTTATACGTTGCTTTTAGGAAGTACAGCATATTAGTGACAATATAAGAGTAAAACACGAGACATTATGTTAATAGGTGTTATAATATTCCGGGGAAGCGCCTCTCGGGGCCAAGATCTTGCATTGACATCCACAAGTTGGCTTCAAGCCAGAACTACTTACATTGTATAATTATACTGCGCTAGCTTAAGTTTTTGGCCATCTATTGTATACCTAGTAGGTAACTGGGGCTCAATATGTGTCTACCGTGGTTTGTAATTCTGTGAAGTTACTTAATTAGCACATGAATGGGTTACGAACATAAAATATGTCGCAATACTGCAAAGGTAAACAAAAACCCAGGAGTAAGAGGTTATAACAAAAAGAACATGCGATCTATCCAATGTCGATATTTAAGATAGAGAGATATAATAGAAGGTTGGGTTGAGGGTTGATTATGGATGCTTTGACAACGGACACACAGGAAGAGGCACCCTGGTGCATGCTGTTTGCCGACGACATTGTTCTTGTCGGTGAAGATGGATTCGAGGTCCAGAGCAGATTGGCAAAATGGCAGCAAAAACTGGAGAGTGTTGGCTTGAAAATTAGCAGAACTAAAACGGAACGTTTGTTCTGCGATTTCGGCGGTCTCTCCAGTTGCATGCCTATTGCCCTTGATGGCGTGCCTTTGCCAGTCTGCTCCGACTTCCGGTACCTCGGTTCACTCATACAAAACGATGGAGAGATAGGTGGATGAAGTGGCGGCAGGTTACGGAAACGATTTGCGACTCCCGAATCCCCCTCAAATTGAAGGGGAAAATATATAAGAGCATAATAAGACCTGTCGTTATGTATGGATCAGAATAAAATAAAAAAATAAAAAAAAATAAAAATGTTTTATTGACACCAAAATACCAACAGAAGGATACCATGTTGGGCCACAAAAGGGGCGGATGAGAAACGACTACATGCAGCTGAGATGCGAATGTTGAGATGGATGTGTGGTGTAACTAGAATGGACAAGATTAGGAATGAGTATATTATGAGTAGATTATAATGGTATGAGCATGCAATGCGGAGGGATGAGTGTCATGTTACGAGACGAGTGTTAAGTATGAATGTGGATGGCTGTGGTAGGAGAGGCAGGCCGAAGAAAAGATGGATGGATTGTGTGAAGGATGATATGTGTAAAAAAGGGGTGAGTCTTGAAACGACGGATTATAAATGGAAGAGGATGACATATTGCGCCGACCCCAAATAATAACCCAGTAAAATTAGATAAATCAGAAGAAATAATTTCCGGAGTTTTGGAACTTTTTTTAAACGTTCCTTTGGTACGTAATATTGAAGAAAAAAAAAAGTCCTGGTGAGGGGGGGGGGGGGTGAGCTCGAGGAAGGGGGGGGCTCTAAAGGTGACTTTTTTCAGTTTTTCGCTTATTTCTTGAAATCTGAAAGTCGTATCGAAATTCTTTGTATGGACAAATTAAACCTTACAAAATTTCCTACAAAACAAGTGGTATGCATTTTTGTCATAGGACTTATCCTTTGAGGGCTACGGGGCCGAGAAAATAACGGCATTTCAAAAATTATGAAATTTGTATGGCGACCCTCATGAAAGTTGAAGATAAAAACAAAATGATTTCATATTCTTAATCAGCAGCCCCGATTATGAAGGAAAGGAAGGAATATATTTATTGAAGAGAAATAAAGCATTATGGTTAAATCAGTTGGTTGGAAAGATGTCGAAAATGTTACTATATAGTAGAGCTATTTCCCGCGATAATTGTGCGCTTCGGGTTAAAAGCATCAAATTTCTACCATGGATAGGGTGTTCCTCGGTGATCATTTTCCGATGTGGAGGGAAGTCTGATTCGTCCCCTGTGCGCGGGGGGAGGGGGGTGAAGTACGTATCTGGGTCATTGTTTTCATTATTCTTTTACGGATCAGTTAATGCTACTAGGGCTTGTGTGGTATCGTTTTCGAGTAAAACAGATACGAGGAATTCATTTTTACTGCATAATAGGCATATTTCCATACAATAAAATAATGTTTTACACGAAAAAGTAAAAACCATTGCCTTGATTTTTTTTTTAAAACATCTATATCTTTGGAAATCTTGATAAATATAAGTAAACAAAATTAAGCAAATAAAGGTTATTTAGTCTAGTTTATAAAAACATATACTTGTTGGACACTTATCATACAACAACTACAAGAAAAAAATTCATTTACGCGTCGAGGTAAAGCAGCATAATTCGTTTACTGCGGATTACGAGTAATGGTTTGGAGGTAAACATAATATGTAACTTTATAATTTCGATAGCAAACGATTATTTGTTGAAAATTAAATAGAAAAATAAATTAAGCATAGTTTTAATGGATATAATAAGGAGCGGCAACAATTTTAAAAGGATATAATTCGGAGCGCGCTCCGTACAAACGATGTCTGGTTATATTTCCAATATTATCCAATTAAATTCAATGAAATTTTACAGAAACAGTCTACAGACTAATATCTATGCTCGTATTGTCTCAGATTTTCGTAAAAATGTATAGTTTCGAACTTACAGTGCCTCAAAGATTTCCATACAAATCTTAAATTAACCCTAGCATTGAAAGAAAATCGGGCACAATACAAGCATAGAGATTAGTTGATAATAAATTAATAATATAAATAAAAAATTGTTTTTGAAAAATTTCGTTAACTTTAATTGTTTAGTATTGAATATATAACCAGACTTCGTTTTTATGGAGCGCGCTCCCTCTCCTATATCTATCCTCTTAGGAGGATATAATTCGGAGCGCGCTAGGAGCTTAGGCTCCTCAAAAAAAAAAACATTTAATAATTGTTAAGTATATAGGAAAATCGGCAATTATTGCCGGCTTAAAATCATAGCGCTGAGAATTTGGAGTGCAGCTGCGGTGTAAATGCACCGTCCAGTACCTACCAACATCTTTTGTAAAGCAGCACGACATTTTTAGCACTGCAGATATAGTTTCTGCCTCGGGAAGAGTAGTCTACTCTAAATTGAGTGCGATTCGACTGTATCTTTCGTCCAGTCCATCCCTAAAGAAATGAAATGAATACCTAACTATTTAGCGGAAGCTTTAACTATAACCAAAAGCAACTTAGAGAGAGCTAATTTACTGAAAAAAGCCACGCAAAGCCAGCAAGTGGCTTTTGGGCTGAGGTGCGAATCATTATTCTAATCCCCTTTTCACGCAACATCTATAAAAATGTAAGAATATACGAGTGTCAGCCTCCTCGCTCGGGTGATCATGAGGCAAAATGACACAAATGAACAAACAACTTTATTCCGATTTGTCGCGTCAAAATTGCCATGAGAGAGCAGATAGATGCCACACTTTTCCTTGTACCTCCTACGGATGCAATGCCCAAAAAAAGTGTATAAGAAAGAAAGAGAGAAATTTTATTTCTTCGAGTATATGAAAATAGAACCGAATTATTCTCATTCTTGTCACAACAATCAGTTCTTCCAGTGTAGAGGCAACAGAAAAAGAAATCGACGCAACGAATAGGAGTAAAATTATTTGTTCTGCCGCTGCCTCAGATTTGAGTCAATTGGCCCCATGTTCGCCCGAGGAGGCTGACACTAGTAACTTTTTACACTTGGAAGATTCAATGCCAAAAGGACGTAGAAGAGTGATCATATCATATGCAACCGTAGACACTGATGTATCGTACGAGTAACCTACTAGTGGTGGGGTTTTTCAGTAAATTAGCTCTCTCTGAGTTATGGATTTGCTTTCGGTTTTGGTTCAAGCTTCGATAAATAACAAGGTAGGGTATTCACGAATTGGTGGTGTCAATGAATTTGACACAATGCAGGTATCGGCCAATACACTGGCCTGCAAAACTAAGTATCGGTTTAACCGGTATGATACGGTATGTGGTTCTTTTCAGGCAAGGGGAAAAGAACGGCTTTGGACACTTGGAAATCTTTACACTAAGCCTGAAGTAAATAGGGCCTTTGAAGAACTCAAACGAAATAAGTGAGGACTCAATTCCTAATAGAAAGATTTGTATTGTTGATGTATGACCGCATTAGTTAAAGCTTTGACTGTCTGTGAAACTGCCGGCTTAGGATGGACTACCCAATTTCTTCACGTGGGTGTCGCACGAGGCGACTAAGTGATAAAGTTTTTGGCAGTGTTTTGTGGGCGAGAGATTAGCCCCCTGTCATCACCTGACACGTCATTTCATCGTGAAACCTTCAACGTGAAATGTTCAATATGGTCAAAGTGAGCCTTGCTACAACGCACTGCACGCTTAACATTGTTGTTGGTCGTTGTAGCAAAGTTTCCACCCCGTAAGGGATTATGGTCGTGAATTTATGTATGTATGTATTTCAAGAGCGAGCATAGATATTAGTTTGTAGACTGTTTCTGGAAAATTTCATTGATTTTACTTGGATAATATTAGAAATATAACCAGACTTCGTTTGTATGGAGCGCGCTCCGAATTATATCCCTTTAAAATTGTTGCCGCTTCTTATTATATCCAATTAAGACTATGCCTAATTTATTTTTCTATTTAATTTTCAACAAATAATCGTTTGCTATCGAAATTATAAAGTTACATATTATGTTTACCTCCAAACCATCACTCGTAATCCGCAGTAAACGAATTATGCTGCTTTACCTCGACGCGTAAATGAATTTTTTTCTTGTAGTTGTTGTATGATAAGTGTCCAACAAGTATATGTTTTTATAAACTAGACTAAATAACCTTTATTTGCTTAATTTTGTTTACTTATATTTATCAAGATTTACAAAGATATAGATGTTTTTAAAAAAAAATCAAGGCAATAGTTTTTACTTTTTCGTGTAAAAAATTATTTTATTGTATGGAAATATGCCTATTATGCAGTAAAAATGAATTCCTCGTATCTGTTTTACTCGAAAACGATACCACACAAGCCCTAGTAGCATTAACTGATCCGTAAAAGAATAATGAAAACAATGACCCAGATACGTACTTCACCCCCCTCCCCCCGCGCACAGGGGACGAATCAGACTTCCCTCCACATCTGAAAATGATCACCAAGGAACACCCTATCCATGGTAGAAATTTGATGCTTTTAACCCGAAGCGCACAATTATAGCCAAAATGTATGAAGAGAATCCTCTACTACTAAGGAAAAATTAAGGAACTAGTATAGGTATTGATACATAACAAATAGTGTATTATGTTACTATAGAATGTTCATACTTCCAATGTTTCTTTTTATATTACGATGTTATATTACGGTTGGTAGTTGCAATATTGGACTGATTAACACTTTAACTGCTGACGATCTACATGGTAGGTCAATTATGGGCCGCAGTGCGCACGACTCAAACCTTGAGTCAGAATTGTATAGCATTTCACAGTATTAGCACTGCGCAAGTGTCATTGTTTCGAGCTTAGTGCACTTTGCACAAAATACACAAATAAAATGTGTTCTGAACAAGAAACGTCTTTAAAAATCTAACTGCACTATTATATAAGGCCTCAATGCAATTTCAATATCATGTGAAAACAGCGACATAGAAAACGGTGCGTCGGCGCAGCGAGGTCACTCTGTCGAAATATTGGCCTATTAACGGACGTGGTGAGGCAACCGGCCACGATGATGGATGCTCTGGAATCTAGATACTAGTTCACATCGTTCACTAAGACGTGTCAGTTTACTATGCTATGACCCTGAATGCACTTAAGACAAGGCTTTACTCTTAAGGCCAGGAATTCCGAAAAATGTTTGCATAAAGAATGGGATAAATATAAGTTTGTTATTGTTAGTCGATATTTGGGTCCAGTTGTCAGGTTTTAAGTTAAAGTTAGATTCGGCATCCAGATCAGTCACCTGATCATTTGGAATCATAAAAAAGGTAGATTTAAATGACGACAACTGGACCCTTCTTGTATGGACGCCTACAAATAATTATCACTTCATAGTTGAGGCGCAAGCATATTTTAAAAATCACCTCGGTCGAAAAGCCCTGAAGTGCGATTTTTGAAAATCATACGAGCGACTTGGCAGTAGAAAATGTCAAAATTACTATGGAGATAATGCGTCTTTCTACTGCCAAGACGCTCGTATGATTTTCAAAAATCGCACTTCTGATTTTTTAAACTCAAATTCATCTAGAAGCTTTCGAAACTATCCCGTATTAATTTCCGGAATAACTTCACCTTAACATACAACCCGGGCGGATTAACTTGGCACCTGGCTCGCACGTGGCTCGGATAAAAGAATAACTAGAAAATTCTAAAATGCAGGGACACGTGCAACGGTAAATGAGATGCTATGCTACTGGCCTCGCACGGTGAGACGGCGCGGCGGGGTCCCGCGGGGGGTAGCAGGATTGGTGTCGAATTACGAGCCACGTGCGAGCCAGGTGCCAAGTTAATTCGCCCGGGATGGTTGTAGTCGAATCGAATACATAGAAACAATGCGAATTAGAGCTAGGGTGCGATAGCGCTTTATCGCGCCACTATGCCCCGGGTGCTGGAAATAAAGTAGTAGTAGTTTTAAATAAATAATTTTCTAAGGCTTTGAACGTCGTTTTGAATACAAGTGGTACTTACCAGGATGTGGATGTGAATGAGTATGTTCGGCGGGCGGCTGCATGGAAGAGAGGGCAGATAGTGGCGTATAGCGAGCCCCATCATCCCTTGAGCAACCCTCCTGTTCAAAGAGAAATATCGTAAGTTGCTGCAGGAGACCACTTCTGATGACATGTTTGTTATAACTAAAGTTGGGATAACATTATAATATACGGCGTTATCTGTTCGTATTATACGGGATGTAAACTTAAATTAGGTACTTCAGGGCCTTCAGGCGGTAGTTCAGAGCATCACACTAAACAACTTTTATTATGAGACCAATATCGAAATCGAGAAAAAAGAAATCAGCTGTTTCATATACATTTTTGTTGAGTCGTTGACGTTTTCTATGGAACAGCTGATTTTATTTCCGCGATTTATGTCGGTCCCGTAATGAAGCACCCCTTAAGTATGTAACACATTTAAGTTTACACCCTGTACTGTAGAGGCCTATCAGTCTCCAAATAAATGTAAAAAAACCAGTTGTGATCTCCTTTGAATCATAGTACTATGAGTAGATTGTTAATATTAACGCTACTGCAGTAGTTTGACTGACAGCTGTTTACCTACAGGCACAGTATAAGAAAGAGTATCTGCTACAGGGTAGTAGTGTTAGAGAATATTAGCAATGTACTCGTAACTATGTGGGAGGTAATCCTAGCTTAGTGGTAGCTTTAAGTATCAGTAGTTGCAGTAGAAATCGATGATCGTTCGTCGATTGTTCGAATTGCAACGAAGCGAGCATTAACAGAGCGATTCAATGTTTGTAGTAAGAACAAAACATTTTACTGGCTATTGTTATCTAGTACCTACATATTTATTTCATTTAGTTCGTTGTTATTTGGGGATTCGTTCGCAAAAGATAAAGTGTTTTATTTAGCTGCTTTTTTATGAAAATAAACATTTATTATTGGTTTGAAATAAACCTTGATTGTAAATTGAATGTTAGTGTTATAAAATATTCAGGTAGCAATTTAATTAGGAAGTAGCCGTAAATTATTATACATACATATCTACATTTAACGTCAGTGAATACTTTTATATGCTTAACTATCGTACCGGCAAGAACTCAAATGCAACGCATACTTGTACATCATTGTAAGTGAGCAGATCTCTACTTACAAGTGTTTAACATAATGTTAATAAGGCTTAACACGTCTGACGATCTAATCTGAGTCAAGGGTAACACCAGTTACTCCTTTCACGCGTAAATCGTTTACGCCCCAATTGATAACGACTCACCCAAGATTCGCCTTTTGCCTGTCTACAAAGGGTCCAGTTTTCTACGTTACTTGAGAAGTGAAGCGATGAGGGATAATGCGCGGATGAGGTCCCGAGGCGTGTTTACATAGAACTTACTTCATTACCGGGTATTAATGAGAGTGCCCGTGGCTACACAATCTTCATTACAGGTGCCATTTGTTTACTGTTGCTCTTTATTTTTGTTGTTAAGTATAAAGTAGCTTTGGATGTTGACACGTGTTTAGGTTTCCTGTTTGTTTTCGCGTCAAGGTCATGTAATACTTATTATGCTTATGCTTGTCGGTTAGCAAAAACATGTCTAGCAAGGAATCTGAGAACATTCTTTTGCATCATATAATAGAAAACTATTATCTCGAATAGGGTAAACAAAGGATTTCTTACCTTATCACAATTAGCTGTTGCTGTAGTCTGAGTATGACTTGTGGACGAGATACGATATTGCATCCCTGAAACTGTGCAGAAACCCTCGTGATGATGCGTTGCATAGACACCAGTTATTGTGACGTCCGTGTCTTGGTTCACGACAACTTCCACTTTCTGCTTCTTATCAGCTACACCACTATCTTCGCATTCTTTTTTAGTATCTTCGTTTTTTACTTCCGACTTTACGCCGGAACTTACCCCGTTTTTTGACTTCTGTGAGAAAGATTCGTCGCTGCAAGAATCAGATGTAGTGTCATCTTTATTTGATTTAGGCGAACGTTTTTCGTAGCTAGCAGCGAGAATAGCTGTAGCGTTCAGGCTGGCCATTCGTTTTTGTACCACCATGTCTTTCAAATCCATCACTACTTCGTTCCTGTTTCGTTTCTTCTTCACAGGCACGCCTGCAGTCTTCTTCATTTTTGCGGGCGGTTTTTCTAAATCAGATTTGGCAGAAGCAGTTTTAGTTGGCGTTTTCTTTTTCTCATGAGTGGTAGTTTTCTTTTTCGATTCCAGCTCACTATCCTCGCTCGAAGAGGTGGAAGACTTGTGGTCCCAATACTTTCCTGCACTCTGTCTAATGCCAGGCACTCCTCGTAGCGTCCGCTGAGGAGGGTTATCATCTGAACTTTCTGAACTATCCGATTTCTTACCTTTACCTTTACTTTCATATTCTGATTCTGAAGTACTCTCCTTTTCGATTTCTTTAGGTTTTGTGTCTTTCTTTTTGGATGTCGTAGGTTTAGACGTGCCAGGGATTATTTGCCGATCAACTGTTTTCATCAAACCTAGCTCCATATGAGTTCTGCTCTCGTTCTCATACAAACAATGAACTTTGGCAATAGCATTTAAAGAAGCCATTCTATGTTTTTTCGGACCCGTCCACATTGACAATAGCTTGAGTCGTCGCTTACTAGGTTTTTCGTCGCCCAGTATCATAGACTCATCTTTAAGATCTACAAGAGAATCTTTTGAAAGCTCTTTCAATTCTTTTGAAGTTGTTTTCTTTACGCTGTCTGTAATTCTTTTATACTTCTTATTTTTAATTTTCTTACTTTTAGGGATGTCTGATTCGGAAGACTCTTTGGTGTCATTATCGTCATTAGATTCACCGACGCTCTCTTCTGACGAAGTGTAGTGGAAAGTTTTAGTATTCAATGAAAATTTACAAGTGTCAAGTTCTTCGTCCGATAAACTGCTCTTTTTCTGCTGCCTTTTAGATTTGCCTGTGGCTTTCTTAGTAGCAGTAACTGTAGCAGTTTTTTCGTTTTTACTCGCAGAAGGTTCTTGATCGAGGAATTTAATGGGACTAAAAGGCTTTCCAGTTATACTAGATTTTCGTGCTACCATTTTGTATGACTTGCTGACTATTGGTTTGGGATTATCTTCTACTTCTTTCTCACTACTAATTGCACTCGAGTCTACGCTAGATGTAGCGTTACTGTCCTGAGTTTGAATTTCATTCAAATCTTCTGTCCGTTTATTCGCTTTTAATTGTTTTACTACTTCTTCAATTGGCCTATGCGGAGAATATTTTTTCTTTTCAGATTCGGTCTTTTTATCAATTACTGTTCCTTTAACTCTGGCTATTGGTCGTACTCTACCAACATTTTTATTTATCGGGCTTCGAAAATCAGACAGAATACTTTTGGGAGAGTCAACCTTTTCAGTAAATGTGTAAACATCAATTTCAGGGCCTTGAGATACAAGAGTGTTAGATGTACTTTTATCTTTGTTAGAATCATCTGTTTTTGTTTCACATTTCATTGATAAAAATCTTTCAGAAACGCTTAAATTCCCTTTTAAATTTTTACAACATTTCACATCAATATCAACCATTCTTGGAGATCTACTAGATGTAAAAAACTTTGGAGGTCTCTCAGTTTCCGTTTTCGGCGTTTCGGGTTGACCATTGGCTAATATATCTGAATCACTCGGAGGTGGGACATTGATTGTGTTTTGAGGTTCATCCCTATCCTCTAATTTTGTCACTTCATTTTCGTCTTTCTCACCTTTGTCACACGATATATCTTTAATATTTTCAGCTATTCTATTTCCATCACAAATTTCTCTTTTACCTTTATTGTCATCTGCTTGTTTTTCTTTGTCTTGCGAATCTTTCTTCTTTACGGATACGGTTTTTTTCTTCTGAGGAGCATTATTACCTTTTTTAATAATTGTTTTAGCTTTAGTAAATTTCGACACAGCTTTTTTACCTGCATCAATGTTAATTTTGTACTTTACGTCGTCGTTATCTGAATCATTTTTCTTTGCATTAGGTTTTTCAGAAGCTTTAATTTTTTTAGCAGGCTTGACAATTTTCTTAGCGGCCACCTTTTTTACAGGAGGTTCTGGTGTTTTAATCGGGTCTTTTTTCTCTTTAGGCTCCTTTTTAGATTTTTTTGTAGGAGAATTGCTTCGAGAGCTGTTGCTTTTAGAAGGGCCAGCTTTAGCATTTTCTGACGAGACGTCAGATTTTTCTTCACTTGAAGTTTCTCCGTCGCTCTTTTTACCCGCATCGTCTTTAGCATTCTTCTTAGGGCTTTTCACTAATGATTTATTAACCAATTTCTTTACCTTTTTAGGAGTCACTGCTTTCTTTTTAGCTTGTTTTGTTGCTAGGCTAGTTTTTAATGTTGTTTTATTCAAAGCCCCTTTCTTAGGTAAAGGTTTTGTAGCTTGTGACCGCATTGTCTGCTGTGGTCAGATGAATTTTACCGTCATTGAGGTATTGATGTCGGTCTTCACATCCTGAAACAAAAGAAAATACTGCATCACCACAAATTGTTCATCAACAGACAGAAGACACACGTAAAATTTATAAATTTGTAATGGCCGGCTGTAACCCGTTTCGAAACTAAGCAACGAATTGCAGCCGTCGCTTCCGTAATTGATCAAAAAACCTTTTGTAGTATGATTTGCCCCATGCATGACAGATGGCTCATTGTTATATACGCGCCGTTTTCTTCGAAATGACTTAACGGAAATCTGGGATAGAGTTGTGAATAAGAAATGAGGTCAGATCAATAAGAATATTAATTTGTAACTAATTTATTGTCACGTTTATAATGTTCTAGGTATAGGTTTGATATGAAATTAGAAAAATTAAAAAATACCAACACAAACGTATTTGGATTGTTCTAAGTAGCAAGTTTATTGAGAATGGTTGATAGTAGGTAATTTAAACACTTGAACCCATTATTAATATAATTGAGAACATGCTGTATTATTTACTACAAGAATAACAATCGATTCGATGGCTTTTAAACCTAAAAGCTAAAACCAACCAAAAAGGCGTTTATCAAATCCAAAGCAAACATCTGCTCGATAGCATGTGTACATAATATTAACGCTTGAATACACCTAAGTGTTACTTTTTTTGGGTCTCACAAAAAAGGACCAAAGCTAACCAAGTTTTATACCTGCGGACACGTGCCGATGCCGTCGTTATTAAAGGGATACTAAGCGACATTTGGTGAATTGGTAATTGGTATAATGTTGAAATAAAACGATTAAGACTAACTTTTGTCTTTAGGTGGCGGAGATTTTCCAGTGTCCTAAAACAGCTTTGGTGGAATTAACAAAAAGTCATTTTCAATAAAAAAAATATATATATACAATGTTCTTGTACAAAATCTCTGGTTCTTGTTATCAATATAAGTACTCTTTGATCAATATCTCTGTCAATATCACACAATTTGGTATGTCAATGTCAGAATTTGACATTTGATATTGCCGTTTCTGTTTCCAACATAGAGTTAGAAAGAAAAGGCAGGTGATTTATGCAAAGTTTTTCTCCATAGAGAATGCGATTTTCTAGCGACCATTTTTGCATTTAGAGATTACAGATCAACAAAAATTTATATTGAAAGAGACAAGAAAGAGACTCAATGAATAGCAAAACAAATTAAAATAGTTTCTTAATATGATGTCTACTATCCGTAAAAAATATAATATAAATACAAAAACAAATAGCTTGACGTACCTACAGAATATATGCAGATATATAAATAAAATAATAAAATGGAAATAAACAAACAAGTACTGTCCACAGAAGGTAAGTAGGTACATAAACAAACAAAAAAATCTGTTCAACGATAGCACGAAATGCTAACGCATAATCAGTTCCCATAAAACGTTTCGCATTGCTTGTGAAATAACAAAACAAATAAAATTAAGACGAATTTATTATCTGTGAGGCGAAACACGGCGCATAAAAAAAGTAATATTCATTGAGTATCCACGTAAGAGCTGGCTGAACGTAGGATGGCCAAACTATTCCAATAAAAGTTTTAAACGGCCTTCGTTGCCGTTTCTGCGAATATTAAATAACAGAGAGCCAGGGCAAAGGCCTCGTTGCAGAGAGATTTTTGGAAAATTAACAATAATGATGCGACGCATTTATCGCATTATCTTCCCTCTCACTATACAAAATTTTAACAAGAAAAAGTTGGTTGTTTTACAGAAAAGATAAAGGAAGGAAAGGAACAATTTTTTTTTACTTTTGACACAGGTCCGGCACTCGTGACACAAGGAATTTTTCTCAAACATGCTTGGAAATTTGAGCATTACTTTGACAACCTTCTTCGAGATAAATCGAAATTGCTGTACTGGCCAAATACATGCGCTCAGCGGCCAGCAAAAGTTGTATGAAAATCCATATCTGTCGTGTTTAGCGGCCAAATAAATTGCCTAGTAAACTCATATCTGTCGTGTAATTTAAAAATGGAACGATATTTTACTCCGAAACATGGCGACCAAGGAGGTAACTTATCAGAGGTTTTATTTAAATTTCGAACTGACTTGCAAATAGAAAGCTGTTTATTGAAAAAAAAAAAAATTGTTGTTCGTTCTTCGACATTGATTTTGAAAAGAGTTTTAATTTCCGCGCATTGTTTGAACAAAATTTACTGTTTTAATTTCCGCGCATTATTTGAGAAAAGTACTATACAAGCCTTGGCCACAACTAGGCATTGATGGACTTACGTATGTGTGCCTCGGCCCACATTTACACGTTCGTCCATCAATGCCTCTGTTGCTGGCCGCTGCAGTAATGTACTATATGCGTGTATGGAAAAAAACGAATAAGAAAATATGCGAAAGGGTAAAAAAAAGTTTGGGGAAAAACGCGACTGGAATTTTTTCTACTAGGTAAAAACAATTTTGGGTAATGTATCTATACAGTCGATGACGTTACTATACGTGCCGTCCCGCTTGCACGCTTGCGCCTCCTGTAGTACATGTGATTCTTGATCACTGGGGTGAGGGCAGGGAGTGTCTGTTCTGTATGTAGAACTATAATACTATTACCTATTCTGTGGTTTTTATGAGTTTTGTTTCCTGTTTGTACCTCCTACTTCATACCGGGTTACTATAACATTTCACCATTTTCACCGTTTAAAAATATAATTATCGATAAAAATCTAAACATTTTCATTCTAGGTCTAGCTACCACTGAATTGAACTTCAATTTAAAATGAACTCTGATACTTAATATGATGTAAGTGAAACTTGAAATCGTAATCTAAGCGCTTCATTGCCAAACAAGCTAATTGTACAAAGGTACGTTCAACTTGTTTAGTTAGTGTCTGAACCGAAGTCGGATCTCAAACAGTTGAATTTAGACGGTTGCTCTATTACAGTTCATTCCACAATTATAAGAAGACTCCTTACAGTATGCTTGTGCCTAAGTAATAAGAACTAAAATGACTCGGCTCGCAAGACTTCCCATTTGGAATTAAGTATAACTGCAGTTGATTCAATTATTCTTGGACGTAAATTGGATTTCATCTCGTGAGTAACACTGTGATTTATGATATCTGCGCTTTCATTCTTTGCTCTGTATCCTTTCTTCTGTTTTTTGTCTGTTACATCTTTTGTAAGAGTAAAACGTAGTTTTTCAAACAATTAATTTCTGGTAATGTTAAGTACTATCTAAACACATACAGCTTCTTCTTAATATGCTTACGATTTTTAGATTAGTGCAATCTGTCCCCATTCCCAGCTGCCCCCGTCCCAACTGACCCCGATGATATCAACACTCGATTAATTTCTGTTTCCCCTACCCCCCCAACCCCCTACCAAATTCATACCGCAGAATACTAAAGCTGATCCTTTTTCTTCTCCAGTGTACCCGTTTAGTATTAAAACATCTGAAGTCGGGTGCAATTGGGATTTTTTTTTAATATTGTATTTAATTACATTTATAGAAGAGCAATAAAATCAGGGTCAGTTGGGTCGGGGGCAACTGGGAATTGGGACAGATGGCACTAACCCCGATTTTTGGGCATGTTCAGACCATCAAACTGAACAACTTTCTGTGTGGGATCAACGTCGAAATCGCGAAAAACTTAACTTCAATTTGGTTGTCTATTGTTTTTAAATAAAAGCTAGAAATGGTTTACAAAATATTATTATTTGCCAGTAAACTGTCTTTTTTAACAAGATCGTGACAGGTTTACAGAAAAAACAAAATATTCGCGCAGTAGGTGTCTAAACTAGTAGGTTATAAAGTTATGCCTCCGAAAATGTTATTAAAACAGACTTGATTTAATTTAATTGTACCGCTATGAATCTAATTAACAAGTTATTAAGGTACCTCCCACTGTTTTGCTTTATTATTTCTGTTTTCAGTTTTGTAGTTAGACCACTTATAGTAATTACAGTGTTTATTTTTAAATTATAGGTAATAAAAAATATGTACCTATTTAATTTGAATCTAATCTATTTCATGACATTTTTGAGTTCAACGTTTAGGTATCATTCTAAACTCAGAAATTAATCATTTATAAAAACTTCAACCATCCCTCATGTTATAATATTTTGAGAAAGGGGAAACTTGTAGCGGATGCCTACGCCGTAGTCAAAAGGTACCCTTATTTGACGTAGGCAGCTCACTCGATCTTTACACCTATCAATCAATCAAATATAACATACACACTAGGGTTGCCAACTTTTTTCTGACCAAATATAGTATTTCGAGCCTAATGCCCGAAAAAATATATTAGATCGGGGAAAAATAAGAAAAAATATATTTTTCGAATTTGTTAATTTAAAATTTTAATAATATATTTTTTTGCTACTTTTAGGTTTGAACGCCAAGTTAAAAACTTGGCGTTCAAACCTCTTAAGGAACAGTCATCTCTCCATTTCGTATTCTTTATAGAAAATAATTCATCCTGTAAACGCAGAATTCACTGGAGTCGATACAGAGATAATATAACTTTTTTATAATTAGACAAACCTGACTTTAGGAAAACTTGTTGTCTATTTTCAGCAGTAGACTTAGTAGAAAATTATTTAGGAAGTATCTACATGGTCCAGTCTAGATCAAATGGAACAAATGTGATGAAGAGAGAGATATATTTGGAAATAATGTTAAGTTATTGGGAATTTTTATTGGACCTAAGTACCAATATATTTAAATTCTGTATAAATTATTTGCTCATCAAAATATATTAGTTTTGCCTACTATATATTTTTCTCAGAATTATAGTAGTAGGGCACCTAATATAGTAGGATAATATATTATATAGTAGGGTTGGCAACCCTAATACACACTTACCTACCAATCACACTTAAGGTGGACTTCCGATGCTAGCGGCCGACGCGTCTGACGCGCGCGGCTCGCGGCCGACGGCCGATGCGGCCATACTAGTTACTATGAAAACGTATGGCGCCGCTTCCGATGTCAGCGACTGACGCGCGCGTCAGACGCGCGCGGCCGATGTCTATCGCATCGGCCGCGGCCGCGCGCGGCTATGCTCTGACGTCACGCAGAACAAGAATGTTTGCCAGAAATATTACGAAGTTTTTACCGAAAATTTGCTTGATTTTACTATTTTATTTGTATTTTATTATCTGCAAGGTCGCTCATCCACGTTGCGATAACACCATCTATCGATCCATTTAAAACTAATTTTTCTTTTTTCGGAAAATCCCTCTTGCCTACATAATTATTAGCTAGACAGCGATTCATATACAGGTTAAAAAGCAAAGGGGACGCAACGCATCCCTGTCTAATTATAATAAATCTTAAAAATGTATTTTATCAAAAATCCTGTAAAAAAAAATGCATTCATATATTTCTCTAAACCTATCAATCTATCAATCAATCAAATATTATTTTTAAAATATGTATTGTTTTTTTTATTTGTGTTTTTAAACAAAACACCAAAACATAAAAACATACCCTAAATTTCGGGGAAAATACCCTAAAGTTATAACACAATGCACAATAGGCACGCGTCAGTCGCTGACCTCGGAAGTGAGGTCTGTCGTCGGCCGCGCGCGTCTGACGCGAGGTTCTGTCAAATGTGACAGAACCTCGCGTCAGTCGCGCGCGTTAGACGCATCGGCCGCTGGCATCGGAAGTCCACCTTTATCTCTTTATCTTAACTATTTAGGATAACTATACAAAAGTACTGTAGTAGAAAAGCCTCAATTACGCAAACTTAGTACACAATAGAGCAAACAAGACGATGATTATGAACGAAATATTTGGACCTAATTATTTTAGTCATAGTCATAGTCATTTATTTTGTAAAATAATTTACATGTACATTATAATAAATGATTGAAAGAAAAAAATAAATAATGAATAATTCGAAATCGTAAATAAATGTATGTAATATAGCTTACAATATTTATTAAAGGTTTGTAGAGCTAAACCCTGAATTTAATTAATGGTTTTGAACCCATAACAACTTAACGAATCGGTGGCAGATTGACAAAAAATTACGTCATAAACTTTGTAACATTATTGCTGCCTACCTTGAATAAATGACTTTAAGTTTGAGTTTTAACTTTAGCCTCCAACTTAATTGATACATAACTAAAACTACCTATGTGGTCTAATGGTTAAGAGCATTGGCTCTCGACGCGGAGGTCGTTGGTTCGATTCCCACGGGGGACACCTAGTGATATGTCACTTTGTGCATTTTTCCCCAGTTGGTTAGGACATTGCAGGCTGAATAACCTGATTGTCTGAAAAGAAAAATCATTCCGAGCTTCGGATGGCACGTTAAGCCATTGGTCCCGGCTACTATCTCTGGTGGTATTAGTCGTTACATAATAACCACGTCAGAGGCCGTAAGTTGGTCTGAAAAAACTCTGCCCACACGCTAGGAAAGAAAGAACCACTAAAATATCGTAATAGAGATCGCAAATTCAATTGAAAACCAGAATCAAATACGTTACTATAAAACACTTAATACGATAGTCCCGGCAAGTCGGTAGACGGGACTACTCGGGGAAAGGCACAGGAATAATGAGGGAGAATGATGCCTCAGTTATAAATAATTAAGCGACTGGCTCGCTTTGTCCAGCTAATCTAATAAGGAGTGACCACTGCGAAACTGTTATTGTTTGGGTTAGGGGTCAATTTATTGTTCGAGATGGGGTGGGGTGTGGGGTGAATCAATGCATTGGTCGTCGGGTAAGTGTGTATTAGGCTGCTTTGTTTACTAAGCTTTAATCGAGAACAATTTATAACCATTAAGTGGGTTTGTTTGCAAAGATGCCGATAATAGCATCTTTAGTATTGAGTTTTCTTGTTTGTTACAAATTATTGTCAAGATAACATGATTGACATGACTGAAACTTGGTAAGATTTTATTATTTTCTATCAAAACGGATACATTGTAAAATAACTGGCCAAGCGCGTGTCGGGCCACGCGCAGGGTAGGGTTCCGTAGTTGCCCGTCACAATGTACAGATTTAGAAGGGGGCTTTTTGTTTTATACTACGGTTTAACGGCAAATAAGGACTAAAAAGTATACATTTTTTAAGTTGGTTGACTAAAAATTTTCACTTTTAAGCTTAATATTTCGCTAACGGTTCCCTTAATCGAAAAATGCTTTTCCCAAGCCTCGGTTTTCCAAAGACCTGTCTAACAATACCCCACAACATGGGATGGACAAGAAAAAAAAATATCATCCCCACTTCAAGTGCAGGGGAGGTACGCTAAAAAAAAATTATTTTTTTTATTTTATTTTACCACTTTGACGGCGTGATGAATGTGTAAACATATGCCAAATTACAGCTTTCTAGTATTAAGTGTCTCTGAGCTAAGCCGCGGACAGACGGACATGGCGAAACTATAAGGGTTCCTTGTTGACTTCGGAACCCTAAAAAATCACCATAATAAATATCTACCTACCTTACTCAGAAAAAGAAACATAGAGCTATGATGCAAAGCCTCTTTAATCTTAGCCGGAAAAAATTGTCGCGAATCATTATCAGATTTTGGATGGATAATCGGATTTAGCGGCGGGAAACATTTGTTACAGAAAAAAAAAGTAGGAATGTTACTACAACCATTCAAAAAAGGGGGAAAGAAAAGTATTCATCAAGTAATTCCGCGAAGCTGCATCTCAACATAAAGAGGATTACTTACTCTAAACGCGACAGATTTCACGCAACTCAATTTGCTTACCGAAAGCACACGAGCAATATTAGCAACAGGCTGGTATCGCCATTTATTTGCGAAAATTACTGATTCGCGCCTTTGTTAGCCTCCGGAGGGTCTTAGAGGGGGGAGGGCAGGGCAATTCGCGTCGCGAGGGGGACGCTATCGATCGGGCCCGCGAGCCAACATCCCCGAGACGGCTCAGATTCACTTTTACGCCACTTGGACGTCAATTACGGTAATACTGATAAGGCCCAAGTGCCGAGCTGCCAACAGTCGTTCGCTAATGTATACTGCGGGAAATATCGTTGACGACAACACGTCAGCCGTGATCTCAGAAAGGTTTACGATTTAGGTGTTTTTTTGAGACCAACTCGTGTCGATATTATTTATTCAATACCAGCTTTTTCCTGTAGCTTCACCGAATTCGTTTTCGGGAATGCCACATTTTGATAAAAATCGGTTTGCCAGATTGAACGTGAATACTTAACAGACAAAACATTACGTAAGTACATTCAGTTTATTGAAAGACTAGCGGTTTATACAAATCGGGGTACACTACAATTTTTAATTAAAAACCAAAGCAGATTGTTACTAAAAGTCCATTTACGAGATGAAAGGAAAACGCTCGAAAACTAAGAATAACAAAGTTCTTCTGGGAGAAGATGATTCAGTTGATTCAGAGCAAAGTTCAACAACAAATTAAATCTAATCATTATCAGTCAACAAAGTTACAACAATATTGTAAGAGAATAAATTAAAACCCAATATTTAGAAACGTAATAAAGAAACTCTCATTGTAAGTGTTCAAACAAACGGGAAGTTATTTAATTAACGTAAATGACTACCGATCAGAGAGAGGAACTGAGAAACTAATGAAATCGTCCGTAGTGCGGAAACGACCTCAAACAGACTCTTTGCCAAGTTTTTGCTACCTGAAAAACAGAGGATCATTAGCATGATTGCAGTTTTGACCCACATTTTAAAGCTTATATTCTTTAACTTTCATTATCTTGTTTTCACTGAAAATTTATATTCAATGCTCTTTTTTAAAAGAATTAAAAAATAAAATATTATTTCCCTAATATTGAAGTAAAAAGATGAAATAGTAAAAGCACAAGCAAAACTTAACCTAAACAAAAAACATATTAAACATTCTAAAAACTTACCCTAAACTTAAACCAGACTAAAGCTACTAAACTAAAAAACGATTTTACTAATCCTCTTCTAATTTCTTAGTTGAAAAGCCCGCCCCATAATGCTGGCCGCGTTACCGCGTTGAATCGCTAATGATATGCGTTGGGCCAGGTATGACCCAGCACGAGGACCGTTACCCGCATCCCGTAAGCGTTTGCCCAGATCCCTCACGAAGGTTTTGGCTTCATGACCCCACGGGCCTGCCGTTTCCACAGCAAAGGGCACGAATAGGTAGCTCTGCTCTAAGATTGTGTACCACTGGTGTTTGCGTACTGCTGCCCTTTCCGCCGCCGACCCTGCTGCTCGGATAGAGCCTCTCAAGTAAGATGCAGCGTACGTACATACGCACGTTGCATCCCACAGGAGACATTTGCCCTTTTTCCGTTTTCCTTAATTGTTTAGTTTACTTCTTTGCGAATATTGTGTAGCTTTATTTACGTAACTGTTCACTGGCACAGCATTTTAAAAATTGAATACGTCATCCTTTTATATGAGAATTACACATGAGACTGCGCTTCGGTTGTCTACAATTTTCATACAAATAAACTATTTTAGAAGAATTGTTCTCATACATTTGTTAACTCTAACTGTAACTAAGTATATATACATCGCAAATAATATTATATGCATTTAATACCTGTGTGAAATTGTAGATTCATTTAATATTAGTTGTGTGGGACGAACACATTAATGCCCCTTGCATGTATATCCTTACCTATTAAACACAAAATAGTCGAGCAACATTCTTGCTATTAACTTGTAATCTTAACGCAACAAAACTCATTAAAAACTTGCTAAAAATAACACGTCAAAGTGCCAAATTAATGAAGTTTATTCGCGCGCCTCTTATTTATTTATTTTTACCGCGCCGCGGGAGAGACGTCGTCAAAGTTAAGATTTATGGGTTGTGAATAAAGAAATCAAGTGTCAAAATTACAAGACGCAAGCGCAGCCTTTTATCAAGGTTTATTATGCTCGCCATTCATTTTCACTTTGAGCGTAGCGTAGGACTCGTCTCTTCATAATTTTTCTCTTTTGTAAGTGTAAGGGGCGTGGAGTGGCCACTAGAATGAATACAACGTCCTCTGCGACCGCTCTCAATACGCATTCATGGACATAACTTGTTAGAATATATTCTCTCTAACGTTACGTAAAGATGTGAATTTAATATTTTATGAAAGAACTCGGATTTTATGACAAAGATTATCTCTACAGTTCGGGAATCTAGATCAGTTGGGCTTTGTCTAAATTTGCGATTATATCGTAACGTATTATGACTGTAATGGGCAAATTTTAAGTACTATTTTGTTTCTGTATATCCATTGTCTGAAATTAATTAAAGCAAAATCCTTAAGAACTGCCAAAAAACCTCATGTCGATGTCGGTCCATTTAATACCGATTGAACGGGTAGTTGTAATAATAATTATGATCCCAGACATATACAAGTATAGTATTAGGATAACTAGATTACAATAGTAGGTATGCCTTGCCAAATATGCTTAAAAAGATAGTTGATAGTTATAGCAAAGTTTCTCACACCCCCGAAAGTTAGGTTGTGTGTTTAAATGTGTATAGATTAAATATACACCAGACATCTACTGTAGGTGAAGGTAGGTCTCTACCAAGGCATTTAAGGTTCAAGTGTTTCAAATTGGTTTGATTTTATATGTCAGTCAGCAGATATAAATATTATTAATTTATTACCCCGTAGGGCAAAATATAATATTAAAGTAGGTACCAAAGTAATTTGAATATTATGTGTATAATATTTTATATGTTTGTATAGAATGCGAATGAACGGAACACAGTGGGAAAACATAAGTAAAGCCTGTTTCGATAACTCAGCCATAATTGATAAAGTAAATTTTTGTAGGTAAACAAATTGTTTTATACGAGTTTATTCGAATATTCACACAAAATCGAAACATAAGTATTTACACTACGTAAAATGTTTTACCAACATACAACATTATTTTGTTTTTTTTTAAACTGATTCAAGTGTCCTAGTTTTATTTTTCCAGGAAAACTTAAATTAGAATCCTTCCTTTCAAACAAATTATATCAAGTTTATCCTCAAAGATTTGCAATCAAATTAAACGATATCACAGATTATGTTTACGTTTATTTGTGACAGTAATTCCATTGTAAATGCAATCGTATTAGAGCATGGTTAGGGTAATATTTCGAATGAACGATTATCTACGAAACCCCACGCCGGGCAATTATCCTCTGAAACGCTTGTTACCCGGTTGTTATCCGATTAACTTAATGTACAATTATTATTTCAGACTTCAATTTAATTATTGCAACTTACAAAACCTTCATATTGTTGATAGAAACACTAAAAGTCGTGTAAGAACAATATTCATGAAAAGAGTAGTTTGACAGTTTAGTTCTGAGAAATACAGGGTGTTTTAAATGCGTTTATACATAGTGCTTCAGACCATCAAACTTTCACTATAGGTATATTAAAATCTGCTGTTCCAATAAATTTGAGTAGAGTAGTCAATAGTCATTGACGTTACCTATGAAACAACAACATTTTTCCCGATTTTAATGTTGGCTCGATAGTGAAAGTTGGACAGTTTCATGGTTTAATATGTGCACTAAAGGTGGCGGTTGACAGGCGACCGCACGCCGCACGCCGCAACCGCATGTCGCGACGACACTACTGGTTTGTATGTAATTCTATGAAATACCCTGCGCAGCCGGCGACACGCTGCTCGACTTCACTGCGGTGCGGTCGAGCTTCACTGACGCTCGACCGCAGACCAGTAGTGTCGCCGAGTGCTGCCAGCATGCGATAATTATCTTAGATTCACGATATTTTTGAGTGGCATGCGATAGAACATAAAAGTCGGGTATAACACGATAATTCATACAAATTCCACGATATTTCTTTAATTTAATGAAATTTCTATTTTCAACCACATTTTCCGTTAAATTCCAACAATAAATCATACTGGCGTTTGGTATTTGGTAAAACAGTGTTTAAATATTACTAGATATAATAAATACGAGATGATAATTTTGGGAAACAAATAAAAAAAACATTTTTTTACTTTTTACGGAAATTTTTTTTACTTATTCGTTTTTACGAAAATCTTTTCTATTCACCCTTTATTAGAGCTCAAGTTACGGCATAGTAGATATAAAGCATCATCCTAAATCTTAAAACCCTACTGAAAATTATTACCCCAAAAAATACCCTAAGTTGGCAATACTGTCTGTAGCTGCGGCGTGCAGTTGCGGCGTGCGGTCGGCTTCCCATCCACGACCGCAGCGACGTGTCGCCGCGACACGTCGCGACTGCACGCCTCATGCGGTCGGCTACCAATTTGCTCCTTTACTGTCACAAATTCATAATAATTCATAGTCACTGTCACTTTTAGTGATAAGGCCGCCTTTTTATCCTTCTTGTTCGTGTATATTGTTGTTTTTTTTTGTGTATTTTGGAGTGCAAATAAAGAATATTTATCTTATCTTATCTAACGTGTTTAATTTTAAACCTGTACGTAATTGTTACCCATAAGTAGTAGGTAATTATAGTACTCTGTGCCCATACTAAGTGGTTGGTCTTTCAACCACAATGTGACTTGACATGGAATTCAATCCTGAAAGTTGAAACTCTAGGTGTATTGAAAATGAAGCTGTCGTATTCTAGTTTAGGTTATGTTTTGTTTCACAGATCGAATACATCTTCTAGTCTCATTGAGAGTACCTACCAGAGTCTAGCCTGGAGTAATAGTAACTAGACAATAATATAGAATACATAGGTATACCTTTTAAATTGCAACAACAACTAGGCTACAACAACAAAGTTGTAGCAAATTGTCTATGTCCACGCTTTCGGTGCTTTTGGTTTAGTATGATCAACACGTCTTTCATTATGGGTCACTGTATACTTCAAGTCATACCCAATACCTTGCAAGCTTCTTGACTTCGAGGAATATTGACTTTACTTTGACGAAATGTCAGGTAGGTATGCTTCAAATTCGTACCGACAGATCAAGTGCGCGGCGCCGGCGGCCTACTTTGTGTACTTCAACAGCATAAGCATATGCTCACGACTATATTCGCCGAGGAAGTAGTCAGAGACTACTACGTATACAACGTGAACGCGTGTACTTCAACTATCAACTAAATGCGTTTTGCAAAGACTTCTATTATAATTGCGACATCAGTTATAATTTAATCCCTAATATTATAAATGTGAATGCAAGTTTATTTGTTAGGCTTTCACGCGAAAACTACTAAACCGATCATCATGAAACTTTGTACACATATTCTTGGAGGTATTAGAAGTAACATAGGATACTTGAGGTTTTCCAACGTGGACGAAGTCGCGGGCAAAAGCTAGTTTATAATAAAAGTCTTTCGCGTTTTGGACCTATCCACTTATTTTACTTTGAAGACCGTTATGAATCTTTCTACAAAAGCTTAGGTATCATAAACTGGGTGATTATTTAAATGACCAAAATGTACGGGTTCGAGTGTAACTAGCTACCTAAAATACTGCATAATATTAATTATTTAGTTAAATATGACTATTTGTGTAAGAAAAATAACTGATTGTTTGTATACTGTGTCTTCATATCTTTCTGTAATATGCGACAAACAGTATTAAGTCAGGTAAGATTGATTGATAATGATATCCGATATTGATGTTTTTAAATATCAAGTAGACGCAAAGTAGTACCAATACAAAGAAGTCACTTTCAAAATCACAGCCAAAATACAAAAATAATTGCAAAAAATTATAATGCCTATTTAACCGTATTTTGTAACTAATAAAGCATATTTATGTTCAATGCTACTCTGAACCCAAATTTCATAACAATACGGTCACAAATACGATTGGATAAATAAACATCAGAATGTTGGTGACGCGAGTTCCTGCACAACAGCGGCAGCGTATCGGGACGGTAATGACGTCATATCCGCTCCGGTCTACTCACCGCATGTCAACCGTAATGTCGAACTGTCTCCTGCGATCACTATATGTAGGTACCTTTATATTATTCCGTCCAAGAGGCGCTCGTTGGTGGAGTTTAGGTATTGGAAATGGAAACGATCACCGAAGCTAAGCAACGTCAGCTTATTGCCGTACTGGACATCGAACTTCCACTGGTCGATTAATGCTTGGTCGAAAGAACTACTGACTTTATTAACGCCGATCGAATGTCATTAATCCAGATGAGTAACTTTTAAAAACAACTGCATTCGTGGCTTTAAATAAAATGTCCAGTCATTGTCTCTTTCAGAGGGTGAGCGGTCCCCGTGGACTGGTCAGAATTATTGTGACAAATGACGTCATTCGCCCTTCGGTTCGGGCTGCGATATCGATAGAATTATCTCCCGCTGTGAAATGGATGCATTTTCAATAATCCCGTCTTGTTTACCGATAGCAGTATATTTTATTTGCCGATAGCTTCGTGTCCCTAACTAGTACTAAGTAGGTAACTAAAGTTGAACTTCTGCTGGATAAAACTACGCCTTCATTTTGCAGGTAATGTTAGCATATTTACTTAATTATTTATATATATTTTTGTTATAATTTTATATAATTTACATACGCAATATTATTACTATAAACATTGTGCGCGAGAGTTCGAAGGTTACTAATGAACTTTAAGGGTCATTCGAGCACACGCCTCAGGAGAGGAAAGAGTTTTTTAAAGTGTTGTCTCTAATTATAATTTATTAAAATAATGTATCAGCTGTAGAGTTTCTGGCCGAATCTTCTCGACAGGTGAATTTCTGAAGCGGTGGTACAGTCAAAAAAAAATTATTTGAGTTTTATCAAAATACCGAAGTTTGTATTTTACTTCATCACAAAAGATATAGGTCAATAAAGTATCAAGATGTTTTCTTTATGATAAAAATAGCTGAAAACCGTATCTGGTTTAGAAGAAGTAAGCGGAGAAACAGAAATGATGAGGACAGACGCGGATAGCGGCTTTGTTTCATGCTATTTACAATAGAAGTCTTTGGCTATTTAGAGATAAAAATTATAAAAAGATAATTCATTATTTCTCATTAACTACGTCAGTATACAGCTTCATTCAATAATTTATGTTTGCGGAGACATGGTGCCTGATAAAGGCTATAACAATGTAAAGCTGAAGCCTTTTAGATAAACTCCAAGGCCTCCCAACTACAGTAGATATTATTGCTGGGTTATATTTTAATCTATTTCTGTTTGTGTGTGTGTGTGTGTGTGTGTGTATGTGCGTGTTTATCTTTGATCATTTTAAACAACACAACAATATGATTCTTAAATGAAACACAACACAAAAAGAAAATTCCGTTCATGCGTTGCCCGATTTTGGCCGTTGTGATTTGTTAGAGTGATTTAAGATTGGGACACAAAAGGCTGTCTTAGAGGAAATTCCGATTTCCGCCAATTGTAAAGGTCCCTTCGAAACGAAATCACTTGTTAGACCGAAACAGAATCGCTTTACGCCACTTTTTATCCGTTCTCGCAATATTCGTTCAAAGTTCAGTGAGTTTACTGGCTATTTACGGCACTTTCGACGATGAACGAGAATACGCCGTACATTTTCCTCGTCCTTCTTGAAAATATGACACGTGAATCGATATTATCAGGAACAAAATTGGGGAAATATACTTGTAAGGTGTAGATATATCCCCTAGGATAGGATAGGAGGTATCTTTCATGAACTAATAAGTCACATAATAAGATTAGTTGGTTGGTTTGTAGCTGGTTCGGATCCCGCTCAATAGAGATTTTTTTAATTTATTAGTACATAGCTTTTTGAGTTTTTAAATTGCTTTCAAATAATAAAACGAAAATCATTAAAAACACGGTGTTAAAAATCCGGGGCAAGTCTGATAAAGCTCATTAGCTTGAAAAAAGAAGAACCTACACTGTCATACATGGACAACACGTATGACAGTGTAGGTTCTTCGAGTTATGAAAAAGAAGTTAAAATTACATTAAAAAAAAGCGGTCAAGTGCGAGTCGGGCTACTCGCGCACCGAGGGTTCCGTACCACACCACTACAAAACACAACATTATTAACTTAGAAAAAAAAAACTTTTTTTGGTCCGGGTCCTTTAGCGCGAGACCGACTCACACTTGGCCGGTTTTTAGTATTTGTTGTTATTCTGTAGAGTATGGTCTATAATTACACTAACTTTGACGCTTGTATGTATTACCGTTTTTACGATAGAGCGTGAAGAAAAAACGTTGATAAAAACTAGTTTCTTGTTGAGAACCCCCCTTAATTTTAAACTTTCTGCCATTAAATCCGCCAACATCCCAATAACGCATAATCTGAGAAAATTTCAACTATCTAACTATTACGGTTCAAAAGTTACAGTCCTAAATAGGTAGGACAGACGGACGGACGGACGGACAGACGGACAGACGGACAGACGGACAGACGGACAGAGAGACAGACGGACGGACGGACAGACGGACGGACGGACGGACAGACGGACAGAGGGACAGACGGACGGACGGACAGACGTACGGACGGACGGACAACGTAGGCTTAGTAATAGGGTCCCGTTTTCACCCTTTGGGTACGGAACCCTAAAAAGAAGAACCTACACTGTCATACATGGACAACACGTATGGCAGTGTAGGTTCTTCGAGTTATGAAAAAGAAGTTAAAATTACGTAATTAAAAAAACCTCCGACATGTCATTTCGAATGAAATCAAATTACTTTTGAACTCAACCTTTTGAAACACCCACGCAAAATTTCCACGCCACTGCTAATAGGGAACCTCAATAGATTGGGCAAAACCCCCAGAATAAGGGGCTATGTAAAAAAAATAGGATTCTTCAAAGCTCCATATATCATGAAGTACTAACAGTAGGAGTATGATTTGCGGATATGTGTAAATTGAACATATAATTGAAGTTTTGATTAGGCCAAAATACGATTAAGACAAATTTTCTCGATAGAAAAACAAGCCAAAGTAGCCTCCGTTTTTGTCTATAAACGCTTGTAACTGCTAAATTGTGAATAATAGAAACATGAGACTTGATTTAAAAAAAGAGATTGCTATTATCTAAGTTTTGATTAGAGCAGAATTGAACTTACATTAATAGTACAATCACAATTAAATAAAGTTTGTTTTTTCGCTTGATTCGTTCCAGGCGCGCGCGCCGCCCCATCTCTTTCTCTCGCATCTGGCAGTAATATAAGCTATCACACGCCCGCCGTTTCGCTTAAATTATTTTTCGACATAGGCCCTTAATCTCAAAAATCGGATACAGAAATAATAATCAATTTTATTTGGACTATTTCTTACACCGTTTTCATTGGCATTTGAACCACTGGCACAGTTACATAAAAGAGACAGTTACTCAATGCCAGTATGTAAATAAAGCCGCAAAATGCAAAAGTAACTTCCACCACTCGATGTCGGGAATCGACGTCATAAATCTCATACATCGCACAGTTGGCAGAACGTCAAAATAGCGGAACAATTACGTTGTCAAGTCCATAAGGATTACTCTCCGTTACGACACATTTCATGTCGACAAGTTCGCTCCTCATTTTACATTGTCGGCTTGGAGTTGAGTTTTATAGGATGGAAGATTGCCGAAGTTGCGTTTGAAGACAAAGGTCTTTAATGGTTGCTAGAGAACTTTAATATTAAATATCGACGTTTACGGTTTGTTCTAATACTTTACAAAATCAATTCATCAAATATCGGGAAACGAAACCAATCTTTGAAATTACCAGTAGCGAGTCTATTTCGTCTCACTATCGTATCGTATAGATAATTTAAACATTCAAGCAGTCAGTGTCACTTATGAATCTAAAAATCTGCATTCAGTCAATTATTAAAATGAATTCAATTACGATTATTCAACTCAGAAACCTCCTTGATATTACAGTAATTTCGTTTTATTAATTGATAGCTATAAATATTAGTTTAATTTGTTCGGTTTACATAGATCGTAAGCCCTAAGTGCGAACACAATAAATTCTCCCAATGAACGAAAAAGATGAGAAAATAAATACAGAGGAATAACTTTAAGCAAATTCGCTGGTTAGATGCGCTTTGTAAACTTTGCGTTTTGCTTCGTATGTGAAACGCGGAATTATCCTCTTGCGACCTACTTTACGAAGAACTCCTTACAATAACGGTAGAACAAGAAATAGGAATGTATACAGGGTGACTGGTTTATGGGAGTTATTAAATAAATGAAAAAAATCATAAATTAACCCAAATAAATATCGTATTAATTATACAGGGTCCTTCTTAATATGCTGACACTTTTTTAATGGGATGATCAGACCATCAAACTGAACAACTTCCTCTATGGGACCAACACCGAAATCGCGAAATAAAAATCAGCTGTCCCATACATTTGGCTCAAGTCGGTTTGCAGTTTTGTATGGGACAGCACTTTTTTTTTTCGCGATTCTAATGTTTGTCCCATAGAGAAAATTGTTCAGTTTGATGGACTGATCATCCCCTTAAAAAAGTGTCAGCATATTAAAAAGGACCCTATATGTATGACTAACGGCGACTTGTCAATCTTAGCTGGATATTGGATAGATACGTATTTTTATTCAATTAACAATTTCAGGCGATCAGAAAAACACAAAAGCGTAATATTGTTCTGACTTATCAATGCACTATTGAGGCCGCCTTTTATACCCTTCTCATTCCTGTAACCTGTTAACTGTTGATAATTGTATTTATAATTAGGATTATTTTTAATTTAATTTAAAACTAGCTATGATACTAAGTAGAAGAGAAAATACAGGGGAAGAGAGCTAGAGGACTTTGACTATTTATTATAAGGACTAGCCTTGCGGTAGCATTTCCCATCTGCCACGGTATAAGAACAATTGATCATGTGCATTTACATTCAATTTTATACCTTACTAGAGTTTACCTGCGACTTCGTTCACACAAATTATATACCAGATTTTAAGTCAGATCATAAGCTATTAAACAAACAAAGTTGCATCAAAATCGGTTCAGTAGTTTTTGCGTGATGCTCGATCAAAGGAACTAACAAACTTTTTTATTTTATTTTACAGTTTTATAATAAGTAGTATAGATAGATCAGTAAACGAGAAACAATAACTACGAACTTATGGCGTTTGGGGTTCACACGAGACTACTTTTCATGATTTTTAACAATCGAAATTAGAATCTAAAGTTATGAGGACTAAAATGCAAAGTTGCGGATTTCATGTTACCTCGCGCCCCCCGCAAAAAGTGTCAGAAATGTTTGTTAGAAGAATTTCACGCGTAACTAGTCCCTATATAAGTAGTCAAAGGTAGAGGAAGGCCTAGACCATAGATATAGTAACTAGATGAAACCATACCGTGGCCGCACATGAAACAGCAATAGTGTGACTTTTGCATTCAAAAAGTCGGTTTGTTTGGCAAGATGTCATCAACATTCCATAGGTTTGACAATGGTTTGACATCTTGCCTGCATCTTGCCAAACAAAAAAACCGGCCACGGTGACCGAAACAAAAAATAATATTTCTGTCTTTTTTGTTTACATAAGTTTTTATAACTGGCTATCCCGCTCTCTCATTGCTTGGCTCCATCTTTCAGCGTAAGCGAAAAGTTTTTAATCTAAGGCCTAGACAGAATAACCTACCACTAGCGGAAAAGAGGCTGTATTGGCGAATACTCCACCTTATTATTTCAGCATCTTTTCATGATCACATTGAAAAGATGTTGAAATAATTCTAGTTTTAAACGAGACCCACACAAAGAAGAGACGATTTTTCGGTGATAGTAATGAGTGCTCGTGCGGCCCAAGGCGTTTTATGCAAATGTTATCGTGGGCCGATTCACAGATACTACAGCGGTTAATTAGCGCCATTCTTTTTCACAAAAGAGTCTTGGGAAACGTTAAATGTTATGATACGGCCGGCCGCGGCGATGCTGCACAAAAATAAAACAAATTTTTGTTTAGTTAATTTGTTATCTTTGTTTTAGCTGTAACTTTTTATTATTCCTACACAAAACTTTTGGACATCGTTTACGGTTTTGTTTGGGTGTTGTTTCTAAAAATAAAGAGCAGAAATTTTTAGAGACCTCATATTTTATAATGTTGCTTTTAGAGATCCCGAGCAAATGCGTTGATGTCTAAATCAAAGAGAAATCGAAAAATGTTTTAAACAACACCGAAGGTCAATAAAATTGTGATTAAGTTTAGTTATGGTTTTTTTCTTTTGTTTCTCTTAATTAGTTCTGTTTATTATGTTGTAAATGATAAAATACTTTTAAAATGTCATTAAAATAAGTACATTTTAAAAAAGAAACAAAATAGTAGAAATACGTTCAACCATGAAGAATGGTAAAATGAAAGAGCATTAATTTTGAATAAAATTATCGCAAGTGCGGTATATTTTTAATCGAGAGTTAAACTAAAACAGTTTATTAGTTAAATATGTTATGAATTTATGATTAATCAAGTGTTACAATATACCGCGCGCAACAAAGTTTTTGTTTTTTACAAAATACGGTGCTCTTGCTTGTTATTGTTTGTAAAAATCTATTACTAAAAATTTAAGGTTTCTCTTTTTTTTTAATGCTAAAAGGCCGAAGAGTGTCTGAAGTTTCTAATGTAGTCACCTTACAAATTCCGTTATTCTTTGAATAAATATTGATGATTTAAATTTATTGTATCGTAATTAATAGATTTCTTATTACTTCTCAACCACTCAATTCATTCTATTCATATTCTATCTATCTTTATAACAAACAACTTGGTGATCGTTGCAGCATTGCTATGTCTTGTCATGTCTATTATATTTACGTTGTGTCAACAAGTCCACATATGGGTTCCTCTTGATATTAGATCAAATAGGATTCACGATTCCAGAGTCCACAAAAGCATTGGTTTGGAATCGGTTTTAGCGCCAGCTTATATTTCGCGCGGTATACTAATTAATTGAAATACCGCAGGTGTTTGCAGTTTATTTAACTTTTGCGGTGCGGTTTAAAATTAACTTTATGGCCAGCTAAATTATATTTATGTAAAGGACTGCCATTAAATATGGGCATAGTATAATCGATCTCAATTTAATGTATACACGTAATTTAATAATAAGTAAAAATTAATCATTAATACGATACATACAAAGCCATGAAATTAGGAAGATGGACTTGACTTACAAAATGAAGATTATGGAAAAAAGGAGAGAAGTTACGCTTATAAATACGAAAATGGAATAATAATCCCCACGTGCGACAACCTGGCGACCGAGTCGCCGACAATATCAATTTATTCAAAAATAATCTATTTAAATTTCTTATTGACAAAACATTACGGTTATAGAAATTTATTTCTCAAAAAAGAATACATATTCACTTATTAGAGAAATACAGGGTATAACTAATAAAAAATAGTTACTCGTTGGGAGCATAGAACGGGCATGCAATATAACTAAGTATAAATTAAAAATAAAGTAAAGTTGTTATGAGGGTAGTGCACATTTTAGTTTAGTTGTTGCTGTTTGATAGGCAAAGTGACTTATTACGTATCTATTACAAGGATTGCTATCAAGGCTATCAATGTACATTCAATTTCTATTAGACTACGAGAAATCTCTTAAGATGTGGTGTTTCAATTTATTTTTGTATAAAGGAAAGGATTGTATGTCTTTGATGTCATTAGGTAGCTTAGTATATAACTGTACACACTTAATGAATTTCTAGATGGTAATTATAATTAATTTACTGACATTGAATATTTACTAAATCTAACTTGACATTTTACTATACCTAATTTATAAATCGAATTGACCATAATAACAGTATAAGAAAGAGTATATATTAAATAATACTTACAATAAGCATGCATTTTAGAACTTTGCACGTCAATCTAAATTCTAAACCTTTCTGTTACTTCCTATAATTTTATCACCGATTATGTGTATGCCTAATGTTAGATCACAGAGAACTTTTATAATAATGTGTCACAAATAAAGATTTTGATTGATTGATTGAACTCTTATTAAAAAAACTGAGTTTTTTTCAATACTAAAGATCATGGATTACCAACTTAACGTAGAGTTAATTGCTAATCCAGGTTGACGCAAGTGGGGCTTAGATAGTACGTAGTACTCTGTGATTTACGCTCAGTTGCAGAATCGCTCATTAAAGTTAATACTCCATTAAATCTCTTGCTGTCACGTTTTGTCTTGTTGAGGTAGTAAAAGCTAGCAAGAGATTTAATGGAGGATTAACTCTAATTAGCGTTTCTGCAACTGAGTGAGTACCTAATAAAAAAGTTCACGCGATTGACAAGTGTTCTGTGTTGTTGTCTTTTTAACCCAGTAAAATTAAGCTGAAATATACCATTCAGGAGAAGTAATTTCCGGAGTTTTGAAACTTTTTTTAAACGTTCATTTGGTACGGAATATAAAAAAAAAATAGTCCTGGTGACGGGGGGGGGGGGGAGTGGGGGGGGTGAGCTCGAGGAAGGGGGGGGCTCTAAAGGTGACTTTTTTCAGTTTTTCGCTTATTTCTCGAAATCTGTAAGTTGTATCGAAATGTTTTGTACAGACAAATTAAACCTGACAAAATTTACTACAAAACAAGTGGTATGCATTTTTGTCATAGGACTTAACCTTTGAGGGCTACGGGGCCGAGAAAGTAACAGAATTTCAAAAATTATGAAATTTGTATGGCGACCCTCACGAAAGTTGAAGATAAAAACAAAATGATTTTATATTCTTAATCAGCAGCCCCGAAAACCCCCAGATACAAATTTTCTGTCGGTTCGGAGAACCCTTAAAAGCTGCATTGGCGTTTGAAATTTCGATGGCAGCCATCTTGGATATCGCAATTTTGGATTTTTTTCACCGCCAACCAAATCTGACCAGGGTCCTCTATGACAATTGTTCAAGGTCCATAACCCTATCTGTCACAGTTTCCGCGGGCCGTTGACCTCATCCATCAGGAGTCGACCTTCTGAGGAAGTCGAATCTATGTGGGGGGAGGGGGAGGGGGGGTCAACCAGATACCTCCAATTGATCTCCGGGTTCCCCTTACGGTACAAGGATGACATTTGGGGATCATCATATAGATGCCTTGACTGATATACAGGTGATACAGGGAAATGTTTGACTTCCTCGGAAGGTCGACTCCTGATGGATGAGGTCAACGGCCCGCGGAAACTATGACAGATAGGGTTATGGACCTCGAACAAATGTCATAGAGGACCCTGGTCAAATTTGGTTGGCGGTGAAAAAAATCAAAAATTGCGATATCCAAGATGGCTGCCATGGAAATTTCAAACGCCAATGCAGCTTTTGAGGGTTCCCCGAACCGACTGAAAATTTGTATCTGGGGGTTTTCGGGGCTGCTGATTAAGAATATGAAATCATTTTGTTTTTATCTTCAACTTTCATGAGGGTCGCCATACAAATTTCATAATTTTTGAAATGCTGTTACTTTCTCGGCCCCGTAGCCCTCAAAGATTAAGTCCTATGACAAAAATGAATACAACTTGTTTTGTAGGAAATTTTGTTAGGTTTAATTTGTTCATACAAAACATTTCGATACAACTTACAGATTTCGAGAAATAAGCGAAAAACTGAAAAAAGTCACCTTTAGAGCCTCGAGATCACCCCCCCCCCCCCCCCCCCCCCCCTCACCAGGACTTTTTTTTTCTTCAATATTACGTACTAAAGAATCGTTTAAAAAAAGTTTCAAAACTCCGGAAATTATTTCCTCTGATTTATCTAATTTTACTGGGTTATTTGTTTTAACCGTTATAAATAACGCATTCCATGCATTGACGCTAAGCTAGAAAACGTGTACCTACCTACCTTAGCTACTGTTTATGTAAATTTTCCTATTGAAGAAACAATGGCAATAACATATGGAATAATATGGATTGCTTTCTAGTACACTTAGGAATGTCAACAGACATACCTACGATCGTAATACCTTATTTAGATGCATTAGTGTCCATGTTAGGCGTTGCAAGTGTCATATTGCCGGAAACATTAATCAAACAGTTCGTTCTACATTCGAAGTCTCGTAGATTAAGTCATTTTCATTCTTATGATGTACAATTAAGAGTTGTGTTAGGGGAATATTTGTGGAATAAATTGTGTTTCTATGGACCCCACACAAAGGTGCTTCCTCACCTATTATGACGTTAAACAAATGTGTGCAAAAAATGTATACTAAGCTGAAGTAGCTGGTGCCAGAGTGGAGGTATGTATGAAATAAAAAAGTGTAGTTAATGGTAAGTGGAAAAAATGACGCAGAATAGTAATGACTAAACTTGTATGGTTTAAATAGCCTTGTCGATGTCTCTATTTTTGTTTCTTTCGGCATTGATATAAGGATAGGTAAGTCCAGTGTAGGCTAAGAACCAGATGTATCTGTCTGGCATTCTCGTTACGACATTTATTTTACTGACTTAGTAACATTATATTTCACTTGTAAATTTTTCTTTCTTATTATTTCTAAGAGGATTGATTATATTTAAAGCAGTTAGCAGGCAATACACTCTCGCGAGAACCTTACGGCGAGAGCTTTCAAGGAAAATTACTACGGCTCATGACTCCACGAGACCAATGAAGAGCATCCACATTCTCGTTCTCGGCTGTTCTCGGCGAGAATGTAGTACCCAGATAACAGTCATAATCAGCAGGTTCTAACACAGTTAAATTTAACAAGGGGTAGGTTATTTGACTTACAAAACACTAAACAAACTATAATTGTACCTAGCTTAAACGGATTATTTTCATGCGAAAAAAGTGGGCTAGATGCTACGTATTTTAAATGTAGGATTTGTGGAATGTTGTATGTTTGTAAAACATCAAAACTATGAAGCTTAATGAATTAAACTATTCTATTGTTTCCATTGAATTGTAAAAACTATTAAATTCCAGCAGCTAAAGAAATTGCGTGCAACGTAGCTGCCGTGCCGTGCCTCAAAGTGCAAACTATAAATTATAACGATACTAAAATACGTTTTACAAAGTGGTTTATTGCTTGTAACACTGTAACGGATTGAAGATATTGTGGTGTAAAGTGAAAGTTAAAAGAAAGTTACCGCAGCCCTAACCTAAGCAATGCATTGCAAGGCGCGAGTGAAAAACTTGATTTCCGAAGATGTTTAACAAACTTTTGTAGACCATTCGTCTTTTAATCTGTGACAATAATACAGGGTCCTTCTTAATATGTTGAAACTTTTTTAAGGGGATAATCAGATCATCAAACTGAACAACTTTCTCTATGCTACCTACATTGAAATCTAGATAGAATTTGAAACTAGAATTGAAATAGATTTTGATAGTTAAAATTTAAAGTTATTCGCATTTTAAGTTTTGAGGCAAAACTGTTTTGTTATCATTTCAGCAATGAATGAAAGCGCTAACGTACTCATGGATACATTTGTTTTGGTAGTAAGTAGAGTAGGGCGAGTGTTCCCGTGGGATGGGTTGACATCGGGATCAGTAAATATTAAATATTAAATATTAAATATTAAATAAGTTTGTAAAATTTAAAAATTTTACAAACTTATTTAATATTTTGAAAAACATTAGGTACCTATGATAAAACCATGATAATTCGATTCTGCTCTCGATTCTTAACGAACATTATCATCAACACGTTGTAGAACAACTGTTTTTTTTGGCGTTTTCGATATTGGTCCCACAGAGAAAGTTGTTCAGTTTGGTAGTTTGATCATCCCCTTAAAAATCCATCAACATAATTATTAAAAAGGTCCCACTAGAGATACGTCCCCTGGGATCACAAAGTCTGCCTTCATATTCATAGTGGGAGTTAGTCCACCAAGCGTGTCCAATACGGATTGGTGGACTTCACATAGGTACATTGTAGGATAGAAAAACTCTTCTTCAGTGTACACACGGCGACACATCAAGCTATACAAAACCAACATAAGCTGGCCGCGCGTAGGTCGAGTAACGTATAACGTCGCGCGGCCAGCTTATATCGACAGCAAAGTGTCGCTCGTCTGTAAGAGCCCTAAGGAAGGAGCGTCAATTCAATCTTTAGTTTTTTTATTCTAATAGGCATAATGTACCTAGCAACGTTTATATGAAACAATGCCAATAGACAAGTAATTTGTACAAAAGCGTGTTTTGTCTACGTATCATCAACGTATCAATGAATCGTGTAGCTTGGTCGAGTGCTGTCGAGCCACGTGGCGGCACGGCACAAGCACAACGCGTGGTGGATATAAATAGATCTGTAAGGTCGCCCTTTACAACGATCTAATAGTAAGCCGTATTCCTAAATAAGCGGTTTGGGGTGCGAGTTCAACTTACCTCCACGTGTTCAGCGAGGATTGTGGTCTATACAGATGGATGGATTGTCACTATTTGTATAGAGGACAATCCCCTGCTGACTGGTGCATCCTGGAAACCATGGCTAACGACTGGTGTTAGGACTTCGCCTGTGCTTTTAAGTTTAGTTGCACCTCTCGTTAGTCATGGGCCAAATAGTTGATAGTAGGGCAGGTAAGTACTACAGGGATCATGTGGTCCGGTCTCTGTGGCCTCTTACCGCATACAGACCTTGCGGTGGGAGGGGAAGGGACCACCCGGGTGTTTGTGCCGTGCCCGGGGACCCGTAAGGGCGGATGACGGAATCCTGGTGGTTGAGTTGTGGCCGATGTTGAGGCATCACTGGTCATGACAACACACCACTTTGGCCCGGATTTCGTCCGACACGGGAGGCTGCGGAATAGCCAACCGCGGTCAATCGGCTGAGGCGTCGGGTCAGACCGCCGCTAGGCGAGCGTTCTGGTATGGGGGGTGCGCAGACAGCGGTGCATTAAGGTATTTGTGCCCAACCAGGCGCAGTGCTGGCATGCATCGTCTCGTCTCGTGTACAGCCCATCCTGGAACGCTATACCTTTCCGGTAACCCCTGATGCCACTGAGGCATCCCCAATGTTGAGGGCTCCATGGAGGGTGGGGGGCCGGAACGGTGAAACATAGTAACAATGATTATGGATCTTTCAAATAAACTTTTAAAAAAAAAAATAGTTGCCCTAACGGGCGACACAAGGGGCGATAAGCTAAATAAGGACGTAATGTCATTTTTGGAAGGGTCTTCGGGAACTGTGTACGCAGACCAGGTAGAGGGCAGGGGCGCCGTTGCGGTTGAACCCATACCCAAAACTGCGGGAGGCGGCCAGCGTAACGAAGGCCCTTTGAGTACGGAGGGAGTAGCTGGGGGGTCAAAATCTGGAGCGCCAGACGCGACAGGTAAGGATATACCCACTGCACCAGTGTGGAAGAGGCCCAGCGGCGCACAGAGGAAGAAGATCCTCCTCAATAGGTGTGCTGACAAACTCTTCAGCGAAGGGGCAAAGGCGAAGGGAGGTAAGGCGACAGAGGCTGCCACAACTCAGACGCCTGCGACCATCAAAAGGCCGAGGACGAGTGATGCCGAAAACATCACCGCCAAACGGCAGAACCTGAATGAAACATTCAAGGAGGCCATCACCGGCGCAAGAATGGCGATCGTCACGGACGATTACCCCGCCACGAAGATCGTAGAGGAAAATATAGGCCCCATATTCAAAGGCATATATGCGAAATTTGCGACCCAGCCGGACCCACTGCCGAAGCTTAGCGTGGGTAACATAATTTCGGGGGCACTACATGTGTTCTGTGACGGGGAGCAGTCGGCAATATGGCTTCGCGGCCTCAATGGAGAAACCATCGGGGGAGTGAAGTTGAGGGTGGTGAGGGCGAAAGACCTGCCCAAGCCGGTAAAGATGGCCTGGAAGTCCAAAAACGTCTGGGTTACGGAGACGGACCTCGTTCTCTCCATAATGCAGCGGCTGAACCCGGAGCTGTGTATAAATGAATGGAAGGTGATCGACACGGAGGTTGGTAAGAGCCAAGTCCGACGCATAGTCCTCATGGATAAAGCGTCGGCGGACTTCATCAAGTCCAAAGACTACTGCCTTTACGCTGGTTTGGACAGGGCCTTCTTCAAGCTCCTTGCCGACGGCGAGGAGAAGGGAGAAACCCGGGTTGACGACGACGTAAAGGCAGTAGAAAGCAAGGCGGAAGGAGAGGGCAGGGCGGATGACCCTCCGACCGATACGGAGTACGCAACGGACACCGACGCGGACAGCACCATAGGTGCAGAAAGTATATTCTCGACGGCCACGTCCGAATTTCTGGGGGACCTCGATGGGTTAAACCTGTCATCACCCCCAAGACGTGAGGAGGAGATGGACATGGGTCCAGGAGGGGGCAATCCATAACGGATTGTCCATAAAGGAGACGTCATCACCAATTAAGAACATTAAGATGGCGGGACTAAGGTGTGTACAAATTAACCTACATCATTGTAAGGCAGCGATGGCTTTATTAAACCGTCAGCTGAAAGAGCATTCTTTTGAAATAGCACTAATGCAAGACCCCTATCTATATAAGGGCCGTGTGACAGGTATTAGCGGACCAGGATCTCTTTTCCACTGCTCTGCTATTAATAATATGAGGACCTGCTTATATGTCAGAAATGGCATAGAAGCAATGCCTTTACATGACTTCTGTTCTAGGGATCTTACAACAGTGAAGGTCTACTTGGAGGGGCAGGACAAGGGGGCTATCATCATCGCCTCAGTGTACATGCCCTGCGAGGACGATGATCCGCCAACAAAACTGGTGAGAAATCTCGTGCAGTACTGCAGCCGGAACAACCTGGAACTCATCGTGGGTGGCGACGCAAATGCACACCACGTAGTCTGGGGAAGTTCGGATGTCAACAAGAAGGAAGAGAAGCTCTACGAGTATGTGGTAAGCTCTTCTTTACACTTACTAAATAAAGGTAATGCACCAACTTTTGTTGAAGCAAGACGGTCGGAAGTTCTCGACATAACATTAGCTACGAAAGGGGCTGTTAAACATGTAACGGACTGGCACGTATCTGATGAGATCAGTGGATCGGATCACAGGTATGTATGCTTTAGGTACACGAACGACACGACAAGACCTAGTGTACGAAGGAGGAATCCCAGGAACACAAACTGGGAACAATACATTAAGGACATAAGAGTTGATCTGGGACCTACCAAAGGTAAGCTGAACTCCATTATAGACATAGAGTTTGAGGCTGACAGGATTGACCGTGCAATCAAGACTGCATGGTTGCCCAATTGTCCTGAGAAGGCAACAAAAGGGAAGAAGGAACCCTGGTGGACACCAGAGTTAGTAAAACTACGTCAGGAAACTAGAAGGATATTTAACAGGGCGAAACGTGCGAATAACTTCAAAGAGTACTCGCATGCCCTCACTAAATACAACCTAGAGGTGCGCAAAGCGCGAAGGAAGTCTTGGCGATCACACTGCCAATCGATTGAAAGCGCGCCGGAAGGCATGAGACTCGTCAGGGCTATGTCTATGACAAAAACCAATATGCTTACCACTCTCAGGAAAGATAATGGTAAGTTTACGGAGTCTGGCAAGGAAACTCTTCAGATAATGATGGAGACTCACTTTCCAGACTGCAAAATATCAGACGACGCAGGTAGCGACGAAACCATCAGTCAGAAGGAACAAAATGTTCGCACTACCAAAGCTGACTGGGAGGTTGCTAAGAAGGTAGTAAACGAATGGAAGCTGGACTGGGCGCTAGACAGTTTCCAACCGTTCAAGGCACCTGGTCCAGACGGAATTTATCCCATTCTACTGCAGAAGAGTAAGAATATTCTGAGCCCACACCTAACAAGGCTTTATAAGGCCTGCATAGCATTCGGCTACGTCCCAAAGGTATGGAGCCAGGTAAGGGTAACGTACATACCGAAACCAGGCAAAGGCAGCTATGAAGAGGCTAAGTCCTTTCGACCGATAAGCCTCTCCTCATTCCTGTTGAAGACATTGGAAAAAATGGTGGATAGATACTTAAGGGAAGGACCACTGAAAAGGAAACCCTTCCATAAGCTACAATGCGCGTATCAAGTGGGAAAATCCACTGAAACAGCGCTGCACCACGTAGTCTCGAAGGCAGAGTTTGCGATTGAAAATAAAGAAATATGTGTCGGTGCATTCCTAGACATTGAGGGAGCATTCGATCGCACTACATTTGAGTCAATTGGGAAAGCCGCGGCAGAGCACGGCATTGACCGAACCCTGTGCAGGTGGATCGACTGCATGCTGAAGAGCAGGAAAATAGCGTCCACTCTCCTAGGAGACGAGGTGCATGCCACAACAAAGAAGGGCTGTCCACAAGGAGGGGTACTATCACCGACACTCTGGTGTCTAGTGGTCAACTCGCTCCTGGAAAAGCTAAACAAAAAGTCACTGTACACAGTGGGGTATGCAGATGACATTGTCATTTTAATCAATGGCAAATTTCCAGACACAGTGTCTGGATTTCTGCAGAAAGCCTTGGATGATGTAGAGGAATGGTGTAATGAGCATCATTTGTCTATAAATCCAGGGAAAACGACAATTGTGCCGTTCACGAGGATGAGAAACCTGACAAGACTTAGGAATCCATTCCTCTATAATAAGGAGTTAACCTGGTCCACAGAGGTTAAATATCTGGGGATGACCCTAGATAAAGAACTGACGTGGAAATCACATGCTGAAATGGTTACAAGGAAAGCCGCAAGGGCTTTCAATATGTGCAGATCAGCCTACGGTAAAACCTGGGGCCTAAACCCCAAGGTTATATACTGGATCTACACAACTATGGTTAGACCAATACTTTCTTACGGCAGCATAGTTTGGTGGACGAGAACCAAAATGCAAACATGTGAGAAAGAGCTTGGGAAACTACAACGCATGGCCTGTATGGCTATGACTGGTGCATTTAGGTCGACACCCACCGCGGCACTAGACATAATACTGGACCTTAAACCGCTTCATATATTCATACAAGCTGAAGCGGCGAAGGCTCTTTACAGAATGAAGGTGACCGAAACGTGGCATAATGATATGCCCAAAATAAGGCACACTGCACTGAAACTGAGCAGTGAGCTTGAAAGAGGGTTCAACATGATCGGTGACACAATGCCAAGCATACGAATCTTCAAGAGGAATTACAAAACACATGTCCCTTCAAGGGATGAATGGAAGCGTGGACTGCGTACCCCGGACGCGAACACTCTTGTTTGGTACACTGACGGTTCAAAAACCGATTCGGGTACGGGTGCAGGCATACACTCCAATGACTACAACGAGAGTATCAGTCTAGGGGAGTTTGCAACTGTTTTTCAAACTGAGACGTACGCTATCATAGCCTGCGCGCAGGAGAATATATATAGGAAGGTAACCAACAAGACTATATATATTCTTAGCGACAGCCAAGCAGCTCTCAAAGCCTTGAACTCCTATTATGTGAGCTCCAGGCTAATCCTAAACGGAGTAAAGACCCTCAACAAGCTTGGTCTACACAATACCGTGAGATTAGTCTGGGTCCCGGGGCATACCGGTGTTCGGGGTAATGAGAATGCTGACGAGCTGGCAAGGGCTGGGTCAGAACGAAAGATGGTTGGCCCAGAACCAAGTGTGGGAATCCCGGCATGCAACATAAGAATGGCCATTAGGGATTGGGCTGATAAAACACACAAGCTGGAGTGGTCTAGTCTTACAGGTCTACAGCACTCCAAGAAATTTATCAGCAATGCGACAACTCGTGTCTCAAAGTTCATACTGAACAACAGCAGGAGCAAGGCTCGTGCCATCGTCGGAGCCCTCACTGGGCACTACGCCACAGGCACGATGATGCACAAGATGAAACTCACCCTGGATCCCAGCTGCCGAGCGTGCGGAGAGGATGAGGAGACCATGGAGCACATTCTCTGTGACTGTGATGTCTTGGCAGCAAAACGCATGTGCCTCCTCGGTGATGGATATCCAAAACCGGGAGATCTTAGGCTTCTTCCCCTCAATGGTATTGCCTCCTTCATTGACCATGTATTTGAAGGGTGAAGAAAGTAAAAAGTACTGGGGCTAACACAAAAGATCCCACTGGGTCGAAGTGTTGCTGGCTTGCCAGCCCCCACAACAAGATAAGATAAGATAAAATAAGCGGTTTAGTCGCGGTTTATTTGGTTTTTGATGAGCTTGAAAGGTTTCGATACAATGTTACACACAAAATATGTTTTTAGTCTAGTTGCGATGCTTTTAGGGTTGCCAACTTTTTTTAGACCAAATATAGTATTTCGAGCCTTAGTGCCCGAAAAAATATAGTAGATCGGGGAAAAATAAGAAAAAATATAGTATTTTTCGAATTCGTTAATTTAATTTTTTTCAAAAAGATTTTGTTTGCTACTTTTTGGTTTGAATTTTTAATTTATAGGTTTTTATTTTTAAGGAACAATCATTTCTCTATTTAATATTCGTTATAGAAAATAAAGCATCCTGTAAACGCAGTAGTCGCTGGATTCGATACAGAAATAATATAATTTAAAAAAAAATGGATAAATCTGACTTTAGGAAAACTTGTTGTCACTTTTCAGTAGTATATTTAGTAGAAAATTGTTTATTGAACAAATTGTGTTGAAGAGAAAGAAAATTGTTAAAATAATGTTAAGTAATTGGTCATTTTTATTGGACCTAAGTACCAATATATTTAAATTCTCTATAAATTATTTGCTCATCAAAATATAGTAGTTTTGCCTACTATATATTTTTCTCAGAATTATAGTAGTAGGGACCCTAATATAGTAGGATACTATATTATATAGTAGGGTTGGCAACCCTAGATGCTTTCGAATCTTTGAATAGGTAACATTTCTTTAAAAAGTTTTTGCGTATTTTCGGAACTACACAGATTGTATACGCGTTTTAACCTGACATTCATAGTTTATTCTAGTTTTAACTGAGACGCTTAAGGAAATAGTTTTCCGTAGTCGAAACTAGTTTTAACTAAAAACGGGTTTTAACTGTAGCATATACATTGTTTACACACCTATTAGGTAACTATAGGTATTATTAGGTATACAATTTGTGTAGGTTTGTACAACATCAAAAGAATACTCAAGTAGGTATAAAGGTATCTATTTGTTGATACAATAGAATACCAGAAGTTATAAATCTTATAATATACCTACTCTCTTTTCCTTCGAGTTTGAAACATAAGATTCCTTAGTTTTTTACTATCTTGTGCAATGTCGCAATAAGCAAAGTTAAACTCCACTCAATAAATTCCTATTTCACTGACTACAAATTCCAAACATTCCGAGTTGGATTCGGCCGACCTAGTTCAATAATAACGGTTAAAATAGTTATCTCTCAAAAAAGATAATAATGTAATATACTAAACTATGGGTAAACAAAGTGATTCTCTTCTAAACTTTTAATAATTACTTAATCACTGCTATTTTACAACTAATATAACAAAATTAGTAATCAATAACAACCATTTTGAATGAGGCTACAGCGATTTTCCATAAAGAACACAAGAATAAATAAACGATCTCGATTAATAGCTTCATTTACATTGAAAACCAATCGTGGTTACATTCAGACGAGAACATTTACGAGAAAAATATTTGAGATAAAATAAATCTACGATCACATTGAATTTAACACGAATAGACACAATAAAATAAGAGCGAAATTGGAAAAGATAAATGCGAAGATATTGATGTCAAAAATAAGAAAATTTAAAGATAATGCATTATTATAAATTGGTGTCGGAGAAAAAATTAACAAGTTAATAGGTGTCAGATATCAATTAAGTTCAAAAATTAGTCTAATCGTCGGAAAATGTGTCGTCATCTGCCGTCGTTCCCACGTCGACGATTTCTCCTGTTCTCCGTCGTGACAGTTAATTAATAACAAGTTAAAATCTCCACTTCGCGAAACAGTTCGCGGCATTCAACTCGCATTCGTGCTGTAAAGTCTCTAAGTACTTGCAGACTTTTGATTGGGACTCCGGGGATGCGATTCACAATGAAATTGAGGAAACTTTCGAAATATTTGTCGTCTTAAACGTTGGAAATAATTAACTATTGGTTCATTAGTTAATGTTTGTCGAGTGCTGTGACTTATTGAGACGTTCATTAGACTCGTTTCGACGAGAGAGAGTGATTGCTGTCGGTGTCGTGTCCGAGCCTTTGTTGATGTTAGTCGCAACGCTCCGACAGGTATTGTATGTCAGTTCAGACAAATGTGTTTGATTGATTCGATCTTTGTTAACCGCAGGATATAATTTGTTTTGGATTTCAGTATTTGAGTATCGCAATAGAGACACAATTTTTGAGGTTCCGTATCTAAAGGGTGCCAACGGGGTTCCTACCTATAATATTTTTTGAACTATAATAGCGAAACGGTTGAAATTTTCACAGAATATGCATTAGTACGGCGCCGCGTATTTCCTAAATAATAATTTAAAAAATTTTGGGATTACAAGAAACGTATTTTTCAATGTTTTTTTTTTGTTTCTGCTCTATCGTAAAAACGGTAATAGGTAGGTACATCCAAGTCAAACTTGGTGTGATTATAACAATAAATAACAAAAACAAATCACCCGTGTGTCTGTGTGTTGGGCCTGTGCAAAGAATCACCGAGAAAACAACATTCTTTGATAATGTTGCATGACGGCCGGAATTTCGGAACCCTCCGTGCGCGATTCCGACTCGCACTTGGCCAGTTTTTTACTTGCTTCAAATACGTATCACTCGTATTCTGTTGCTATATTTCCGATGCCATTAAAGGATGTGATGATGTTTTACGGAATTATTTTTACCTTCAGACAAAATGCCTAAAAAATCTATCTCATGCTTAACACGGTCCAATCGATCTAAGTGAGTACATGAATTGACTCTGGCCTGACTCGGCGTACGTATAAAGTGGCGATAAATTTACTCAGTTAATGCCAGACCGAAGTAACGAGTCCAGCAAACGGTCCTGAAGTGACAAACGATCTAGTGAGATATTTGCCAGTGGTTTTATCCTAGTGGATGACTTGATTACTTGATTTGTTTGCTAGAAGCCAAATGCGACGAGAGATAGAAACGTTTAAGATGACTTCATAAGCCGACAGTAATTATGATTTTGATAGATGAGGATGACGTTGTTCCTTATTATTATTAGCATTGTTGGCAACGAAGTTTTATTATTACTATGAGGACATGAAATTGTGTCATATTGAAATCGATCTTAGCCGTTTTAGATTGACTTTCGCATTTGTAAGATAATAGGAGAGTAGGATGATTCTTCTGTATTTTTAAAAGATATCTCCGACGATCCTTTTTATTTACATTTCATACTAGAAACTTTACATTAAACGTGGATATTTCGGTTTATTCACATAAGGGGGTTTATTCACTTCTAAGTAAATCTGCTAATTCCTGTTTTAGTCAATAGCCCGATAGCTCTGTTTTTAGTGAACTTCGTAGCTAAAGAACTTGTACTTTGAATACAAATATTTAAGTATTTATATTTATATTTATATCTTGGTCTTTAGTATATTCGATATTATTCGATATCAGGATAGATTCTGGAACTCCTATTGGAATTAGATAACGTATAATATCCAAGATATTCAAGTCAAGAGACTCAATAAGTCAGACAGCTAGCTAGTATAATATTCCAACAAAGATATCAACATTTATACAGTTTCCATAATACCTACAGATTCTGCCAGGCTAGTCGAATTAGGCAGTGATCCGGGGTTGACCTAGTATTACTTAATCTGCTTGCCGTAACATCGGATTGCATAGCTATGTACATTTACCTAGATTCTGAAATGGAACTTAATCGTACTTTCCTGGGGATTATTTATGAAACTTGTTGTTTCTGAAAGATCCAAATGTTTGCTTGAATTTATCTCATTGTTAAAAAGACTTTTAAGCAAAATATAATGTAGTCGTACGAGTACATGATGTATATTTTAATACGAAATGAAATAATTTTTTTAACACTAGCAATCTGCCTCGAAGTAGCGTTTTTATTGAAACTAACTCAGAATATTGGATTTATATAGAAGACTAGCGGCCCGTCCCGGCTTCGCACGGGTGGACGTCTAATCTTTTCTAGCAATAAATATAGCCTATGTTACTCAGGGTGAATGCAGCTTTCTAATGGTGAAAGAATTTTTTAAATCGGCCCAGTACTTTTTGAGCCTATTCATTACAAACATACAAACATACAAAAATAGGTACAAATCTTTCCTCTTTATAATATTAGTGTAGATAGGCCTCATAAAAAGGCTGAAAGTCACCCAAAGGGCAATGGAGAGGGCTATGCTCGGAGTTTCCCTGCGAGATCGAATCAGATATGAAGAGATCCGCAGAAGAACCAGAGTAACTGACATAGCCCAAAGAATTGCTAAGAACCGATGGCCGGTGAACCGGTGGGGCCGAAAAGTTCTCGAGTGGCGACCGCGTACCGGAAAGCGCAGCGTGGGTAGGCCCCTCACACGGTGGACCGACGATCTGCACTGGTAGCATGCACACCCACGATAGCCATGATACGGCTTTATCACGTCTTTTATCTCGTTCTTTCGTGCGCAAATCCACTCACTCACTATATCACTTTTCCAATTTCGCTCTTATTTTATTGTGTCTATTCGTGTTAAATTCAATGTGATCGTAGATTTATATTATCTCAAATATTTTTCTCGTAAATGTTCTCGTGAACGTTTGATGAGGGCACAGGAACGGTCGTTATGACGATCCTTGGGGGAGGCATATATCCAGCAGTGGACGTCCATCGGCTGAGATGATGATAATGATGATGGTGATGATGATAGAAGATAGAATATGGCGATCCCAGAGAATACGCACAATAATAATTAATTTGTGATTGTTAAAAGTTGTGTTTAAAAGACATAATTTTTAACTGACCCAACATTTTTATCTTGTTTAGAAGAAAAGGCGCTATTATATAGCTACTTTAGGTTAGGACGTTTAGTACATAAACAAGATGAAAATGTTCGGCCAGATAAATTACGGAGTTCAAACGCCCTGAAGATTCACCATCATCATTCTCTTGCCCTCATTCACTCACCAAAATAATTTCTGATATTTGTAATATTGATTCCAAAAATAAGAATAAAAATGTACTAGGTATTACATGAGTTTCGAAAAAATCTGAATAACACCCTTATACTTCAGCCAGCTTCTGTTTCGTGACACACTTGAGTTACTGATCCCCTCGCGAGTTCCCCTATCATTTACAAATTCATCAGCTTAATCGACTCAAAGACAATTACACATCGTATTTACTTAACGAAAATTAAGCTGTGAGTGATAAATATCATTAGAGATAATCTGAGCGCCGGCAGACGTAGCAACTTTGATCAACGACTTAACTTTCTCAATGATACCTCATAAATTTGCGACGGGAACCTTGCAAATTTAAGCTAAAGGCCTCAGAGCCATGAATAAAACTCGGGAAAGGCTATACAGCTAAGTTTCCCAGTTAACTTCTCATTAAGTGCCGAAGTAGAAGGGCTGGCGGAATTTTATATGCACATTTACTTTCAACATTGCAGTTTTGAAACTTGAGAGCCCATTAGCTTTTGCGATTCTCTTCATTAGTTTGTTGCATTATTTTAGGTATCTATTATCTTCAAACATCATAGAACAAATTTTGTTCTATGAAATAGTTGTCTCGTAAAGCATAATCGTGTCTCTCTCCGCGTTTTTTACACTTTTGAAGTTTCACTTGGTTCCAAACCAAAAATTATTCTAAAATTTTTAGTTTGTATTAAAGAAATGATCAGTGATCGGAATAGGTAGTGTAATTCAGGGTATAAAGTTGCGAATATTTGTGTGATGAATATTAATATTTTTATTCGATTCATGGGTTTTTGTATCTATACAGGGAGTAAAATTTTATGCATTGTATATTAAACAGGGTGCACGCCCCGTGTAGATACAAACACCCATGAATCGAAAACAAATATGTATTAATATTCATCACATAAATATTCGCAACTTCACCCTAAATAGCACTAACTATTCTGATCACTGGAAATAATGCTATAGTTGGTTATTAATTAAAGTCTTTTTGAAGCTCTAACACTATGGCTCTGCCCACACGATAAGAAGAAGAAAGTCTTTTTTAATTCCCCCGAAGAAAGTCGTATGTTTATGCATTGAAAAATAATATTAAAGGATGTGTTTGTTTGTATCTTGTAGCTATTAATGTGCTATAAATAACTCAAATGACAATGATATTGTCAATATAGCGACGACATAGCAAGGCAAACAAGTGAGTGCGACGTGCAAATATATGTCAAACGCAGGCCACTGTGCGGATCTGATTGCACAACAAACAATATAGAGATATCGATGTAAGGGCTATTTCACAACGGATGTAATGGACTGTGACAATCCAGGTAAGGCATAGAGCTGCACAATTATTTGCGATTGTCAATGTAATGTTTTGATTGTCATCTTATTCAAGAGCGGGTTCGCTTTTGTTAGTGGTGCATTCGCCAATCCTGTCTCCTTTCTGCATTTCTTGATTCGATGTCTCTACCTTTTTTCTCTTCAGGTATTTTATTACAGGTACCTATAGGTTGCTTTAAAGATATTGTTGAATAGTATTCAGTGTCTAATAAAGTTGAATTTTATGACTGTTATAAAATTCATTTTTGAAGCTCGTTCTCTTCATCCTAATTCGACAAATAATAAAACAAGAGTTTATATAGTTCAGACGATTCGCCAATATCGCGAAATAGCGGAAGTTTTCGGATAGTTTACATTAAATAAATTTTTTAATGGCTTCGCTATTAATAATTAAAATCACGCATTTTTTAAATTTCAGTACACTTTCATAAAACTGTAACAGAAGAGTTTATGTACATTGAAGCTATTTACTAAAAAACTGCTACGATATGGTACCTAGAATATTTAGGTGTCCCTGTCGCCAAATCACACATTGCGAGTGAGAATCAAGTCGCGAGGAAACAAAAGTTTGCTTATACAGGTTACAGCCGAGGGTGACAGCCTAGCAAATACTGAAACGGTGAACTCAGACCATCAAACTGAACAACTTTCACCATGGAACCTACCTCAGGAACCGCGAAAAAAATAAGCTGTCCCATAAATTTTAGTCGGGCAAGTACAGCAGTTTTGTATGGGACAGCTGATTTTTTTCGCGTTTCCTGAGGTAGGCTCCATAATGAAAGTTGTTTAGTTTGATGGTCTGAGTTCACCGTTTCAGTGTTTGCTAGGCTGTCACTTACACTCCTATATTTTATGTCACTTTAGTGGAGCATTATTTGATAAAATATTATTCTTTTAGAATTACTAGTACGTGTGAAATATCCCTAACCGGACCGGACACAACACAATGTCCGACACATCAACCAATCACTCGACGCGTCTCTGAAATTCCGGACACATTTCGACTTATCTCGGCTGGCGTTGAAAAGTTTACATTGTAACTTTCTTCCGCTCTCTGATTTAAAACGATTCGGCGTTTTATTAAGTGATATTTCAGTCATAGTGGTTCTGTTTTAATCTGTAGTTCTGTTCTGTACCATTTATTACAAAGCATTTTGTCTGTTTTTTTAACTAGGTAATTAGAATTGCAGCCTACCTACAGGGTCAACCTACAGGGTGAAATTGACATAATTAGCATCCTTTCAAACTAGGAGTCTACCCATCAAACTGAACAACTTTTACTATGGGAGCAAACCAATCGGAGCAACTAAAAAATCTGCTGTTCCATACTAAACTGCAACGCATACTCGACTCAAATGTATGCAACAGCAGATTTTTTTTTTGCTCCAATCGGTTTGTTCCCATAGTAAAAGTTGTTCAGTTTGATGGGTAGACTCTTAGTTTAAAAGGAAGCCAATGATATCAATTTCACCCTGTATATCACATATGATTACAGTTTACCTGAAAACTGTATCATAAACTCGCGACCATAATCGCTTTCCGGGTACCACTTTTCTACTGCTACTACCACCAACTGGTACTACCAACTTTCTGATGGTAGTTGAAGAATGTAGTACACATGTAGGAAAGTCACATTAAGGAATTTTAGTTCCAGGATGGAAGATGTCAAGTGGCGACTGGCGAGAGGTGGCAAGCCCACATAAACACAGAATAAAATCAAACTCAAAATTTTTTATTCAAAATTAGCACATAGATCTGACGTAATTTTTTTTTAATTTACTAGCGCGTCGGAAGGTGTTCCGTTGTAGAGAAGATGACAAGAAACCTATAAATACGAAATTCAAAGGAATTAGAACTTAAAAATCAACAAATAATTTATTTTATTGCAGCTCAAAGACTGACTAAATTCTCGATTGTGACCCCGTAGCAGAAAGTCGATAAAATATATAAAATAGTTATTTAAATGGCAATGGTAAATATCGGTATGTAGGTAGTTAAACGGAATTCAGTCAACAGGAAATCATAGAAATATTAATTTAAATTTCGTTTCAAATGACATTGGCCTCGATTCGGAGTGTACCGCGACTAAACTAAACTAAATGTATTCCTGTCACTTTCTAAAATAAGATTAAGAAAAGAGACAGAAAACCAACAGCTGACTTTAGTGCTGTCAAAGTGACGTTAAACGCCCAAAAACGACTTAAATAAGATGGCGTACATTATGATGGCATCTTAATTTGCGCATTTAACGTCACTTTGACAGCACTAAAGTCAGCTGTTGGTTTTCTGTCTCTTTTCTTAATCTTATTTTAGAAAGTGACAGGAATACATTTAGTTTAGTTTAGTCGTGGTACACTCCGAATCGAGGCCATTGTAAACGAATGTCACCGTGATATTATCTTGTGGGTGGCTTTAATTTCGGTCAGTAGTCGGTTAGTCAGTAACTTGTAAAAACCAACGAAATATAATGTTATGACAAGATAGCTTATTACTTTGAAAGTAATCACTTACCAGCATTATTTTATTAGCATTATTTAGATTTTATAGTGTAGAAGCCGTTACACGATACAAGACGTTTCACGCACTCCATTGCGGCGCGTCCCTGATACAGCCTACCCGATTTTTTTTAGGGTGCCGTACCCAAAGGGTGAAAACGGGATATAGTCCGTCCGTCCGTCCGTCCGTCTGTCCTACCCATTTAGGGCTGTAACTTTTGAACCGTAATAGCTAGATAGTTGAAATTTTCTCAGATTATGCGTTATTACGGCGGATTTGTTAACAAATAATAAAAATGTCAAGAAGTTAAAAATTAAGGGGGGGGGGGGGGGTTCTCAACAAGAAACTAGTTTTTATCAACGTTTTTTCTTCACGCTCTATCGTAAAAACGGTAATACACACAAGCGTCCAACTTAGTGTGATTATAGAACTAACTCTACAGAATAATAACAAATACTAAAACCCGGCCAAGTGTGAGTCGGTCTTGCGCTAAAGGTCCCGGACAAAAAAGTTTTTTTTCTTAGTTAATAATGTTGTGTTCTGTGGTGGTTTATGGTTGACCGGTTTTATTTCTATCTTTGTGTCAGACCACGTAACTATGATTTACCTACGAGTATTTTATGTGTGGTTTCACGTAATAAAGGAACAAAATATTTCATCTGGAAAAATGGTTCCCAAAGGATGGAGCAAAAATTTTACAAACAAATTGAGAGCAAAGATCACTGAGTGCTGAAATTAATTAATTTTCCAGCATATTAGGTACTTACACGGAGTCGCGTCGCGGAGAGTTTATTTTAAATCAGTCGAAACCAAATTAAATATTTTACAGGTCTAAAAAAGTGTTGTGATTAATATTTGTAGGTATTGGTTTCGATTCGAACTGTGCCACGACTTCACTTAACTGAATTTATTCCTTCACTTTCTAAAATAAGATTAAGAAAAGAGACAGAAAACCAACAACTGACTTTAGTGCTGTCAAAGTGACGTTACACGCCCAAAAACGCCTTAAATAAGATGGCGAACATTATGATGGCATCATATTTTGGGCGTGTAAAGTCACTTTGACAGCACTAAAGTCAGTTGTTGGTTTTCTGTCTCTTTTCTTAATCTTATTTTAGAAAGTGACAGGAATAAATTTAGTTACGTTAAGTCGTGGCACAGTTCGAATCGACACCATTATGTGATTTCTACCATCTTTTGCTGTGAAGTCTATAGATCCGCACTGGGCACGCGTGGTGGTTCATACCTTAGGTTCATACAACCATCTTCAGGGTAGGCCTATAGGCCACGATTGCGCTAATTTAAAACATCCAAGTTCTATCCTTATCCAATTTCAGTTCTAATCGCATTGCAATCCAATTACTATTCAACTGTGTTAATTCCGTATCGCGCTAAACTTTACTTATTTACTATGTGACTGACAGCCTTTAACGTTTGAGCCAGCTGTCAAAACGGCTCTTAGCCCAGTCATTTTACGGTTTGAGCTGGAACTAATTACTAATTGATTTTTTTTTCGCTATAATATTGAAGAGCCAATTTGAGCTTAAGAATGTACCAAAATTAAAAAAAAAACGTCATCAACAGTTTCAATTTTAAAATATAGATATTAGCTCGTTCTAAAAAACCTGATGATAAATTTTTCTTGCACATATTTAAGGCTTTACCATCATACATACTTCAAACATGGTGTAAATATTTTTGTCTACTTAGAAGGTTTTGAAAAATATATTCGTATTTTCTAATAAATACTTACTTAATTTTTTTAATTTTAATGCCTATTTTATTGATCAAAAATAATGTATATTGTTAAATCTAATTCAAATGAGTGCATGGTATTAATATTATTAATTTGAAAGCCTTTTGGGACACACAATTTTGATTTCTATGTTGCGTAGCAATTTTTTTTTTAATTTGACTTAGTATAGTATTTTTGTCACTAAATGGTGCCGGTTACAGTTTAAAAGTCCAATTAATAATTACTCCCTATCCCGCCTAACAAAACTCCGTAAAATGACTGGCCTATCTAACGGCTGTCATGAGCTGAACCGCTATAGCAATACCAAATGTGTAAAAAGCTAAGCTTCGCACGCGGTCCAATCATGGTTCAGTTGCGATTTATATACCGCAATTGCCCTCCTGGAGTGCGATTTTTGAAAGTCATACGCTGAACGGTAGATACAGTGTGTACTCATTCGTGCATAATTTTGAATCTCATGATTCAAAAATAGCACTTCTGCAGATATATCGTATGGTTGATTATATTTATACTACACTTTTACAAACAAAACACTAACATTTAGAGCAGCAAGTCATCGAGTCGGTCTTCGTACGTCACAGCTGCCGATGTCAAGTTGTTGAAGACCTCCATGGAGCCACGGCATGAGTGAAAGGGGCATTCTATTTAAGGGGCCTAAAATACATGTTTCACGGTCTACAGTAGGAAGTATACAGGCTGATGATGATGATGATATATTATGTGATTTCAGCGAGTTTGTAGTAGGTAATCCCCGGGTACCTATGCTGGACTGCTTTGACTAGTCTTGTCCATACAGGAGTGAAGTGGTGGACCAGCTCCCTTTAAAAATCAGTATGTTATTGTGAACTTCCAATTAACTGGACAAACAATTTAATATGTACTACGTGTTAATGAATAGGCGCAAAACCTCATAAACCTCAACTGATTTATATCGAAATAATTGCATTGAAACAATAATTTCCTTATTTTATTAATTTAAATTCAAAGTTATTAGCAGTTTAAGTTTTCATGCAAAAATTATTTGTTAAATATTTCAGTAAAGAATGAGAGCGCTAGAGCGTGCAAATGGATATATGAATCTTGTTTTGGTAGTTGTTTTGGGAGAGTGTGCGCGAGCGGTGGATTGATATCGAGTTCAGTAAATTTTAAATTATACAAAAAAATGATTTAATACTAGATGACCGGCGAACTTCGTAGGTACCGCCTTAGAATCTTCCCGACACACACTTGGGCGTTTTTTTAGCCTATGTTCATCACGGATAATGTAGCATTCTGAAATGGTGAAAGAATTATTCAGATCGGACCAGTAGTTTCGTAGCCTATTCATTACAAATTCTATATAAACAATCAAACAAACAAAAAATCAAATCTTTCCTCTTTATAATATTACTAGCGGCCCATCCCGGCTTCGCACCGGTGGACGTCTAATCTTTTCTAGCAATAAATGTAGCCTATGTTACTCAGGGTGAATGTAGCTTTCTAATGCTGAAAGAAGTTTTGAAATCGGCACAGTAGTTTTTGAGTTTATTCATTACAAACATACACACACACAAAAATACAAATCTTTCCTCTTTATAATATTAGTAATAGCTTTTGCCCGCGACTTCGTCCGCGTGGAGTTTGGAAAACCCCAAGTTTCCTATGTTACTTCTAATACCTCCAAGAATATGTGTACAAAGTTTCATAATGACCGGTTAAGTAGTTTTCGCGGGAAAGCGTAACAAACAAACTTACATTCACATTTATAATATTAGGGATAGGGATTAGTATAGAAGATTAAGTAAGTATAGATTTCAAAAAAATTTAAACTATGTTAAAATCTTGATAATTCGATTCTGCTCTTGATTCTAAACAAACTGTTTCCTAGTTTTAATGATTACTTTTAGTGTTTACAAAAAATAGTGCGTGTGAAGATGCCGTAAAACATCTAAGTGCACAAGAGGTCAGAGAAGATTTAGTACCTACTCGTACTTGTTTGTTATCGAACGTTAGCGCAACCATTTTATGAGCATTACACTGAAAACTTTACCCAAGTTTTACAAGTAGAGGCTTTATTGTTATGTGTTTAGAGTCCATATTTAATACAAAAATTAACACAAAATTGTGAAAGTTTGGTCAAAGCTTTTTTCTACATTACGAACAGATTCATGTTTTAGATAGTTTAATTTATGTGTCCGGTTGCACATGTTTTGCCGATTTCTGTAATAATGATTGTTTATTTTCGTAATGCACAGAATATTGTAATAATATTGAAACTATTATACTCCTACTTATAGTAGGAGTATAATAGTTTCAATTAAAAAAGCAAAAACTACAACGTGTTAATGAATTAACGCAAAACCTCATACACCCCAACTGATTTATAAGTTTTATAACAAAATAATTATATTGAAACAATAATTTCATTATTTTGATGGTTAAAATTTAAAGTTATTCGGATTTTATGTTTTAAGGCAAAAATGATTTGTTATCATTATTCAGCACTGAAAGAAAGCGCAAACGTACTCATGGATACATTTTTATAATCTTGTTTTGGTAGTAAGTAGTGTGAGTGTGCCCGTGCGGTGGGTTGACATCGGGTTCAGAAAATTTTAAATTTCTCAAAAAAATTATTTAATATTTTGAAAAAAATTACCTTTGTTGAAACTATGATAATTCGATTCTGCTCTCGATTCTTAACAAACTACTTTCTAGTTTTGCGTTAATTCATTAACACGTTGTATAAACGTTGAAAAAATGAGTTTCTTGTATGGAGACCCCCGATTAATTTTTAACATTTTGTTTTTCTTATTATTTATTAACAAATCCACCATAATAACGCATATTCTCTGAAAATATTAACCGTCTAGCTATTACGGTTCAAAAGATACGTACGATAAGCAGTACAGGTAGACGGACGGACGGACAGACGGACGGATGGACAACGTAGGCTTAGTAGTAGGTTCCTGTGGGACGCCTTTTGGGTTCGAAACCCTAAAAATAATACCAACATCGATTTAAAAAAATATATATTTTTTTAAGCATTTTGTACACCCTCAATTTTTTTCCAAAATATTTTTTTGACGACTTATTTTGATTCAGCGCCCTCGAGTTTCCAGAAATTGACTCTAATATGGCTACTGTATGACATTTTATATTTTTTAAATTTCTCACAAAAAAACGCCCTTACGCTCCAAAATATCCAAAATAGAAGTTTGCAGGATCAAAGTTACTCCAAATTTGAATTCAACGATCTCAAATTATGCGAAAATGAGTCCCTGATTGTCAATATCGGTTAAGATTAGCAATTTTAAGAATTTAAGGAGTAGTTCACCCTTCAGCTACGGGTGACCCTACGGGTCAAATCATTCCAAGTGGTCCTAACTATCACTGTGCAAAGCGGCTTGCTTTTAACAAAAATGCAGTATTGTCATGAAATATCCGATGAACCGCTAGCACTATTATACATTTCTACAGTTAATATAGCTACATAATTTTTTTTGGAATACATTCCGTATAAGTACTAGTTGTACCTATGGTTTTAAATTTGTAGTACGACCTATGATATCTCTGTCAAGATAATTAGATTAGGTAAGTCATCATCATATCAGCTGATAGACGTCCACTGCTGGACATATAGCCTCCCCCAAAATGGGGGGATTTGCCATAATCGCCACGCTTGGCAGGCGGGTTGGCGATCGCAGTTGGATTGAATGTGTGTACGCAGAGGATGCTGCTGCCCATCCTCCGGTAGATCACTAAGTCGCCTTTTTTACGATACCCACGGGAAGAAATGGGATGGTGCTATTCTTAGCCGACACCTCATGGACCTTTAGGTAAGTATAAATTATAAAATCATGACAATCATCATCATCATCTCCCTGCCCCTATCCCATTACTTGGGCTAGGCGCAATACCTCGTCTTACTACATTCATCTCTTGCCGTCATTTCAGCGCACACTCCTTCTTTACACATGTCATCTTTCACACAATCCATCAATCTTCTCTTCGGTTGTCCTCTCTTCATGCAGCTATCCACATGCGAAGACATAATAATTCATTTTTGAACTAATTATAATTACTATAGGATAAATAATATATGAACCAATAGAATTTATTGATTTTACATGTATGCCAATTTGGAAAAGTCGGGCGGCGAGCGGGATTCGAACCCACGACCTGCCTATCCGTGGCATGCTCCTCTCCTACAGAGCTTTTTTTAGAGAGTTTTTTTTTTATGAACCAATTTACGTAATTGGGTAGAAAAGGATTACATGCTGATTGTCAATTTAAAATATTTTCAAATTAAAAATCGGATTACACTTTGGATTAGGAACGTTATGTTTTAGCATATTCTGTTTAAATATTATTTACTGACAAAGCGAGAAATATGGACAGAGTATTTATACAATATACTATTGAATAATGCCCATATACCTACTATGGTAATTGTTTAGTTAATTACTATACCATGAATGTTTATTTGATAATTAGTGATAATAATGTCTCTTTCACTTTCAATAAGAACGGTAGAGCACAGAGTGAGTACCTAAGGCGTATCCTGGACATTCTGTATACAGGGTCCTTCTTAATATGCCGACGGTTTTTTAAGAGGATGATCAGACCATTAAACTGACCGTCTTTCTGTATGGCGCAACATCGAAAACGCGAAGAAATAATTCGTTGTCCCAATAAAAAAAAAATCTGCAGTTCCAAAAAACGACCCAAATAATTTCGGTCGACTTCACAGTTTTATATAATATGACACAACAGTTTTTTTTTTCCGTTTCAATGTTGCTCCCATAGAAAAAGTTGTTCACTTTGATGGTCTGACTATCCTTATAGATGTAGGTATTATGGGCTTCTTGAAGGACAAGCACACATTCTGTGAGAAAGCCAAAAAGATAAAAACGTGCCTATCTTTGTTACTTGGCATCGCATACAATATTAGAAAAAATTCAATATAAAAAATACTCGTGTAGCCACTTTTATATGAAATTATGTTATTAAAGTTATTTAAGATACATTATTTAAGATACATATTTCTTCTTCTTCTCGTGTGGAATTGTCACGTCTTCTTCAAATCGTCAATATCAAAGGAGGTAATTAACCAAAGTGTTTAAGGGATTAGAGAAAAACTAATAAAAAAAACAACTTTGTGAAAGAACTTAAAAATATTATACTTACCTAAATAATAAATGACATAATGTGCAACAGTGGGATATCAATAGCTGAAGATCATCATGACGAAACAAATCTGAAATTTTTTGGTATAAATGGTGCTATATAGTTGTTCTACGGTACGTCAGAGAAGATAAGTGAGATGGTTCGTACCATTATAATGTCAAACTGACTAAACATACCCTACCACAAACATTGTAAAACATAAAGCTGCTGGTAACAGGTCGAACTCACTCGCAAGTCGCAAGTAATACCTACAACTTCTCTGTAACTATGTTAATTCACTACTTGCCGTCTCCGAGCGCCCATAACTTAACTATCCTTTAATATCACTTAACTATTTTATATATAAATCAACATAAATTTGTTTAAAGGTGACGATACCCGTCTTCTTCCTTTATGCCGTTTAAATTATAATTTTATAAGTTTAACCGGTTTTATAGCTCTATTGAGTTTGATCTGATCTGAGTTTATATTTAGTTCATTGATATTATCAGAAAACTGTAGGATAAAAATCTGCGATTGATGATGATTATTTTAATTATCATTTGCTTTGAAAATAAGGAGGCTTATCATCGTGTTAATGTTAATTACGGACTTGCCCTTATAATATGTACATGACATTTCAATATTTAAGTAACTTTTTTGCTTATTTAAAATACCTAGTTACATTAGTTACAAAACAAATAATAATGTTATTCAGTGTGTTGTTGTCTGTGTGTGTGTGTGTTGATTCGATTCTGAGAAATAAAACGGTTTTCATGTTTACGTTCATTTGTTAACATACCTATGTACATTATATAGGGTCCTTCTTAATATGCTGACACTTTTTTAAGGGGATGATCAGACCGTCAAACTGAACAACTTCCTCTATGGGACCAACATCGAAATCGCGAAAAAAAAAATCATCACTTCCATATAAAACTGCAAACCTATTCGGAGCCAAACGTATGGGACAACTGTTATTTTTTTCGCGATTTCGATGTTGATTCCATAGAGAAAGTTGTTCAGTTTCATAGTCTGGTCATCGCCTTAAAAAAGTGTCAGCATATTAAGAAGGACCCTGTATAAACGCAAGACCATAATCCCTTTCGGGGTAGTCAGAAACAATGCTACAACTTTACTGCCAACTGTATTGCATGATTGCAGGGAGTTGTAGCAAGACTCACATTTAGCATTTTGAAATTATACAATGTATACAGGGTCCAACTTAATATGCTGACAGTTTTTTAAGGTGATGATCAGACCATCAAACTGAACAACTTTCTCTATAGGACCAACATCGAAATCGCGAAAAAAAACGGTCCCATACTCGAGACTCGAGTAGGTTTTCCAGTTTTGTATGGAACAGCAGATTTCGCCCGCGATTTCGATATTGGTGCCATAGAGAATGTTGTTCAGTTTGACGGTCTGATCATCCCCTTAGAAAAGTGTCAGCATATTAAGAAGGACCCTATACTGCAGACATTTATTCATTTACAGCCGTGTCTAGTAAATAAATAAGAACAGGACAAAGACAAGAGCGAGACAGATGGACATTGATTTGCTTGATTGAGAATTCTGATGTGCCAGTAAGGGCTCTCACAGGTCCGCGCGACCGTAAAATGCATGAGCGCGGACCCACCGCGACAGCAAAGTGTCGCTCGTCTGTAAGAGCCCTAAACGGTAAAAGGCTTTTTGTAAGATCTTTCAAGGACTAAAAGATGTATTGCACAACACAGTTGCTTGGCGACAAAAGTTCGCAGGCGGATCTAAAGAGTAAAAATAGCTCTAGGATATATTGATCTTCTCATACTATTAGAGGACGAATGCTGGAGCAATATTATGAGATACTTTGACTGAACTTTATTCTCAACTAGCTGTTGCTCGCGGCTTTGTCTGCGTTGACCTTAAAAACAGGTTATCCTTTGTAAATACAGAACTTATTCTATCTGTATGCCAAATTTGATACAAATCCGTTCAGCGGTTTATGCGCGATGAAGTTATAAACGTCCATACATCAGAATATCGTCACAATTTTTCCTTATTTTATATTTTATTTATACATTATATTGTTATTATTTTCTTTTTTTTCTTTTGATAAAAAAAATATTTATTAAACAGAAAAGTACAAAGTGCGTATCCACGACAGGCTTCGTCAAACATTATATTGTCTAACATTTAAAATTTATTGTTTTGTTATCCGGGTCCACAAAGCACGAAAGTTTTTACCTAAATCGTACAAGTAGCCGTACTCAAATACTTAGCATAATTTTTCATTACTTATTTCTTTTGCTAATTTCCTTAAGGTTTCTTAATGACAATTGTTGTGTCATGGGTACAATCACCCCTTAAAGTAATGCAACTGTTTACCCTAACACACTGTAGTTCGGTTACATTTAACAAAATATTTTTTTCTTTGAAAGTTCATTTGCAAAGTTACTTTATTGTTTGACACATGTAGGTACCCTTGATTAAGACTGCTTGAGCTGGTGAAGCACTGAAGTGGTTAATATAAGCCTGCAAGTCCTTACGGGCTTTCTATCTGCTAGCAATCTGACAGTTTGACTTGATTACGGCAACCGCATTGCAGAATACACAATCCCTTGTTGGGATTCTGATCGTTGTTTTGTAAACTTCATTATTGCTAATACCTTCTGGTGGGAAGCAAACGAGTGACGTTATATTGTCTGATGCGATAATCTTCATATCTATGAGCAGCAACTTAAAGTTTCTCACTTTAACAGTTGCCGTTGTTGTTGAAAGTTATAGGTGGTATAGAAGGTTAATTATTGTAGACCAGCGTTATCCCGCGATCGTCTGCTTCGCTAATGATCGCGCCTTGTCCTTGGGAATTCTGGGATGAGTAGGGTCAAGAATATCTTTAGATTAATGTTGCTAAAGTGAGTCTGGAGTTCTTTAACTGGGTTTAGGGCAACAGTACAGCCGTTCCCTGCGCTTGCCTGTTATTTGTTTTTGTTTACACCAACGTCGTTTGAGCCAGGTGTCAAGTTGATTCGTTATATGTATTGTAAATTTTGACGTGAAACATGTTTCATTTCGGTCAGTAGTTACTTGCAAAAACCATATGTAACAAAATATGTTATGACAAGATCGCTTATTACTTTGGAAATAAAGCACCTTATCATTATTTTATTACCATTATTTAGAGAACAGAAGCCATTACGAGGTACAAGAAGATTCACGTACTCCGCTTCGGCTTGCTTCGGACCCTCAAACTGGACCTTCAACTTTCACAACTTTTAGATCGCCAAAAAAATTTGCTTTTCCACACATTTGAGTTGAGTAGCCAGTGGTACCGATTCGGACTGTACCACGACTTAACTTAACTAAATTTATTCCTGTCACTTTTTAAAATAGGATTAAGAAAAGAGACAGAAAACCAACAGCTGACTTTAGTGCTGTCAAAGTGACGTTACACACCCAAAATGAGATGCCATCATAATGTACGCCATCTTATTTAAAGCGTTTTTGGGCGTGTAACGTCACTTTGACAGCACTAAAGTCAGCTGATGGTTTTCTTTCTCTTTTCTTAATCTTATTTTAGAAAGTGACAGGAATACATTTAGTTAAGTTAAGTCGTGGCACAGTCCGAATCGAGGTCATTGTTCTATATAGAAAAGCTGATTTTCTTTTCGCGATTTCGATGTTGGTTCCATGGTGAACGTTGTTCAGTTTGATAGTCTAACACTCAGTTGCAGAAACGCTCATTAGAGTTAATCCCCCTTAAAATCTCTTGCTAGCTTTTACTACGTCGACAAGATAAAAAGTGACAGCAAGAGATTTAACGGAGGATTAACTTTAATGAGCGTTTCTGCAACTGGCAGTAACACTCACGCTTAGTTGCAGAAATGCTCATTAAAATAAATCCTTCATTAAATCTCTTGCTGTCACTTTTGTCTTGTTGACGTAGTTAAAGCTAGCAAGAGATTTAATGGAGGATTAACTCTAATGAGCGTTTCTGCAACTGACTAATGAGCGTTTCTGCAACTGAGTGTCAGTTGCTCATTAGAGTTAATGTTCATTAGAGTTAATCCTCCATTAAATCTCTTGTTAGCTTTTACTACTTCAACAAGTTGTCAACAAGACAAAAAAGGATTAACTTTAATGAGCGTTTCTGCAACTGAGCGTAAAGCACCCCCTTTGATATGTAAGGCATTTAAATTTACACCCTGTACTGTATATTGTTTGATACCCATTTTGTAATTTTGTTTATCAATAATGTGCGTTTATAGTAAATAAATAGTGAACTTTGTGCGTTTATTAATTTATTTTTGAGGAATTTATCTTAAACAAAATGTTTGCACATAGGGAACTTTGAACTCGCCACTTTAATTAAAAAGAGTAGTCTCCAAACATATTCTTCTAGTAAATAAACAAGAATACAGTGAAGAGCAATCTCGCGAACCCCTTGAAAGAAAACGATCTAAGTAATTGACGTAATCGGCTGTACTTGGGGAATATTCGGGACCCTCATACGTCAAGGGATAAAAGAGATTTGGTACTTAACTCAACAGATGATGATATAAGTAAATCTGTATGTTTACTTATTTTGTTTTACTATACGTCCTAAAATGAGTCAATTCCATCTCTAAATATAATAACAAAATGTGCTTTGATTACGTAGAAAGTTGTTACTATAACCAGGCCATTGTGTATGCATGCGGTAGATCTGCCAGGTAGGGAAGTAAGTAGCCACCTCTGCTTGATGTTTTATTTATTTATTTATGTTATAATCTACTAACATAGTTTATAAGTTCTCCAGTACCTACTAACATTTTTTGTATGGACTATGTTGTCTGAAATAAAAGATTTTAATTTTTTTATTTTTTTTTATTTATTTTTTTATTGTCAATTTAATGGTTCCGTGAAATTTTTTGTGTAATTAATTATTCTTATAAATGACTTCTTTCGCTCTATATAGATTATTTTATTGATAAAATACTAACTACTACCTGGTGTACCTAACTACTGATCCTACTAATTGTTTTACTGTTTGTGTCCAAAAAGCCAAAAACTAAAAATAAATAAAAAAATTACAAGTGTATCTGAAAATCAAAATTTTATGTTTTTTATTAAGTGACTGTTTGTTTCTTCAATTCATAAATAAATAATAATTATAACCAAGAATTTGTTCTAAAGTTTACTCTGAACTGAACCGTAGGCGTAGGTAACTCGATTTTATATTTTATAATAAGTTTTCTAATAAAAAGCTGAATGTTACGTTTGTCGTTTTGAAACCACTTTTTAAAAACATTTTAGTGTCAATACATTTTCATTACTTACACAACAAGTATATCGAAATAAATTTAACTTTTATTACCTAGTACTTTATACTAAAACTTTATTCTTATTTCTTTTCTTATGGTTTTAAAATAGAACCAATTAAAGAAGATCCTTTCTCAGTAGGTATGGGAAATAGGCTACCAAAAAAAGTTTGCGTATATGGAACTTATGTCGATTTGTTTCTCATAATCTCTAGATTAAAGAGGTAATATTAGCTATATCTCATCTAAACGGAGTGTTGCGTAATCGCTGTTGGCGCACATCTTGTCTTGGTAAAATAAAAAAATGTTTATGTTGATTTTTTATTTACATTTTCGTATGAACATCAGTCTAAGACGTTCATATACACGCAATGCTTTACATGTGCCGTTTTAATTTTAACAGGAAAAAAGAATCTTAGCAAAAAGTCAAAACGGTGCATTTTTATATTGATTTCATTATTCCGGTTGCATTTTTACCTAATCTATCGTCCGATTACTATAATAAATTAAATTATTATTTTTAGAGTCTAATACCATCAATAAACGTTACCGTTTGGTGGACCCAAAACAATTGACTACTTTATGGTTCTAAGCTACAAATTGGCCTCGATTCGGAGTGTACCACGACTAAACTAAACTAAATGTATTCCTGTCACTTGCTAAAATAAGATTAAGAAAAGAGACAGAAAACCAACAGCTGACTTTAGTGCTGTCAAAGTGACGTTAAACGCCCAAAAACGACTTAAATAAGATGGCGTACATTATGATGGCATCTTATTTTGCGCATTTTAAACTAGATACTGGCAAAATCCACCAAGGAAACGCCATTAAACAAAAATAGAATAGAATATATTTTCATGGATCACGTTGAGCGGTAGGAATCCCTACGAAGGAGTTTCACCAAAATGAACCCTTCAAAGGCGATGAAACATGTGAATTGTGAAATAACAGTGAATGAACAATAAATTATTACATACCTACATAAATATAAATCTTATTCGTTAATGTATAGGCAATAGTAGATTGTTAACCAAGGGATGAAAGTGACCCATTTCACACGAGATGTTTGGCGCCCCGAACCAAAGGTGAGGGGCGCCCATAGTTCGAGTGTGAAATGGGTACTTTCACCCGAGTTAAACACTCTGCTTTTCATCACGATTACGAGGAAATTAACCAAAAACCAGATAATGAAAAATCAATTTCTGAATCGCTATTAGCTCGATGAATTCATTTTAGGCTTCGTTTCAAAACGTTTGAAAATCACTCGGGTACCAATACGAAGTAGAAAAAAAACATAGGAAGATAGTGGATGCTAGAGTGAGACAAATATACTTCCCTAGTGATTTTTACACGTTTTGAAATGGATCCGCAAAATTAGCAACATGTGCTTTCCCTCCCTTTTTTTCTTTTTCGCGCAAGGCTGCGTTCCGAACCTACGCCCCAGGTGCACCCCGAGTGAAACTTTTCACACTAATGCCGTTCAGGAGTGCGATTTTTGAACATCGTACGAGCGACTCGGCAGTAGAAAATGTCATAATTACTATGGAGATTATGTATCCTTTTACTGCCGATTCGCTCGTATGATGTTCAAAAATCGCACTTCAGAGCCTCTGTGAAAAACTTTCTACCATAGAGCAAGTTGAAAAAACAACCGCGCCCAAAGTTCGTGAACGCAGCCTAACTTAATGACTTTTTTTAAACTTTTTTTTTAAATTAGGTACTTTTTCTTCACGCAGAAAACAAAATGCGTATAATTTATACAAAAGTATTGAAATGTAGCTAATTATTGTTATTATTACTAAATTCCAATATTTTTGTTCATAATAATTATTAAAGTTAAGAATTTTAATATAATGTTATCGAAGTGTGGCTGTATAGGCTTTGCCCAGTATAGAGTGGTAATAGACCTGTGGTATTGACGTAGATTTTTTTTTAAATTACTTTTCCGCCCTAGGGAAGAAATGTATCACTTTCAACCCGCTTCTTAGATAAACAATGACCTACTTTCAGAGTATGAGTGATGAAAAATATATTTATTTACGCTATGGTATAGGTTAACGCTTAGTCGATAATTTTATTGTTCTGTCCACGCAATTAAAAGAAAGTGGCGCAACGAAATATGGGGGTGGTCACGAGACTTATTTATGGACCGTTTTATTCAATTAACGATAAAACTTACACCCAATTAAGGTATATCAAGAAATTAGAAGTGCGATCGATCAAATTGAAAATAAAACCGAAGGCAACTGACTTAAGGCCATAGCGACACTTCTTGCGGTGAAATAATACAGTAGGTATCAAATAGTGTTTATGCAACACAGAATCGATTTAGGTACCTAAATAACTCTTTTCAGTTTATTTCGCTTGTAAATGGCAATAGAAATTATTTGAATAAACAAACACTTATCTTTAATAACCGTTATGAAGGGAAGGCTTCCAAATTTTAATCATATTCATAGACTATCTAAAGACCACAATACAATCTAAACTATATGTTACCCTTACAAAGTCTGTTTTAGTTTATCAGCACATAAGTTTATGTCAAGTTTTATACTACGAGCTTGTATAAAAATAGCTTTCATAACACGATACGTGCCGCCTGACGTAGTTTTGGACCGAGATTAAAAACAAACTTGATATACACAATTTTGTAGAATGTTTGGTCCAAATTTGATCTTTATAGTAATTTAGTATCTTCTAAGTAATTTGGTAAAAGTTATATAAGAAAAATTAACTCAGTATAATTATTAATAAAACTTAACTCATAAAGAAAACTAAATATATTTGTTGTCAGCACAACAAAAGTAAATATTTCAATAATTTCATTATTGTTATTAATTTGAACCGATTTTCTGAAATAATGAAAATAATTACCTACTCACCTAATAGGTAAATAAGATTCTTTGACCTAAAATAGTTTTTTCATGATTTAGTACGTAGTTCGTTGTCTTGCATTACGAAGTATCTAGGACTATGAAAGCTACTTTAAAAAAACTAGGTATTTAGCAAAATTTTATTATATTGATTTGTTTTGTTTTTCTGCATAGCTTAACATATGCTCACGACTATATTCCCCGAGGGGGCAGTCAGAGATATTTTGAAACCTCAGAATAGAAGAACACGAGAGTTTCTTCTGTGAATAGAATATTAGGTAAATTTTTAATATTTTCATGTCAATCTTCATTTTTCTTCTGTGGGTAGAATATTATGAAAAGTTTTAATATTTTCAGCTCAATCTTCAGCAATAAGCTAAACAGCTTTCTTTTATTTGAATATTCTTCAAAGTTTTAGCTTTATTGTAGTCTTAAGACATATCTCTACGAGCGGAGCAATATTATTTTTACTTCTTTGCTTAGCAAACTTAGTCTTATTCAAAATTCTGTATTTTGATAGGTACAGAACTTTTCCCTCCCAAGTTAAGCAAAACAATATTTTGGCATATTGGAGCTACAGTATCTAGAGTTTTTCATACCACTTATTCAATAGGTACGTAAGTTAATATCTCTAAAAAGTATATCTAAACCAAAGTAGCTATTTCTGTCTGTGTATGTTTGTTTGTGTGATTAGTTGTTTAAAACTACACGCACAAACAGATTTACACAATACTACAAGATTTTGATGTGGTTTGTACCATCATTTAGATATTTTCTTCCGAAAGGTTTGTGTATAGTATATTATTGCATTAATAGATCGGGCGGCGGGTCGCTAGTAAACAAAAAGTCATAAGTCTTAGTCTTTATTCATATACCTTCTTTTACAGAATATGTACACCTCTACTATTATAGTCCCATTAAACAACAAAATTGGCACTTTTGAGATACGATTGCAAAATTTATCTAGGTGCATACTGTGCATTGCATACCTCAATCTTAGTATGGGAAATAGGCTAACATAAAAATGTTAGCGTATAGTTATGGAACTCATGTTGATTCATTTCTCATAATCTCTAGATTATAGTGGTAATATTAGATATACCTCATCTAAATGGAGTGTCGCGTAATCGCAGTTGGCGTAAGTACATCTTATCTTGTTAAGATATGTTGGTTTTTTATTATTATTTTCGTATTTTAACATCTTAGATGTTCCTATACACGCATTGCTTTACATGTGCCGTTTTAATAGGAAAAAGAATCTTCGCAAAAAATTCAAAACGGTGCATTTTTTATATTTATTTCATAATTCCGTGTACATTTTTACCTAATCTTTTGTCCGATTACTAAAGTAAATTAAATTATGTTTTTAGAGTGTATAATAACATCAATAAATGTAACCGTTTGTGGGCCTACAATAAATTGACTCCTTTACCTCTGAAAGTAAGTTTCTATTCGTAGATATTCACGGTCCATTTTATTTACAAAGTTACTGAAACAAACCCTTAATTTTGTAACCTTAATGTACAATGTTGAGCATCGAATATGATGGCTATAAATTCTTTAAGTTGTAGCAACAAAACAACCCTGCAATTTCGTGTAGGTACCCATGTTTGTGGCCTTAGAGTTTTCTTCTCTTTCTCTCCAGAGGGTAAGTCCTCAAGCTCTCTTTTCCCCGAATAGACTTGACTGAGAATAAATTTGAAGCAGTCATTATTGTTATCATCTGCATAATTCGGCATTCCGTTTTGCATAATGAGTTAAGGCGCATGAATAGGAATAAACAATCGTATTTCGCACTTATGATACTATCGTCTCTACATAATGTAGAGACAATAATTCAGTCCAATGAAAGCAAAGGAATTTAGAAATTTATTTTTCTCAAACATGCTTGGAAATGTGAGCATTATTTTAACAACCTTCTTCGAGATAAATCGAAATTGCAGTACTGGCCAAATACATGCGCGCAGCGGCCGGCAATGTTGTATGAAAATCCATATCTGTCGTGTTTAGCGACCAAATAAATTACATACTAAACTCATATCTGTCGTGTAATTTAAAAATGGAACAATCTTTTTCTCCGAAACATGGCGACCAAGGAGGTAACTCATCAAAGGTTTTATTTAAATTACGAACTGGCTTGCAAATAGAAAGCTGTTTATTGAAAAAAACTAATTGTGGTTCGATGTTCGTCATTGATTTTGAAAAGAGTTTTAATTTCCGCGAATTATTTGAGCCGCGCATTATTTGAGAAAAGTACTATACAAGCCTTGGCCACAACTACTCCATGGCAATCCATGGTCCATCGATGCCTCTGTTGCTGGCCGCTGCAGTAATGTACTATAGAACTACTTAAGTTTAAATAGTTTTATTTTATGCTGTGCCACAATCAGTTATTTAGTTAGTCTCTTATTACCTAGACCGACTTGATGACTCGCTGGCCTCGCTGCTCGTTTGGTTTAAGAAAGTGAAATAGAACCAGCCATACGATAAATAAATAGAGCCTTAATATTTTCTATAGCTAGATTGAAACTATTGATATTAAGGCCATATCAATAAAACTAATTATTGATTGATTGTTTTTATGTTATTGCACTTACAGTAGGTACCTACTTACAGTAGAAAATAATCTAGGCCTTTGTCTAGGCTAAGAATTACATTTACACTAAAAAAAAACTGGGGTAGGCTAAATTGTATCGTTGTTATTGTTACTTGGTAAGCCTTTAATCAAAAAGTGGCAAATGTCAACCCTATAGGTATATTTCTAACTTTTCTATTTCTCATTTCTTGGGATCTGCTACAAATCCACTATTAGTTTACAGATTTAGACAATAGCATCGTATATCGTCAAGTGACATACATATTGAAAATGTAGGTAGGTAGGTAGATACCAATAACAACATCGAGAAACAATGACATCCAAACAACTTACAATCCTTTTTGTTTTCAGGAAAATCAAATCCAAAATTCACATCAACTTTAAACAAACTCCACATGTTTATTTCACCTCTGGTATTGTTACTAGTCAGTATGAAAGTGGAGATGAATGGATAGCTAATTTATTTGAAACATTTTCCTTCAGAAGCTAGACGAAACAATAGAGTGACGATGTGGAACGTCACAAGGAAGGACACGTGCGTCGCGGGCGGGTACCAATCGTCTAACTGCGCGGTTTGGATGCGCGGCTGCCCTTAAACATAGGTACCCTCATTAAACCGAACCCTGCCCCTTAAACAAAGGACCTCCGATCAATTAAGGCCAACTAACTTGACAATACCTAGGGTAACTCTACCGCTGAAGGAACACCGTCGCTCCGACCATAGCACTCTACACATCGCTCATGCTCCAACACTGGCATATGACGCGACAAAAGAAGAAAAACGCGCAATACGCGCCGAAAAGGGACGTCTATAGAGATTAGCTGCACGGTAGAGTAGGACGGGCTGGGACATTTTGTAAGCTGATAACCAGAGGCAGCTAACAGAGCGAGGGGAAGCATATTCTCGGGACTGCATGAATGTAATGAATTAAGATTCAATGGTGTGCTGGGACGGGGTTGCATGCGTGCGTCTGCATTGCTTTCAATAAAAGCTTTGTGTTAATGCAAGTCCTATGAAGTCGTTAGTTAAACATTAAATCAGAAACTAATTAGACTTTCTTATTGGAATATTAAGTTACGTTTTAGTTAAGAAAGTGCACATTCATTATCCTTATTTATACACGTACAGAGAACGTAATATTTATAAAACAGAGCAACAAAAGATGTACAACAATCTGAACATTACACAATGAACCGTAGAGGAAAACATTTCGTAAGATCGCAGCGGCTCAAGGTTCGACCTCATTCATGACGATAACAAAACTATAACACTGGAAAGCTCGCCGATTTATACACGCTAAAGCCACGTTATCTCTATCGATTCAAGAATACATCCTTCGCCAAAATACATGCGCTGCGAATAAAGAGTTTTTTAAACAAAGCAGTCACCGAGCGTCCAAAATGAAACGCTCACTGCACTGTTTGCCATCGTCCATCGCACACGAAGAAGGAACAAATTAACGAGTGATTTTTACCTACACATCCATGGAAATGCAATCCATCATTGGATCCTCGTCGCCACGGCCACACACACACACGGGTCTCGCACACACGCGCACTGCACCTCCTCACGCCAGGGGAAAATCTTCACACACGACACAGATAAACATGTCAACTACTAGACATTGTTACCCTAAAGTCCTTTCACGTTTTTCACCACACAATCACAATTATACACAAATGATAACACAAACGGCATAGATGAACACAGAAACACTGGATTATTTCGCAATTGCACCCGCGTTCGAGTCACGAAGACGACGATTTCGACAAAAATACGCGTAGGTATTGTAACGTCGATTCGGCGACTGTTCTCCCCGCCCTGTTCTAGAGGCGAATGCCACCGCCATATTGAATCTCGCTTTATGGTGCACAGTGGCGCACCTAGCGGACAACCGCCGAACAAGCTCGTCAGGTCAACAACCAAGTTTTATTTCAGCCTTACAGCTTATTTCAAACAAGTATGTATGCAGTAGAATCATAATTCTTTTCGATCCAAATTCATGATTCGAGGCTATAATAATCAGTCAATTTGTCAAAAATACGAAGAAAACATCTTTTAGAACAGTTTATGAGACTCTACATGTATGTAGAGTCGTTTCATAGCACCGTAAATTGTTGTAATTCGCGAGGAAGACGCCAGAGTGCGCTAATTACGTATGCCGCAGCCGGAGGACTCAGAGAAACGAAATTATTTTAATATCTAATTTTAATATCAAAAAATTTAAAGTTACAACAACTAATTCTAAACTAAAACTAAGGTGGTGACTCGACCGATGTTAGAATCGAAGTGCGGAGGGCACGGAGCTTCGAGGACTCGCTGCTTTGCGTTCACACGGTGCTAGGTACTTCAGCGTTTCCGGCGTCGCCTTCAGGAATTCGGGAACAATGGGCACTGTATTGGTGTTGACAGCTAATTGCTAACAGTGCGTTCTCTGTTCTCGTAACATCTCCCTCCCGAAGAGCAGCAACTATTTTTGACGTTGAGCAAAAATGTTGTTGGCAGGTTCTTGTGGGTGACCCTGCGATGTGGCACGTACTGGGGCGTCGCGGAAATAATTATTCTTTCAAATTCGGAGCAATTTGAGGCAATAGATTGTCTTGAATTTCACGTAGCTTATTGAGATTGATGGAGCCAATGGAGATTGAAGGCTCTTTTGCAGATGTCATCTCGGTGTTCCATTTAATGTTAATTAAGTATCTTCGAAAGTCATGGTCATGTAGATGGTGAACTCTTTCGTATACAGTGAATAATGATGAGAGATTTTTGCTATAGGTAACTTTCATCCAGAGCTTGGTAGTAATAAGTGTCTGGATACATTCCTGTCCCATCCGCAGCTGCAGGTGGAGGTTCTCTTGGTAGAGATATAATAACGAGTCTTGTACTTCGGGCATTCTGCCTCTATGTACACGTAAGATTTTCCTTTTGTTGCTCGAGGAGATAAGGAGGGATAAGGATTTTCTTATTCCTATTAGGTAGTTATTATGGGTAATTTGTAAAGATCGGAGGTATAAGAATATGTCATTTTATTTTAAAAAGTTAATTACTATTTCGTTATCTGTATAACTAAACTTTAAAATAAATTTTGTGTTAACTAACTTATTTACAATCTAATATTATCTATTATATTCCTAAGATTGAATAGTGCGTACACGATGTACGCGTAAAAGCTAATGTATCTTCTATTCTATTTTATGAAATATCTAATACGTATATCTATTCCTAACATAAAATGATATGTACTCGATGTACACGTAAAAACTAATGTGAAAGTTAACCTGAGAACCTATTTTCTTGGTTATCCATAAGGACTCGGATGGCATTGTTATATCTCGTAGTCATTGTAGTTTAGATATCCTGTAAAACGCAAACCGTTTACAAGACCTTGTTTTGCTTTATGGAGTTCTGAGCTAGGTAGCTGGTAAGCTATACGTTATGTATCAGCTGTAGGTACTTAGGTTGAAGCTTAAATATATTTTATGTGTCCCAAAAATAATATTGGTGTCGTTAGGCGATTTAGCTTACTTTTAATCCTAGTATTAATTTTTCTAAACTAGATTAATATTATATTTTACGTTAGGTCGTCATTAAGACTTTCAAGTCTTATCTCTTGCGCCGGTGTCACTTTCATTGTCAGAGTCAGCAGCAGTCTGTATTAATTTAGCGCTCTTGGGTACACGTTTAAGCCTAGATTTAGCGATAGGGCCGCGTTTTTTGGAAGTATATATATGAATAGGTAGGTCAGCCAGCACGGTATCCTGTGTGTATCGTGGTGCTAGTTTCTGCCTACTGGCCATAGGGTTCGAGATAAATACTTGTTGTTGAGACTGGTATTGTACTTCAGGTTCGCGTGTCTTATTGCGGTTTTTAATAATGGCGGTTCGGTTAGTTAGGCTTGAGTCGTTAATTAGTTCATATACTGTCTGCACTCGATCCCTATGTGTCTGTATATACCGTTGCATAAGATGTCCGGTCATATCAATGTCAGTTGGGTCTCTGGGGTCTAGATGTCCATTAATGATGTCATAAGGCTTACACTTGGTAAAACTATGCACTGAGCTGTTATAGGCAATGATAGCGTACGGCATTAAATGCACTACTGCTTCATTTTTGTGTTTGAGTCGTAGAATACGGAGGTGTTCCAGAATGGTTGAATGGAAACGTTCTATATTTCCATTGTCATTAGGGGAGTTTGCTAGGGTCTTATGGTGTTTTAGTTTGTGAACTCTTGTAAATTCTGCAAACATTTGATTGGTAAACTCTGTTCCTTGGTCAGTAATAATCGTAAGAGGTAACCCATGGTGACTAGAAAACTGAAGCAAAGCTTGAATAACACTTATGGCAGTACCGTCACGCAAATGGTAAGCTTGTCCATATTTGGAAAATACATCAATGAAGGTCACATACTTTTCTTTATGAGCGGTGAAAAGGTCCATATGGACAATCTCGAAAGGCTTTGTGGCTGGTGGAACAATATTAAATTGTTGGCGTATTGGATTACGATCATATTTCGCCTGGCCACAAATGGTACATTCACTTATAAATTTAGTAATATGTTCTTTCATTTTTGGCCAATAATACCTACGAGATAATGACAAATAGCATTCTGTTACACCTCTATGGTTGGTTTTTCCGTCATGGTAATTTCTTATAATGTCCTGTTGCCTCAAATATTCCTTAACGTTTTCTAGCTCAGTTTTGGCTAGGACGAGGTTCATTGCAGAGTTTTTAAATGTCTCTTGCAAAATTGGTATTATTTTGTACATGCCTAATGGGGGTGTGATTAAAAGCCCGGTCTTAACCTTGGGATTAACATATTCTTTTATTGCATTTATTAAATCCTCATCTATATTTGATTCTGATAATTGAACTGTGGTTCGCGTATGAGTGTCAAAAGGCTTAGTTGTTATCGGTCGTTTCTTAATGTCTCCTACTATAGTCAAACATAACTGTCTATGAAATTTATTTAAAGGGTCATCTGTTATAGGGATCTCAAGTATAGGGTTTTCTTGGTCCGTATGAACAGTGTTGGTGTCAGAGTTATCAAGTTCAGGTGGTTTTTCAGATGGGTTAACTATCAAAGAACTTGTCTCCTCATTATGTAGTTCTATTCTGGATAACGCATCGGCATTTGTATTGCACTTGCCCTTTTTGTATATTACTGTATAGCTATATTCACTTAATTTTAAACGCCATCGTGTGAGTCGAGAGTTAGGTTCTTTTAAATTCATTAACCACTGAAGTGGCTTGTGATCAGTGAGTACTTTGAACTTTCGTCCAAAGAGATAGGGTCTAAAGTACTTGGTTGCCCAAACTATGGCTAACAACTCTTTTTCAATTGTGCTGTAGTTAATTTCGCTCTCATTAAGGGTACGAGAAGCATATGAGATGGGCTTGTCTGAACCAATAGTGCCTTGAGATAAGACGGCACCAATAGCAAAGTTGGATGCGTCAGTCGTTAATATAAACTCACGCGTGAAGTCAGGATACTGCAATATAGGGTCGTTAGTTAGAAGTCGTTTGCACTTTTCAAAGCTATTGATGTAATTTGAATCAAATGTAATAGTTTTGTTCTTTTTAAGGCATTGTGTTAATGGTTTGGTTATTTTAGCAAAGTCCGGGATAAATTTTCTGTAGTAGCCAACAAGTCCAAGGAACTGTTTAATCTGTTTAGCAGTTTTTGGTAAGGGGTAGCTCTCTATGGCATTAATCTTGTCTGGATTTGGTTTTATGCCTTCTTTACCGATTACATGTCCGAGGTATGCAGTCTCTAATTTTAAAAACTCCGATTTATCCATTTGGATTTTAAAGCTAGATTCTCTAAGTCGTTGGAACACTTTTTCTAGGTTTATTATGTGCTCTTGAAGGCTGGTACTAAAGACAATTATGTCGTCTAAGTAAACAAGGCAAACAACGTTCTGCAGTCCTTTAAGGACATTGTCCATTACCCTCTGAAAGGTGGACGGTGAATTCTTAAGTCCCATAGGCATTCTTAAGAATTCAAAGTGTCCGTGTTCTACGTTGAAGGCAGTTTTGTGAATATCATTGGGATTCATTTCCACTTGATAAAAACCGCTTGCCAGGTCTAATGTCGTAAAGTACTGGCAGTTGCCTAACTTATCAAGGACGTCGGCTATGTTCGGAATGGGGTATTTGTCATCTATAGTCTTTTCATTTAATTTCCTAAAATCAACAACCAAACGCCACTTTTTTCTACCAGAAGCGTCAGATTTTTTGGGTACAACCCAAATTGGGGCGCTCCATGCAGAGTCTGAAGGTCTAATAATTCCCTGCTCTAACATTTTAGATATTTGATCGCTTACTTCTTGCCTATGTACAAATGGATAACGATAGCTTTTTGTGTAAATTGGGATTTCGTCGACTGTTTTAATATCGTGTTTTATTCTATTAGTAAAAGTTAAAGGTTCTCCCTCAATATAAAATATATCGGAATATTTTGAACACAATCGCGTGAGATTAGCTTTTTCTTCGGGATTCAAGTGGTCCGTTCTAAGTCGAGAAATGACTTCGTCTGCGCGTGACGTATTCAACGGCGTAGTGCGCGTGCACTCGATATTGTACACTTCGGCTATCACGGGGTGTTCCAATGAGAATATGATATCGTTATTAGACTGGTTTTCTACTTCTATAATACCTTGATTGTTCATTACCGTAGTAATGCATTCATGAATAAAACAGTTGCATAAAACCTGTTCGTTTATAATTACCTCGCCGTTAGGCGCGTTAATCGGTACCCTGATAATTTTTGAAGAATTGGCTGGTATTATGTTTTCGTAAAGATTCACATTACGTGAGTAATACATATTAGTTGGGTGTGTCGTAGTCTGTGTAATTAATTTCATGTCTTTTAAGTCTATTTTTGCTTCCCATTTGGTAAGCAAGTCAAGTCCTATAAGTCCGTCGAAGTACTCGTGAAATTTGTATACGAATAACTTTATTTTTTCGTCGTTACCGATCTCATTAAAGCAGGGCAATGTAATAGAGTTATTATTTCTGGTAGTACCGTGAATATTTGAAACTTCAAATGGATCATATTGCAGTGGAATGTGCTGATAATATTTATGTACTGCCTCAGGGCTCAAGAAAGACTGGTTGGCTCCGGTGTCAATAAGCAACTTAAGTGGTGGATGTAAAATTTCTAAATAAGGAAGTTGCCTTTGTGTTTGAAGATTAACTTCTATTTTAATTTTTTTGATGTTTTGCCCGTCTGAAAATCCTGACAGTCACTAGTGGAAGGCTGGGCTTGTTCTTGGTGAGGCTCATATGCTAACTCTAGAGGAGATGGTTCGTTTACATTTTCGTAATTAATATCGTAGTGTGAGTGTGAGTCGTCTGCACTGTAATAATAATCCTGATATTCGGGATAAAAATGATGTGAGTAATCGTCGTATGACGTACATTCATTAAAGTTTACGTCTCGCGATTTGAAGTAATTTGATGGAGGTGGGTTACCGTGTTTTGACCAATCGTGTGTAGTCGGTTGTAAAATTCGGGGCGTAAAATGGCTAACGCCACTCATAGGACTCGGGCCATTGTTAAATTTCGGCGCCATTCTAAATACATTGCTTTGTGGGTTGTACTGAGGAGGGCGAGCACCAAACGATTGTTGGTTTCGGTTTGGCATACGTGCTTGTGGATGAAACTGAGGTCTATAGGGGTTATTAAAGCCGAAGCGTGGTTGTGGTGGATAAGACCCTTGCATGTTGGTGAATTTAGGAAAGGTAAATGGCCTAGGCATTCCATAAGTATTTAACATTTGCGTTGGCATCTGTACTGGAGGTTTAGAATTTAAAACGTTATGTGCTTGCTTAGGTAAGCCATCGTTTCTCTGTTGAAGATATATTGTATTTAATTCCTGCTGTACATATTCCAGCGCTTTTTCAATAGTTTCAGGACGCATGCACCTTATACGAGAACCTATGGGTTCTTTGAGTCCACGTACAAACGACTGCATTGTTAGTTTTTTATATAAGTCGCGTTTTGCATCAATTGTTGTTTGAATAGTCTCGTGTAAGGAGACATATGTCATAATAGTGGAAAATAAAGTTTGACATTTCTCATAAAACTCTTGAGGAGTATCGTTTTCTTGAGTTTGAATAGCAAGGTCATTGTAAAGGGTAGTTTCGTCCCTTTGGTCCGTGAAATTATTTATAAGAACACTTTTAATGCCAGCCCAGCTCTCAGGGATACCGTTAGAATTAATTGTCCTCGCTGCGGGACCAGTGATCTTATTAAGGATCCCGTTTATTAAGCACATTCTACCTAAATCATTCCCTGCTTCCTCATAGGATTCTACGATTAGATCGCATAGATGAATAAAGCGCGTTAAAACGTTGGGATTTCCGTCGAAATCTGGCACCATTCGAAGGGCCTTATATATTACGTCTGGGTCGGTCGACATAGTGTCTTCGCTACTTAAACTATTACTACTACTTGTATCGAAACTAGAATTATTATCTAAATTCCTATTTCTATCTAATTCTCGTGCCCGACTAATCGAACAATTTGTCTTATAAATTCGTGGATTAATAATTTTGAAAGTTATAAGAAACTAGTCTAAGGAACACTACGTTATAGGAAAAGGAGAGCAACACTAGGAAAAAATCAGTGGTGCACTTACTTAAATATTTTTTCTTCTCGTTATCTCGTTGTCTCTCTGAGCAGCTATCGATGTCTGGATATACTCCGGCGCTGGCTTCGAGGTTGCAGGATACCCGGCGAAGACTTGATAGTCAGTTAGACACGGCGATATTTCGATATTAGAAAGTCTCTTCGCGAACTAACCCGGGGCCCTACCAGACTGCGCCAATTACGTATGCCGCAGCCGGAGGACTCAGAGAAACGAAATTATTTTAATATCTAATTTTAATATCAAAAAATTTAAAGTTACAACAACTAATTCTAAACTAAAACTAAGGTGGTGACTCGACCGATGTTAGAATCGAAGTGCGGAGGGCACGGAGCTTCGAGGACTCGCTGCTTTGCGTTCACACGGTGCTAGGTACTTCAGCGTTTCCGGCGTCGCCTTCAGGAATTCGGGAACAATGGGCACTGTATTGGTGTTGACAGCTAATTGCTAACAGTGCGTTCTCTGTTCTCGTAACACGCTGTATACGGTTATGTTATTGTACGAACTTTCAAGCTAAACTATGTTTATGTAGATGTTTATGTAGAGTTTTTGTACACCGTGCGTAGATTACGTTCAATGCCGCGCTTTACCGATTTTTATCTAAAAAATCATTTACGTTTATCGAGATTGTGTTTTAATGTAGCAATATTGCTATAATTATTTACTATTTATCATCTAAAATAAATACGTTGTAAAATACTAAAAAGTAAAAACGCTAAAAGTTAACTATGTTACAATTTATTACAAAATTTATTTCAGCATGGTATGTCGTTTTAGGTGGGTACCTACTAAAACCATTAAAATTTCTTCGGACTTATGCCCTAATTAGGACCTGTTTCACCATACGCTGCCTGATAAGTTCCTGATAGCCTGTGATTTATTTGCCATATATCTATTATACAGGCTATCTGAAAAAAGAATGAACAGGACAAACACCCATGAATCGAATACAAATATTAATATTCATCACACAAATATTCGCAACATTACCCTGAATGGCACTACCTATTCCTATCACTGTTAATAATACATGTACAGTAAATGTTCTGCAGTAAATGTGTCAGAAAATATAACATAAGATCAATGAGAACGCTATCGCTAGTAATAGGTACATGATGTTACGAAGATGGAATATTAAATCAGTCTCCGTTGAATAACATCTAATGCGGTTAACCTACATGCTCGCATGCGTTACGATGCCGATATTATGTGTTTTATACTCGCGATAAAACCCTCGGTCTTGCCTTCTTTATCATCAAAGTAACGTTGTAGAGTTTAGACGAGGGGGTTGTAAAAATATTTAGGACAGATACAGTAACAACACTCTACTAACTTCTTTATTTATTGATGTAGCTCAGTAGGCGTTTAAACAAGAGTATAACTAAATATATGCGCGTGTGCGAATTGCTATCAAATCAAATGCGTAAAATTATATTCGTACTTATAAAACACAAAAAAAGATACAAATAAAAAAATAGTCTTTATTTTTTTTCACTCTACCATTGCGAAAGGAAGAACTTTTTAATGTAATATAAGAAACAATGAATACTAAAGTAATATGAAATGAGACAAATTGGGCAGCACCTGTTTAGTTCGTAAATGGAACTAACAGCTTTCATAACTGCCATTTATTTCAGCGCATTGCGATGATGATAAACTAGAAAACATGTACTAGGAGTGCGATTTTTGAATCTCATTCGGTGAGATCAGCAGTTGAAAATGTCAAAATTACTATGGAGATACGCATCTTTCTACTGCTGATTTGACATCCAAAAATTGCACTCCTGAAGTATGATTTTTGAAAGTCAAATCAGCAGTAGAAAGATGCATATCTCCACAGTAATTTTGACATTTTCAACTGCTGAACTCAGCGAATGAGATTCAAAAATAACACTCCAGATCCATTAATTTCATTATTTCGTGTAAAAGTGTATGTTATAGTGTATGGTATATTATAATGTAGACTCTACATTATAATATACATATTATAGCACACAGCACTATAATTACTCATTAATCATTACATTATAGAGTCAATATTTCGGTTGAAAATTAAAGATTAATTTTTATTGGTATGTATTCAGCTTACTAATAATACTTACACAGAATAAAATTTAAGATGTAATTTAATGGAATTTATTTATTTTCACAAAACACTGTACTATTTATTACAGTAAAATTAGCTTATAATGGTGGGGTTAAGACCATCAAACGGAACAACTTTCTTCATGGGACCATTACAGAAACCGCGAAAAAAAAAATCTGCTGTACATTTTTACGATTTAGGTATTTGTCTGTTTGATAGTCTGATCATATGAAAAAAAATTACAGTATATAAATATTAAAAGATTATGCCCTAGTCATCTAGATTTAGATAGTCTTTAACCAAAACAAATTGTGTGATTCGATGTTAGCAAAAAGCGCATTGCGACAAACCCAAACAGAATACTGAGACAGATAATGGAAAGCCAAATTGAAGTGCTCCTATAGCTGAAAAACGAATCAGCAGAATCTTGAACAAACGAGAGATCGGATAGATTAACTAATACTATAATAAAACTACTCTCGTATAACTACGAAAAAGATTTTACTTTTCATCTGCTACTGCAAAATTAAATTTGAATTTTGTAAGAAAATTATACTGAAAAAAATTGTTTACTTCAACCAAGATCTTGTTTATGATAATCATACATCATGAATCCATATGAGCCTATCAAAATCATGACTTCTCTGACTAAGAGAACTTTGTTAAACGAATTCGGCTTGTTGTTACAACTACCATCTTTTGTATTTAGTAAACAATAATAACGTCATTTCAATTATTTTGGTGCTAATTAAGAGAAAATACTTCTTAGTTGGCTCGCATTTTTTTCAGTGTATGTTTACTTGAACATCGTCTAGCTAGATCTAAGTCTTATACTTATTCGGTTAAATTTTTTGCAATTTTTTTTCAGCATTCCTTTTTAAGCGACTAAAAAGTTTATACTAATTCGTCAAGCACCGCAGTCCCGTTATATTTTGGTTATGTACGAGTATAACAAAGCAAGCATGTTAAATTGTGTGTGTCGCCTTTGAGATATAAGACCGCCTTATTTATAACAGTATCTGTATTAACTCTATACAGGGTGTAAGTGACAGCCTAGCAAACACTGAAACGCTGAACTCAGACCATCAAACTGAACAAATTTCACTATGGAGCCTACCTCAGGAAATGCGAAAAAAAATCAGCTGTCCCATACATTTCAGTCGGGTAGGTACAGCAGTTTTGTATGGGACAGCTGATTTTTTTTTCGCGTTTCCTGAGGTAGGCTCCATAATGAAAGTTGTTCAGTTTGATGGTCTGAGTTCACTGTTTCAGTATTTGCTAGGCTGTCACTTACACCCTGTATATTTGTGTTTAGTTTAGAGGTACTATAAAGTATATTTCATTCATACATCAGATCATTAAGATAAACCAAAATTACCTACTTATCTCCCAAACTTTCACCGATAAATATTATGTATTCTGTATCACATTTCATCAGTCTCCACAAGGCTTTATTGGCAATAAGCCAGTGCTAATATAGAGGTGGCATATAACATGTTTAGTCATTAGGGACGATCTAACTGTATACAGAGCCAAAGAGGATACGATGTAATGCTGTCACGGAGCCTTGTGCGGACACGGACAGTGGCCTGGAGTTCAATGATTTTGACCCACTGGGCATAGGATCTTGGACATGCATAGCGGACTATAGTGCGTCCAAGATAGCTTCGTGATTTTAACACATCGTTTAAGAGCGATAATTTTCTTTCTGACAATTTTGAGTCGTAACAACTTTAATTTTGTCAGCTCTAAAATGGATATAGTACTCTTAATTCTGAAATTCTTTCTGAAAATTCTTTTGAAGAATATTTATCTTAATTCTTGAATCATTTGATTAAAATTTTTGCTTTCACACATTTGATTCCTCAAATACTTCACGTGCATATTTTTTATACGTCTTTTACAATTTCCTCGTAATTCGGTACTGTCAATGTGTCAATGTGCATAAGTTTTACTGAAAAAATTATAAAACATAAACATAAAACACTATACTATTAATCACCATTATCAGTGTAACAAGTACTAATTACAAGAACAAGGAATTGATGAAAAAAGAATATTAATTAACAAATGTATACATGACATGCTTACACGACAGGCATTAATTGATAGCACTAGATCGCTAAGCATGTGGCTTAGAAGTATTTAGACTGAAACAAACAACGACATAGACATTCACGCGAAAAGAGAAATTTTCGAAATCCGCCAGTGCAGCGTGACCAATTTTCCAATTTGATTTGTGTCTTTAGTGCATGGAAAACTTGGATACAATGCTAATATTAGAATAAGGCCTTAATGCTTTCGACGTGCTCAGAAACATTGCTACGATTAATAAAACCGGTCAAGTGCGAGTCGAGCTACTCGCGCACCGAGGGTTCCGTACCACACCACCACAGAACACAACATTATTAACTTAGAAAAAAAACTTTTTTTGTCCGGGACCTTTAGCGCGAGACCGACTCACACTTGGCCGGTTTTTAGTATTTGTTGTTATTCTGTAGAGTTTGCTCTATAATCACACTAAGTTTGACGCTTGTATGTATTACCGTTTTTACTATAGAGCGTGAAGAAAAAACGTTGATAAAAACTAGTTTCTTGTTGGAAACCCCCTTAATTTTTAACTTTCTGCCATTTTTATTATTTGTTAATAAATCCGTGAGAAAATTTCAACTATCTAGCTATTACGGTTCAAAAGTTACAGCCCTAAATAGGTAGGACAGACAGACGGACGGACAGACGGACAGACGGACGGACGGACGGACAACGTAGGCTTAGTAATAGGGTCCCGTTTTCACCCTTTGTGTACGGAACCCTAAAAACTACAACAATAGGTTCAATTTCAGGTTTCATAATTAAAATAAATTAAAAATCTGCAAAAACATTGCAAAGCCCACACAACAATCATGATTATATTAATAGGTAGGTATTTACTTCAAATCATATTACCTTTGTAGCACTCGCTCACACTAGCTTTGAACTACATAAGTACATTTTTAGGGGTCCGTAGTACAAGGAACCCTGATACTTTTTTAACCAAAATCTCATTCTGTAGCAGCACAAAGGTCAACCTGTAAACCAGTGCCAAAAGCAAACAGTTATTGTGACATGACATGCGGTAGTATTAGTATACGGTAGTACACCTACTATACTATACTACTATACTTATTAGGCCGCCATGAATAATGTCCCATGTTCTCAATCCAGAGGATGATGTAGTGTAACAGGATGTATACAATCCGTCAGAGCAACACTGTTATTGTCACGGAGGATGCAATTAGTGCTTTCAGATGCCCTATCTATACATATTACACTTTAGTCTACATCACAGAATAAAAATACTACTATGTAAAATTTTGAGTCGATTTGATACTGATTAAATCGGGTAGTAGCATCGGGTAGTAGTAGTAGCCCAGGAGTGCGATTTTTGAAAGTCATTTGCTGAGTTCAGCAGTTGAAAATGTCAAAATGACTGTAGAGATATGCATCTTTCTACTGCTGATGGACTTTCACAAATCGCACTTTTTTTTAATGTCAAATCAGCAGTAGAACGATGCACGTCTCCATAGTAATATTGACATTTTCAACTGCTGAGTTCAAGAAATGAGTTTCAAAAATCGCACTCCTGTTCCTTTTATATAAAAAATAGTAAACAAAAATGTTTCCCTTATTGTATGGTGGAAAGTTAGCATCACAATACTCTTAGGAATAAACTAAAAGTGTAGCTTTTCTCACATGTTTTTCTTCTAGGTAAAATTTTGATATTACTTCACAAGTCGTAGGAAGGTGCTTTGGGACTAGACCCGGACCAAGCCCGGACCTCATGATCAGCCAGACATGATAATTTATGATTATTTAATACACTTTTCAAGTTAAACCAGTGAGAAAGTTACATTGAGCACATGCTCGAGAAAATCTCTCCAAGCTACAAAGATGAACGAACTTTAGGATTGCTGCCTACGGGCCACTGTCGACCGCCACAGACAGCTCTGCGGCTCTGCCTACTGGGCTGCAATCGCGGTAAATATTCTGTGATTGAACTGTCATTGAACCATAATTTTGACACATCGCAGTACTTCTCTTGACAGCCGCGTTAGAGCTGTTTTGACAAATCACTCAGTTACATAGAGTTTAGCGCGATGCGGAATTCAGCACAGTTGAATAGTAATTGGATTGCAATGTGATTAGAACTGAAATTGGATAAGAATAGAACTTCGATGTTTTAACTTAGCGCAATCGGGCTCCTGCCAGATATCCCTATATTAAATATGAAACTGACGCTATCTCTTGCATTCCTTTGAAATTGAAGTTTGACTACTTATTTCCTTGCGATTCTACTAATTTATTAAATAAATGTTGTCCTCAGGATGTGTGTTATGACTAGAACCTCAGAATTCGTATTTTTTACTGCGACTCAACACGATATAGCTACTTGTCAGCAATGACCTTTAAGATAAATTGAAATTTAATAAATGAGTGATAGGCTATGGCCACTTGTAGGTGTCGCGACATCGCGAGTGGCCCGTGTATAGGTAGCCTTACTACTTTTCCTTTCAACATGTTTAACATACCATTTAAATATACTTTATTTGGACACCAAAAATATACAAAAATGAAACAAGAAACAAAAGAATGAGAAGGGCGGCCTAATCACTGACCACATAAAATTTTTGTGGTAGATTGATTAGAAAGAATTTCGAAACTAATGGTTGTTATAAAAACAAATAGTTAAATAAACATAGATGGTAGGTATCACTCTCAGGATTGCGTTTCTAAAGACATGTTTTAATACTTTGTCCTGGCTATAAAATAAAATAAAGAGCTCACACGAATATGTTAGTTTTCAGCACTAAACCATTGCTTCAACTTGTTATTATGGTTCGTAGTGGGAAGTCTCGCAAAACAACCAATTTTGATACTAAAAACGTAGACGTAAGAGTTCTAAATTATAACTTCGAGAATGGAATTGTACTAAAGCAATAAAATGCCTCTAAGTATACAGTTTATGTTACGCAAGTCGTATCTACTGACTCCAAATTAGTTACGCGGTTACAGAGCGTCGCTATTTTCCTATTCTGTTACGAAATTGAAAATATGTTTTGAAACTGTTAAATTGATAATAATCCACAATCGTCGAGAAATAAGGCCATAAAACGTATTCTAACGACCAGACAAATATTAGAGCGGATGGCTTTTGTAAATTATGTAGCTCGAACACAAAAAGTTAGCACGTTCGATAAAGTCGAGCGATTTGTTTGATAGCGAGTTATGCATGAATTCATGATAACATTTCCGTACTTAATAATTAATTAACTTAATAAAACAATACAAATAGACATTCCTAATAATTATTATGGGTCAAGAACACGAGCGTTAGGTTAAGAGTTAGTTTATCTGACAAAATGTGAATGATGTGTGTGTGGGAGATGTCGTTCGAAGTAATAAGTTAAATACTCATAAATAAAAAAATAGGATATAATTATTTTACGAATGTATACAGGGTGTTAAATTAAATGGGACACTTACTTAAAGGGGTGATACCGCGAAAAAAAAATCCGCTGTCCCATACAAAACTGCAAACATAATTCGACTGAAATATATGGGACAGCAGATTTTTTTTACGCGATTTCGATATTGGTCCCATAGAGAAATTTGTTCAGTTTAATGATCTGAACAAATCCACCAAACAGGGGATAATTTTACACCCTGTATAAATTGTATTATATTTTCTGTATTTTGCGGTGCAAACAAATAATAGGACACTGGACAGAGTTTCGGTACTACTAGTGAATCGTGGATGTTCCGAGGTTTCAGAATATCTCTGACTACTCCCTAGGGGAATATAGTCGTGTGCATATGCTATGCTATGCTATGCTAAACAAATAATATTTATCATAATCTTATCTTATCTTTATTCTTATTTTGACTTTATGTACTTACATAGACCTTATAGATCCTGTAGGTCCCTGATAGCATTTTCCGTTGGCGGAACAAGTGGGGGGAACCCCACAATGCTCGTAATGGAGAATCTGTTGGGATCTTAAACTACTTATTATAAGGACCGGCCTTGCGGTAGCATTTCCCCTCTGCCACGGTATAAGATCAATGATCATGTAAATTCAACATTCAATTTTATAACTTACTAGCGGCCCGTCCCGGCTTCGCACGGGTGGACGTCTAATCTTTTCTAGCAATAAATATAGCCTATGTTACTCAGGGTGAATGCAGCTTTCTAATGGTGAAAGAATTTTTTAAATCGGCCTAGTACTTTTTGAGCCTATTCATTACAAACATACAAACATACAAAAATAGGTACAAATCTTTCCTCTTTATAATATTAGTATAGATCACTAAACTAGACAGCCTATTATTGCGAAATAATAATTTCGAACTTAGAACGTTTGGGGTTTACACGAGACTACTTTTCATGATTTTGAACATTCAAAATTAGAATCTAAAGTCATAAGGAATAAAATCCAAAGTTGCGGATAACATGTTACCTCGCCCCCCGCAAAAAGTGGCAGAATGTTTGTTAGTAGAATGACACGTGGTTACGCGTCCCTATAATAAGTAGTCTAATTTGGGATATACGATCTGTACGTGTCCCAACCAAATGCTAACATTAAAAGCTATTACAGATACAAGAACATAGGAATCATTCACTAGCACATCATAATTCATAAATGACATTAAAACTGCCTCCAAAACAGCGTTATCGTAAAGACATGATCGTAAATTACAGCATTTTCATTGGTAAAAATGAAATATATTCCAGTGACGTTATCTTATCTCTGGGAACGAGACAACATTTTGTAGCCATTTTCGTTTATTTTGTGTTGTTATACTTATCATTAATGTCCATCTTGTACCTCTGCCGCTACTGTTGCGAAAATAAGTCATTACATTTATAAACCGTAAACGTACCTAGATCTCCGTCGAATCAGCCTTTTAAGGTTAGATAGGTATGTGATAAACAAGTGTGTGCAACGCAACTGTAAAATTATAATATAAGTATGGACTGTTTACCAAGAATTTACTACGAAGGCAAATAGTATGCGGCATAAGAGAAAAAGGAAGCTTCCTTTCTGACCATTTAATTTAAGGAGGCACCGGGCTTCATATCTTTTAACTTTCTTAACTTAATCTTAGTACCTAATCGTATTTTTTAACTTTCTTAACTTTTTGTACAACATTTCCAAAACGTACAATGTGGTCATGTAATCATTGCTGATTTTCAAATGTTTTATTTTTGTAGTAACTATCTTTAAAACGGCCGAAAGTTGCCAATTTCGGCTTCCTACTATAAACATGAAAAAAGTAATATCCCGATAATTTTATAATCCCGACTACATTGTGAAATTCTTGTTTTTTAGAGATATTAAATATTTTGTCAAATGTAAATTTAAAAAATACGATTGATGTCAGCCCTGAAGGCTTGATACCCTATTACTTTTGGCAACTCAGAATCGTGTTTCCTTTCCTTCAGTATCTCAACATATTATTTATAGAAGATGGTTGTTTGCTCGAAAGTATGTTGTGTTACCCAGTTGTGATTTCGTGCCTGTAATCCACTACCTAACAAGCCTCTTATCTGAGATGAAAACCGTCTTGAACAATGAGATCATTTTGTTCAGCGTTACAGCAAATTGTCATTGTATTAACGCTCATAATCATAACAAATTATTAACATTATAGCTATACGAGCTTTTACCCGCGACTTCGTCCGCATAAATTATATACCAGATTTTAAGTCAGATGATACGCTATCAAACAAAATGAATTTCATCAAAATCGGTTTAGCAGTTTTGGCGTGATACTCGAACAAACAAACCCACAAACAAACAAACAAACAAACAAACAGACAGACAAAAAATCAAAAAATTAGTGATTTGGAAGGACAAAACATGGACATCTAAAAACCATATCGTAATTTTTTTTTGTAAATATCTTCAATGTACAGACACACTTCTGTTACAGTTTTATAATACATAGTTTAGATACATTGATGAGAAAGTTGTCGGTGGTAAGGCACTCATAGTACACAATATAATACAGGGTAATCAAACTAAAAAACTTTCTGGGACTAAAGTTGGAAACCAAGTTCTACCATCCTACTCGACCCTAATGTTTGTGACAACTGATTTGTTTTTCACAATTTCGATGTTGGTCCTATAGAGAAACTTGTTCAGGAGTGCGATTTTTGAATCTCATTCGCTGAGTTCAGCCGTTGAAAATGTCAAAATTACTGTAGAGATATGCATCTTTCTACTGCTGATTTGACTTTCAAAAATCATACTTCAGGAGTGCGATTTTTGAAAGTCTAATCAGCTGTAGAGAGATGCGTATCTCCATACATTTTCAACTGCTGAGTTCAACGTATGAGATTCAAAAATCTCACTTCAGTTAGATGGTCTGATCATCACCTTCAAACATTCGCCAGCATATTTTGAAAGACCTTTTGGATAGAGCATCAGTGATGTTGATGATGCCTGATAATGATAAGGTTATGAAATTATTAGCTTCTTACGACACTCGTCCAGATTGGTGAGCCCGACACAGACACTATCCGGCGTTTGACCCGTAAAATCAATTTCCAAAACGACATAAAATTTTCGTAAACCTGACAAAACATTAAGTAGTAAATGCGATTTAGATAAAAAGAACCACATTTATATCGAAAAAAAGACGAGCTTTCGCTGTTCAGAGCAAAAACTGAGAGAAAAATTAGGTTTGGAAAGCCGTCCGCGCCCCACGATTCTTTGTCGACGCAGAGTACCCAACTAAGGGTTATCAAGTCATGAGACGTGGCGAGAGAGTTACGCGCCTATCATCATGATGCGTTAGATAATGCATAAATGCATAATTCCCTTCTTTAGTCTCTGTGTTCTGAGCTCTTTAATCTTCTCCTTTCATGTCAGCATGAGCTATATATCGCGCAGGCCCCGAAATAAACCCAAATATAATGTACCGTATATAACATTTGGGGAATAACTGGGTAAACATGAATTTATTACATTGTTTTCTATTGCAAAGAATATTTGATAGTATCGAATACTTAAAAATAAATTATGAACTGATGGTGTGTAAGAACGTAAGAACGTAAAAAAATCTATAAACATATTTGAAATTATTAATTCTAATACGTCCATGGAAAAAATTGACCCAGTTTCCCGAATTTTAAACCTGTTTTAATTTTTCCTGATAAATCGTAGAGGATTCCCGAGATTCTGGCTTGCCGCATGCGGGGTCCATTGTATCATGTGTACTGAATTTCTATTTTGTTAATAAAGATATTTGTATTTGTATTGTATTGTATTGATCTAAGCTTTTTAGCAGTTGTAAATATAAATAATTTGTAATTTGGTTTTGTTATGTTAAGAACCGATTCTTCGAATATTCCATGATAGCAGCGTTTTATGTTACCGCATAGAATTCTCTATTCGTCATCGAAATAGGAAACTGTTCGCTGCACCCTAACACTTAAACCCCATGAACTAAGTTTATGCTTCATTTGGCACATTATCGTCAAGCAATTTGCATGGCATGGTGTTTGCTGAGACGTCGATAACGGCAGCTAAATTGCTATAACGCTATACTCCATAATAATTTAATGCTTACGGGATTGCCGGATTAGTTGTTGTGCATTGTTATGATGCCAATCTGTTGTTGAATTCGTAACAGTTTGATCGTGAATTGAGTTAGCGGTCTTACATAAAATTACTTTAGGATATAGTGTCTTGAATATATTGTTAGCTTTAGTACTTACATGTTGGATTTTACTTTTTATTTTCCGTGTGGTGTATGGAGTATGGCCTATATTTGACTTTGTCCTTACACTGAAAAATATGTTTTGAGACGTCCAAATTCTGTTGTAGCATAACCAAATGGTTGGTTATAAATAGCAAAACTTTTTGCTATTAAAACCAAGCATTTGGTTATATTTAACAATACATTTTTTCAGTGTATGATGGCTTTAACTACCAGAAGATACTGAGAAAAATTATCATAATTTTATCACACAATAATCATGACTGCTAACTACATTGCATTAAAAATGTTATAGCAATGAAACTGCACTTTCTAATGTTTCAGTTATGCAAATAAGAAAGTGGGCGTATACTGCGTACGTAAACGCACTCATGAACGCTCAAAATAATGATATGATAATTAGAACACGATCACACTATGCGTTGATAGATCATTAATTTAACATTACTGCTATAGTATGAATATGATTAATTATTACCAGTACCTCTTCTTAATCAATCACAATGGTGTTGATGTCGTTTTATTTGATAATAATAAGTATGACAAATCAATGAAAATTTTGTAGGAAATCTGACAATTCGGAAACGAACAATATGGATTTTTTTTTCGTTTTTGTTGTCATTTACTTAAGTTTATACCCGGCCCGACGACCCGGTTGGTGTAATGGTTACCACGCCGGACTGCCAAACCAGGGTCCTGGGTTCAAATCCCGGTTCGGTCATGAATGTTGATATGTTTGTGCCGTTGTTGTATGGTTTCCATAATAAAAAGCCTATAGTGCTTGCTTGGGATCATTACAATGTATGTGCTTGTGAGCGTTATTTATTTTATTTTATTCTATTTTATCTTATTTATCTCAATTTGGGCTTTTAAATTGTAAATCTAAAGAGAAAGTTACCTAAATATTGTAACACTTCTGAGAAGTGGGGCCTGGAGTGCGATTTTTGAATCTCATACATTGAACTCAGCAGTTGAAAATGTATGGAGATACGCATCTTACTGCTGATTTGACTTTCAAAAATCGCACTCCTAGAGTAAGATTTTTTAATGTCAAATCAGCAGTAGAAACATGCACGTCTCCATACTAATATTGACATTTTCAACTGCTGAGTTCAACGTATGAGATTCAAAAATCGCACTCCTGGCGACTTGAAAGAAAAGTCTTCACAGACTTAGCTCAAGCACCAGTCTTCCACAATCTAGTTACTTAGTTGTATTGTAGAGAAACATAGTCCTAGCAATAATATTTTATTGTAACTTGTTTTGTAGTATAGAATAAATATATATTCTTTTGTATTAACATATTTGGGGGTGCTTTAGACTATCAAATATTACAAATTTCACTATGAGACCAACATTGAAATCGCCAAAAAGATACATAATGTTCCATACATTTCGGTTGAGTCGCCATTATTAACGTTTTATGGAACAGAAAGAAAACAAAAATAATTTATTTGGTTCCCCGACACATTATTATTTTATTTAGTAATGTTGACATTTTCTACTGCTGATTACAATCGCACCCCTGGACAGCGATTTTTGAAACTCATACGTTGAACTCGGCAGTAGAAAATGACAAAATTTCTACTGCTGATTTGACTTTTAAAAATCGCTCTCCAGGAGTGCGATTTTTGAAACTCATTCGGTGAGTTCAGCCGTTGTAAATGTCAAAATAACTACGGAGATACGCATCTTTCTATTCCTGATTTGACTTTCACAAATCGCACTCCTGAAGTAACCACTATGATTTTTGAAAGTCAAATCAGAATTAGAAAGATGCATATCTCCAAAGTTATTTTGACTTTTACAACTGCTGAACTCAGCGAATGAGATTCAAAAATCGCACTCCTGGAGTATGATTTTCGAAAGTCAAATCAGCAGTAGAAAGATGCATATCTCCATAGTAATTTTGACATTTTCAAATGCTGAGTTCAACGAATGACTTTCAAAAATCGCACTCCTGTACCGTATTTCTGTGCATCAGGAATTTATTTATTTTATTCTTTGTATTGCTACTAAACAACAAACAACATATTTTGTAATCCAATTAGAAACACTGCTAATGACCGTTACTTAATTTACAATGTAACTTGAACATCGTGGGTGTTTGTAAATTTGGCAAATTGGAGCAGGTAAGTTAGCTGTTTAATTACACACATAATTATGTTTGACATTGACCTGTTGGAGAACTGGTTCGGTTCTTAAACATTTTAATGTTATGTCAATCATACATGATTTATGTTTTGCAATATTAAGTTAAGGGGCGTCCGCCCGGTTTTGAGTAACTTTTTTACCATTTTATACATTAACTATGGCACTTTTTAAGCAGAAAACAAAACTGAACAATCTACAGGATATGAGAAGTGATGTGGTTTTTCTCGAAATGTATTTTAATAATAAAACTGAAGAAAAACGACTCCAAAGTCACCTCTTTTTTTCCAGTTGTAACCGTTTAGCTCTTACATTGTTGATCAGAAGAATATGAAAATTTACAATATTCTTCACAATACAATATAAAATGATGTGGTTTTCTTATTTTTTGAAAATTCATAAAAAATCATACAGGTTTTCAAAGAAAACGGAAAATTCTGACCGGAGCCGCGCAATTGAAGCGGGATGGCTAATTGCAAAAGTTTGCTTGTAAGAAAGAGAGCCTTGCGGATGGGAGGAGTAGCCTTAAGCCGGGTTTAATTATAAATATAGTCTCTTTAAACTCACAAAATTGCTGATATCTTCATTCAAATATTCAACCTGTCTACAATAATATAAGCCCTCTAAGTGGGCTCTGCCCACACGATAAGAAGAAGAAGAAGAAGAAGATAATATAAGAATACTAGATTTTGCCTGCGACTTCGGCCGCTCCGGCTGCTCCCGTCAACGTAGCGAGATAATAATTATACAGGGTTCAACTTAATATGATGCGGTTTTTTAGAGGATAACCAGATCATCCAACTGAACAACTTTCTCTATGGGACCAACATAGAAGTCGCGAAAAAAATATCAGATGTCCCATATACGGACCGATAGGTCGAGTAGGATTTCAGTTTTATATGGAACAACTAATTTTTATTTCGCGATTTTGGCCTTGGTCTCATAGTGAAAGTTGTTTAGTTTGTTGGTCTGGTCATCCCCTTAAAAAACTTGAGCATATTAAGAAGGACCCTATATTTACGATTCAAATTAAGTCTAATCATAAGTAAGCTTTTGAAGTCAATAACATTCTTCTTTCTTTGGTTTTTGCGCGATGCTCGAATAGACAAGAAATAAAAAATCTCAACTATTTTAAACACAATTTCGTAATTTTTTTTTTGGTAGATATTTTTAATGTCAGACACACTTCTGTTACAGTTTTAATAGTTTAGATGCGCTGAGACCATAATTATTAAGCATTAAATATAATTTATTTGTGAAACAAAGAATACTGACTTACTCCGTAGCTATCCTGAAATTCCAGAATAACATTATAGGTCTTGGTAAGATCTTAGGGTAATAAGGTGGGCCATTGAGCAATGGCTATCATATCGAGTGACAACACAAGTCATGATTGTAATTTTTTTACATCATTCCTCTAATAAAGCTGTCAAGTGTTATATAAATAAGTATACTCGTACTTATCGATATATTTCAATCAATCAATCAATCAATTATACTTTATAATACTTTTACTTTTACTTTATAGTTCTTTTTTCGTAATCTCTATTTTTTTAATATAAATGGTATGCAATTCTCAGAACATTGAATTAGTATCGCCTATCATCAAGTTAAACACCGTTATCATATTTTTACTATTTAATTTCGAAAGGCTTAAAGCACAGATATGCTAAAGTTAGTAATTATTGATAGATCGCTAATTTGCACATACATATTTCAAAATAATAAAAAATGCAATATCGATATTTCTGAGGAAAATGCATTAGGATATGATTATTTCACAAGTAGGTACACACGGCGACACATCAAGTTATACAAAACCAACATAAGCTGGCCGCGCGTAGGTCGAGTAACGTATAACGTATATAATTTCCTTAAGGAAAAGTATCATTAACCTTTATATCACATACTCTACCCATCAAACTGAACAACTTTTACTATGGGAGCTAACTTGTCAGAACAACAAAAAATCTTCTGTTCCATACTAAAACTTATCAAACGTATGGAAGAGCGGACTTTTTTTGTTTTGACAGTTTGGTTCCATAGTAAAAGTTGTTAAGTTCGATGGTTAGAGTATGTGGTATAAAAGTTAATGATACTTTTCTTTATAACCCTGTATTGCAACTATTGCAGCATAAGTTGGCACCTGAGACTATGTAACCAATATTATACATACTCTAAGATTGGCACCAAAATGCATTGATAATATAACACGGAAGTACAATATTATCTATAGACTGAACGCACTTTCATCTCTCCTAAACAACAAACACTAAGTATTTTCAACAGATATTGTTTACCAAATACCTGCATGTCAAACCAACATCGATCAAACAGTTACCTGTACCAATACGACCACATCCATCGATCATATGCAATGATCTGCATAATTATACCAACACACTGTATAGCAACGCAAAAACAAGAATCGTTAACACTATGCAATCATTAACTAGCAAAAAAGTTGTCACGGTTTAGTTTATTCTATCACCAGTAACAGGATCATTAGGTATGATAAGTACCCGTTTAATTGAATACAAAGTAGTGCGGACAGGAGTATTAAAGTCACATTATGGTTAAAATATTAAGAAGGGATCTTCAAATTAAATACTATAATAAATTAATAATGTACGTCTACTTATTATTGCTTACAAGAAAAATTTTAATTTCAAAAAAAATACTGATAATTTTAATCGATTCTTCGAGACGAGATTAAAATATTTGGAGTACGAATATTATTTTTAACCGACTTCAAAAAAGGAGGAGGTTTCTCAGTTCGACCGTATATATATATTTTTTTTTTTATGTGTGTTCGCGGATAACTTCGTCGTTTATGAACCGATTTTGATGATTCTTTTTTTGTTGGAAAGGAGATGTCCCGAGGGTGGTACCATGATAAGGAAACCAGGATCTGATGATGGCATCCCAGAGAAATCGAGGGGAACCTTCGAAAATCGTAGTGCCGACTAGTGCGTTTGTTAATTTAAAGCACTCCTATTAAATGGAACTAATGAATTCACCACTGAAAATTGTGAAATAAACAAAATTTTAACAAAAAATTAAAACCGCCTTCAAAAAAACTAAAAAGTTAAAAAATAATATGCAGCCTATGACTTTTTCGTTCGCATCTTAAGAACATTAATTTGTTTTATAGAAGTCGGTGTCAAGCCAAGCCAAAAAATGCAAGCCCTGTCGCGAATCGTACCGGCTTGACAGCGACTTCAATAAAACAAATTAATGTTCTTAAGATGCGAACGAAAAAGTCATAGGCTGCATATTATTTTTTAACTTTTTAGTTTTTTTGAAGGCGGTTTTAATTTTTTGTTAAAATTTTGTTTATGTTGTAATAACAATAACTATTAATTTGTTAACTTTCTTAAATATAGTAGGTAGGTACTTATTTTTTGTTATGAAGTAAATTAAAAAAAAAATGAAGATGATGATTTTGTTAATAAATAATATTTATCTTATCTTATCTTCACATAAAATTATTCGTTGTATATTATATTTCTTGTCATCACCATAAATAAATAAAATATAAACACATACCTACTGACTCCTCAGTGAAAGTGTTTATATGGTCCGAAATTTCCCCCGTACATGCCCGTACTATGCTAGATGTAATCTATACACTTACATAGATAATCATAATATCAATAAATTAAATACGCACTTATCTAAATTGCCACTAAACTATTACAGTTATAACCACAATTGCATAAACGATATTTACAACTAACTTCATCAAACACGGAAGTGGATGTTCATAAGTAGAGACAGCAACCAACGTTCGGTCATTGACATCAACAGTTTGTAAAGGTGTTTCATATAACATCGGCCTTTGGAAAACTGCCTACTTGTTTACTTTTAGAAGACGTTTGTTCACATGTTTAAAAAAAATGTTGACTGAAATATGCCTATGTATTTAATTAGCTGTTACACTTATCAAGTTTGTACTTTAGCTACATTCGCTAAGGAGAAGTTCTTTTCATGTTATAAGGCCTAAAAGCATTACAGGGTGTAAGGAAAAGTATCATTATCCTTTAAACCACATACTCTGCCCATCAAACTGAACAACTTTTACTATGGCAAAAAACCTGTCAGAATAAAAAAACTGCTGTTTGAGTCGAGTAGGCCAGGCATTGCAGTTTTGTATGGAACAGCAGATATTTGTTTTTGGGCTGACAGGTTTGCTCGCTTGTGGTTTATAGAGTATGTGGTTTAAAGTCTAATTATTTGTGAGCAGAGGCGTTGACGGAACGATATCGCCATGATTCCGCCTTGGATGGGATGGAAACTAAAAATCTTGGCGACTGACATCGCTTACGCACAAAAATCGCTTGTGTAATATGTCTCTAAATTACGCCGTAATCCATGGCCAGATCTTGCATCAAGAATTTAAGCTTGCAAGACATAACATCCCTTCAAGTTATCAGTAGTTCGGTAATTAGTTCGAACCCTTTTCAGACTTTATTGTCTGAGTAGTTCGGGACCGAACTTTTGAAAATTTAAAGTCGAGGTCAAAGTTGTTTATTGCCACTAAGTAACTTGTGTGAATATACGACAGTTCAATGTATGCTAGTACCTACATACTGCCTGCATTACCACATTAATAAACCTACCAATCCTGTAATTCCTGTACCGTTGTGTAACTTGTTGTCCGTAAGGAAAGACAGGACGTTACTGTTTATTTTCTTTTCCTTCTCATACATATTGAAGGCCTTTTACTGAAGACATCGTGATCGTGAGTAAATCGTGAAGATAAAACTTTAATACGTCCAGTTGAATGTAGGTCTAAGTAATCAAACTCTATTTAACTCCGAAGCAAATGACCGGCATCCTACGTACGCATAGAGTTAATTACAAAGACCTACTTATTTATAACTAACGGCAAAACGTCTTCAATCTGTTCTTGCAAAGGATTTCCAGTTTTGTACATGTACAGAAAAATTATAGCCTAACCCAGGTTGTAGCGCGGCATTCCTGGCAAGGCAGACCGAGTACAGTGAGCCACATAAAGACGATTCTTTAAGACTCTTTAATGTATCTTATAACATGGTAATGGAGGCTAAATTTGTCTGAAGACGAATACCTATATCGTTGTATTGCTTCGGGCGAGTCGAAGAATCTTGACTCTTGAGTCAGTTCGAAAGTAGACATACGGTTGCTCGGACGCCTTCGTGGTGGACGACAGCGCACGCGCGCACTCTCGGAATACTTGCTATTCCTAATTCAAATTTAAATTTCTAACTTTTACTAAACTTTTTTTGTTTACGCTGAGTTTTTGAAGAAGTGGCCAGTGTTGTGATTGCATTTTATGGATATTGTATTCGGATAGTGCATCAAACTTTTGAGTTGGATACTCCATTCATTCGATACATTCGATCGGATTGTTTGTTGATTGTGTAAGTATGCACGGAACTGATTGATGTTTGTAGCACGATATCAGTAAGGAGTGGCAATATTAGTAGCTTTATGCTAACGCTCTACCATTTTGAAATCCATTAACGGTCATTTGAACTAGCTTAGCTACACAAAAACGACCCAAAAAAGTCTTATGAAACAACTTGAGACCTGAATGCATTACGCGTGACGAATTTTCGTTACAGGCTTTACAGAGTTCTAACTTAAGACTCTAAAAGTGTATTTCCAAATAATAAAAGCACCTATTGTTATGCTTGCTGTAAGTACATTATATAAAAAATCCATAAAAATCCCTTTCTGGTTTTCCTTTGAAATGTTCCTTGTGTAATTTCCTGGATTGCACGTATAAATTAAATTAACAAAATCTAATTAAATCTTGATTCACATTGCATAAATTGCCTTATTAAAACAACAATGCTATGCACTGACTATACATGAACAAAATTTTAACGAACATAGATTATCTACAAAGTTACTTAACAATCATTGACCGTAACAATATTTTTATTTTCAATTATACCTATCCACCTTCAATTCGCATTTTAGCCCAGTCAGTTTACGGAGTTTTGTTAGGAGGGGTGGGGAGTAATTATTAATTGGACTTTTAAACTGTAACCGGCGCACCAAAATTTCAAAATTCAAAATTTTTTATTCAAAATAATATCATATACTTAGATAGCTTTTTGACGTCATTTTTTGACTCTATCACCGCGTCGGAAGGTGTTCCGTTGAGAGAAGATGCGGCCAGAAACTCTACAACACACATCTTTTAAACAAAACAAAATGTACAAAGTACAATTAAAATACAATATTGCATTACATAGTGTAAAATTGTCAAGACCAGACATTTTGGTCATTCAAATAATCATGGAGTTTATAGTAACCTTTTTTACAGAGGACTTGTTTAACATGAGACTTAAACTTTTTGTCTGGTAAGTTTAGAATATCCTCTGGTATCTTATTATAAAAGCGTATACAGTGCCCCATGAAAGATGTGTTGACTTTACTGAGTCGAAAATGTGGGAATGTGGGAAAACCATTTAGTGATATACACATAAATCTAAATTGTGTATCCCAGAAGGCTTTTAAATTAATAATATTAAAACCAATGCACTCATTTGAATTAGATTTAACAAAATAAATTATATTTGAGCAATAAAAGAGGCATTGCAATTTAAAAAATGAGGTATTTATTAGCAAATAGGAATGTATTTTTCAAAACCTTCTAAGTAGACAAAAATATTTACACCTTGTTTGAAGTATGTATATTGGTAAAGCCTTAAATATGTGCAAAAAAAAATTACCATCAGGTTTTGTAGACCGAGATAATAGCTAAATTTTAAAATGGGAACTGTTTCTGACGTGACTTTTTTAAAATTTTGGTTCATTTCTAAGCTTAAAATAATTGGCTCTTCAATATATACCGAAAAAAAAAACAATTATTAATTAGCCCCGGCCCAAACCGTAAAATGAATGGGCTATTTACAGGTACTCACTCCGCGGAATCCATTTCCTTCATGTTTCTGCGCGATCAAATCGTTCGGCTCATAAATTTTTATGTAAACATGTCTTCACAATTTCACTCGCATTCCCGATGTAGATTTGCATTGGCATTAAATCTGTTTGCCGATGTCGAGTCGATTTCTCGACTGCGGATGTTGGCCTAGATGTGGTTATGCATTATAGGTGCTATGGACCTCCGTATCCGTATACGAAATTACTAAATAGCCGATAAAATTTGCTATAAGAATCCTAATTAAGTATTGGATAGTAGCAATCGATGAGGATGAGGTTAAGCATAGCATATGCTCACGACTGTATTCCCCAAAGGGGGTAGTCAGAGATATTCTGAAACTTCAGAACATCCACGTTTCACTAGTAGTACCGAAACTCTGTCCAGTGTGACGGGGATGAGGTTAAAAAGCATGTATTTTGGAATGTTATGTCAGATACCTATCTGGAGTCTATAGAAATTATAATTATGAAAATATAACACAGACGAATAGTATTATTATATTCGGTGCCCAGTTACCTAATTCACATAGAGTTTGAAAACGTATCGCTGCTTAAATAAAATTAATATGGTTTTGATAATTTGATGAATATCCGTGATTTTTACGTTAGTATGTTACATGGCACCTTTTTTAGCAATTAAGACCATTTCAAATTCAACGTTTTCAGTGGTGACTCATTTTTCAATCAATCAATAATTTATTGCTGTTCTGTTTTTCCTTTTTATTATACCTACCTAATTTTAATTTAGTTTGTGAGAGATTTCAATTATTCTCTCGAATTATTTTTAGATGTATCTTTGAATAAATATCCTACATTATAGAAGTTAAAATATATACGGTCGAATTGAGAAACCTCCTCCTTTTTTGAAGTCGGTTAAAAATGGGAATTTTCTGCAATTTAAACAGCCTTTTCCAAGATAAAACACTGGGTATCATACGAGAAAACGCTAAGGGTACGTACAGTCTGTTTTGCCGTGCTTTTCTTATAGACAGACTTTGCTTACCTCTTACATATTACCATTTTGATATGTACGTTATTCTATCTTTAAAAACTTCAGAATTATGCTAAAAGTTAACGTTACTGATCACTGCTCTTCTAAAACGGTAGTTATGGTTTCTTACTACTCGAAAAGGGAGTAGGGTCGTCATTTTTAGGATTTTTTGATATTTTTAGGTTTTAAAAGTTCTAAATGAAAACCCGTAGTCCAAGCTCTATCACCCATTTACACTATTGTGCATTCCTTCACAATCTGTGTATTTAAATTTACTATTTTCACACGTTTCCTTCTACAATCTAACTATAAATACAAAGTCTGGCATAGGTAATTTGATGTCGGAATTCATGCACGAATCGAAATTCAATACTAGTACCACTAGTACGATGTTATTATGATAATAATATCTCTTCTCATTGTAACGACTCCAACATTGGTTCTCATCAAGATAATTACGATAATTGCCGAAGGTATATCATTCAAAAAGGTATATTTTACCACAAATTTAAATAATACTTAGGTGCTGATGCTATTTGAATGAACAAAAGTTTGGCCAATGGGGACACGTGTCGTGTAAGAAAAGGTTCAATTATGGCTTTTACAAACTTGCAAGATGGAATTTACTGTTTCCAGCTGAAAAGTTTACTCGATACAGTCTGTATGCAAAAGCTACTGTTTTTAACAGAGAAGGGTTTTTTATGATGTAGAATTATAAAATTTAAATGCACAATGAATGACAGATACTGAACTTCAACTGCTAATTAATGTAATGCAGTTAAAAGACAACCACCAACTCGGGCCATTTTTGTACTACCAACTTTTTCTACAGCGTTATAAAAATATGGGAATAATAGTTCACATACTCATATTACTAAAACTAATTATTTCAACGTTATATTTTATGGTACAAACGAGATATCTTGAATTGAATTTGGATATTTTAGTTACGAAATGTGAAAAAATGGCGAAAAAAACACAGAACAAGTAGTCACAAACTTTTTGAAAAAAGAAGGCCTTGACAATAAATTGATTGACATATTTTGACATTGACCTCTTGACTATGACATAATTTTTTTTTAGGTTTTATTTCTCTAATTCTCTATTAAGGCCCCTCACACAGGTTCGATTTCATCGAGCGATAATATCGCTGCGATTTTACAATTTTTATTTTCAGTACAGCATTAGAAAAAAATTAGAAGCCAATGGGCTTCTAATTTTTTGAACACGATTGGTTTTAATAGCAAAACTAACATTTAAACCAAGATCTGGTCCTAAAGCCAGGAATGTCTCCATATGAGGGAACTCTTTCTTTTTAGGAAAGCCTTTCTAGCGACAGTTACCAAAAGTATGTCTATCTCAGACTATACTTATTCATTCTCATTGGTGGGGCGGACGCGTGACGCTGATCGCAAAATCGCACCTGTGTGGTAGGAGTAGGACATGCGACGCGGTCACAAAGTCGCCGGGATATTATTGCTCGATAAAATCGCAACTGTGTGGGGGAGCCTTTAGTATAGGTAAATAGTGAAATAAAACAGTATTTGATTAAAAAACATAATTATTATTCATTTTCCACATCTTCTTTAACAATTATTTATCATCCAGATATATGCAGCAAGAGGCTCAATATTTGTCTTGTATCGTGCCCAACCCATGTACCAGACTACCTTCAGTATGCACAACACCCCACAGTCCTTTTACCACTAACACTGCTACAATAATAAATAACACAAATGCTATCTTCCTACGACTGTATCACCCTTTCATTAATAAAGTATGTATAAAGCAGAAAAACACAGAAAAACTAAAGCGCAGTCGAATCGAACAAAAACATCAGATAATTCCACTGGATAATTCAGAGAAACAGAGAAAATACATTTTGATTCCGAGCCATTTCAGAGCAAAATTCAGAGTGCGCTATCCAAAGAGTACTTTTTTGCGCTATCCATAAAGGAAGTAATGTGTAGTTTCACCTCCTTGAGGATTACCTCCTTGATGACGCTATCATTAACCAAGAAGTTTTACTACAGTAAAGAACGCTTTTTTATATTGCTAACTGCGCTATTTGTAATTACTTCGAGCTGTCATCATATTACTTTAAATATTTTGTAACACGAAACGACTTTATTTGTAGCTATTATAGCAATTGGTTTGTATTTTTATTATATTTGTCTATATTAAAATGCGTATATAAAAGCTATCACATGCATATGCATGCATATCACAAATTGGCCTGACGGCCCATACATTGATGAATGATGTCTTTTGAAAAACTCCTTCCGTATTGTTTTCAATCATAGGTGGTAGTTAATTTACTTAGGAATTAGGATACAACATTTATGGTACTGCGTTTATTGTATATCTGTATAAATTATTGATACACCTTGATAAATAAGTATTGTTCTATCTAATAGTACATACGGCGACACATCTAGCTACGCAAAACAAACATAAGCTGGCCGGGCGACACGTTTTACACACGGCGACGCGACACATCAAAACCAAAATATGTTGGCCGCGCGTAGGTTACATAGCGTATAACGTCGCTGGGCCAGCTTATTTTGGTTTTGTATAGCTTGATGTGTAGCCGTGTGTAGGTACTTAATAAATAATCGCTACAGCGGTGTTAAAATTTTATTACATAGAAATTTTGGTTCACTACATGAACTACACATTCGTTTTTCTTGTCAACCAAAATAAATTACAATAAATTGGCGTACCTATGTGGTAACATAAATATGTAATAGGTGTAAATGACTCATAGTTGCATATAAAATCTAACAATGCAATTTGAAATGATGTCACTTAAAGTGCTAATTTGTTACTACCTATTATTACAGCACAGAATTTAACAGTTAGTTGTATTTACAAGAGTTATTCAATTTCATGGAACATTGGCTAGTTCTTTTTAGCTAGACTGACCGTTTGATGAGTTAATGTACCTACTAAAACTATATAAAAAGCTTTGTGTACAAAATCAACAGACTTAACAGACTGAAATTGCAAGAAACGTTATGTTTGATGTATAATAAATAATCAATCCGAAGTAGAGAAAATTAAACTGGCGTAAATTCACCGAACTAGAGGTATACATACTTACCACGGTTAACCAAGAATATGGTCTATCTTGTTATCGAGTGGAGATTATACAGGGCGTTACAAAACACCCTAGTAATATGTAAAGGGGTAGTTTAAATTAGACCTTCAAACTGAAATTACGCGTGCGTGTTTTGTTACACCTTGTATACAGGAGGTAAAATAAAGTGATGTCCCTATGCAAAGAAAAAAATCTTTGTCCCTATGTATGCTTAGATTTTTAAAACTACGCAACGGATTTTGATGCGGTTTTTTTAAATAGATAGAGTGATTCAAGAGGAAGGTGTATATCAGCATTGCACCTGTGCGAAGCCGGGGCGGGTCGCTAGTATACTATTAAAAAAAAAATTGTACATTGTAACTGTGGTGGTTGAACGAATGAACAATGCGTGCATGTACAACACACAAACACACCTACACATATTAATGAGGTGAAGAATCTCCACGATTATGGCATATTGTCCGCTAATCACATCTGCTCTACATTTTATTATTCTGTACCGTTTTTAACATAATCATTTGCCGTTGCTTTTATTTCTTCATAGCATAGCGTTTAGAAGGCGAGAAATGATACACACAATAGGTATGGTTCATTTAGCAGTTTGTTAAGTGTTGGCAAATATTAAAGTTAACGGTTTGCCGGCCGGTGTTAGCGCGCTAAATGTCTTTTGATGTTGTTGCTATAAGTTTTGAACTGTATAATGAACTAGTTCATAAAAGTGTCGTTTTCTTTTTGTAGTTTATATTTCGTCTTGAGAGAATAATAGATATGCACCGGGGGTGGCCAAACTTTTCAAGTACGCGGTCTACATTGGTACTCGGATATACCTGGCGGTGTACATTCAAAAACTGTACTCTACTTCTAACATTTTCTATACTTTCAAATATTTTATATTTTTGTGGTGGATGTTTGTTAATTTTAAATGCAAACCGAGACTGATATTTCATTGCATCATAGTAAACGCTGATTCACACTATACAGGGTATCAAGTGACAGCCTAGTAAATACTGAAACGGTGATCATCATCATCATCATCATCAAGCGAAAAAAAATCAACTTTCCCATACATTTTAGTCGGGTAGGTACAGCAGTTTTGTATGGGACAGCTGATTGAAAATTGCGCGATGCTTTAACATTTGATTTTTTTTCTTCAATTTATTGAACTCTTCGCGGGGTACCATAAAAATGGTCGCGGTCGACCGGTCGAACGCCAACCCGTGGTATACACCAATAGGTTAGGAAGTACCTAGGTATTGTTAGAGATTTAAAAAAACGTGTCACGAATGAACGGCTAGAAAAGTATTACAAAGATAGATACGTGTCCAGCAAAACCCAAAATCGATCACTATATAAGATTTAATGTTTAAAAAAGAAATATTCTGCTAAAGGTTCCTTCCCTTCCTATTTTGATACCCCTTCAATAGCTACTTTGCAATCGCAAGATGACGAACGTCTGTAAGAGCACTTAAGGTGGTTTCAGTCCATACAAACGTTTGACGCACAATACGCGTAGACGAAATTAATAAAAGTAATATTTTATATATATGGAAAAATAGTTTAGAAAAGCAAGATGTCACGTATCAAATAACATTTGCAATCTTGACTATTATAAAACTGTAAATTTGAAAAAAGAATTTAGTTTGTTTGTTTGTTTGTTTGTTTGTTTGGGTGTTTGTTTGTTCGAGTATCACGCAAAAACTACTGAACCGATTTTGATGAAACTTTTTTTGTTTGGTAGCGTAAACTCTGACTTAAAATCTGGTATATAATTTATGCGGACGAAGTCGCGGGTAAAAGCTCGTTTATAATATAATTACGAAGATATAAAGCTTTGAAAACTTTGTATGAAATTTCAAAGCTTTATATCTTCGTAATTGTCTACTTGACAACTAGTCAAATCAGCTACTCTTTATCGGACGTCAAAACATGCGCTTTGTATGAAGATTTGTACTAAATATTGAGTTATGACGTCATCAACATTTTCATTACTTTTTATAGTTTATCTTGATATTAAAAATAGTATTCAAGCTAAAAACTCAATGAAAATGGGAGTTTCGCGTTATTTTCTAACCCTTTTTTTATTGAGTAGATAAAAATAAAATAAATTGAATGTAGTCAAATACCCAATTACCTATCTATATTATAAATTGCATATGTTATTTGATACGCGACATCTAGATTTTCTAACCTATTTGTCTACGCGTATTGTACGTCAAAGTTTTGTATAAAATTGACCCCTCTGCAACCGCCTTAATTAATAGCAAAATAACAAAATAAATAATTATTATTTCATCCCATGCAGCTCCTTTGCGTGCAATATACTATAGTAATTGCATGCTCTGCTTCTTTCCAAATGAAATTTTCCACCGTTGGAGCCCCTAATGAAGTTAATACTAGCTAAGAGCAAAGTTTTACTTAGAGTAGCTATACCTCAGACCACTTCCTCCAGTTAAATTACATACGTTATTAAAAATATTAATGATGTTGTCTAGAACGTGGCATGAAAATATTAATTACTTTTATAGTTTCCAATTTAGTTATGCGGAACGCGCAAGCGTGAATCTTAGCAATTTATCAAACGTTACGTTCTATCGGTAAAATGGATCGCGATATATCAAAAACTGCTATAACTGGATCAGATTAATCACTGCGATCTAACTAACTACCTACATCCCATGCAATTATAGTACGGGATCGACTGTAAACTTGAAAAATAAAGTTCTCTTTTAAAAAGTGCTCATTAGAACTTATTTTCTTGGTTTCAATAAAGTTGGCTAAAACCAAGAAAGCTATACTTACTTTGGTATAAATTTTTTTGTATTTTTTTTTTTGTTTATTTTTGTGTGTATTTTTTTTGTTTTTTGTAAGTTTGTAAAACTACAAAAGCCTTCAAGCTATTTTCATAGAATACTTTTATAGGTTTTTTAAAGGTACAAATTTTGAAAAAAGAAAAAAACGGCCGCTTTTGTTTTTATTCGAAATTGTCTGAAAGTGGAATGTTTGGAACCTATAAAAGTACTTGAAGGCTTTTGTAGTTTTGATGTTGATCACTTTTTTAATTTAGGCTTTCTTTATTGAGAAATCTTTTTTAATGTGATGAGGGCGCCACTGGACTGTGAGAGCCCTCTTAAAGTATTTGTGTTGTGTCATGAAAGAAATCGGTTATATCCACAAAGAAATAACATGTACTTCATGGTTAATATTAATATCTAATAATGAATGTTTACCATCGCATTTAATAAGTCCTTCCTTCTACTCATTTAATCATTGAACAGAAAAAATTGTGTCGGTCTAAATGATTAAATTCCCATTAGTATGTTCTAAAGAAAAATTAATATGAAAATAAAGAGTAGGTGTGTGTCGTTCAAATTACAACAAAAAATTGCAATGCCCGAGTTGTTTCCTCCTCAGCGATGCATAAAAGTAAATTAAGATTGTAAAATATATCGCAAATGTTATACTTTTTGTTCAAATTAGTTTTTCTTTTACAATGTTGGTTTACAAATGAGCTCGTTTATAAATAATTATGTTTTTTAGTGTTGATGATGATTTGAAATACGTTTTTTTTAGCTCGTATTGTGTGAAAGATGGTTTTGAAGCCTCTTACTTTACGTTTATTTCTCCATTTGTATTAAATAAAGTAATGTTAAATACCTACACGCATTCCCTACACACCAAGAACAACATAGTAACTTAAACTACGGAGTTTCAAGATCGTAGTCATTAGTATTCATTATCTCCCGTGCTCCGAGGTAATTTAACTCTTCTGTATGTCATACCAATGATGTCATGCGCACGCGTACTTAAGATCAGCATTCGTCATGTTCTGGAATATAGCTTAGAATTTTTTATTAATGTGGATATTATGAATATTTATATCATAATCTCCACGTCATGCTGTAGACTCCAGATCCAGACTACAGCATATTATGCTATGCTGCTTATTCTTATCTTAACCGAAATCAATTGAAACTAAACAAAAAGAAATCGCTCGTTGGTATTGCTTTAAAGAGCCTTATGAATTTCGATTAATAATAAAAACTAGAGATACACATTCTACACTCCTAAAATAGTAGATCCAAAAATGCCCATCAAACTAAATCTAAGTTTGTTTTGGTCTCCATTTCTCTGATTAAATCCAAAACTTTGCTAAGTTTTTATGTGAGACTTAATAAAAGAGAATCATCATCATCATCACTAGCTCATATCCACCTACTGCAATAAGCCTCCTCCCCGTGCATTGTGTGTGCCACCTCGATCCTGTGCTAATCGCATCCAGGTTTTATCGGCGCTTTTCCAAAACTTGTACCCCACCCATCCACCCTACCTCGCTGCCGGATGACCCACTCCTCTCTTTCCTACAGAAAAAATCAAAGACTCTTCTTGATTTTTTCTCTATGATCTAGTTCTTTAATTTGTGATCGATGATTGTGAACAATAAATATCAATGTTTAATCCAGCGTAATAGGTATTCCAAAAACGCAACACACATTATTGCTTCGCTTGTCAAAACTTCTTCCATGGGGTAATGAAATGACCATCTCATTGTACGTTTTTCACCGCTATCAAGATTATTTCGTAACAAAACTCTTTTGTCGGTGTATTTGTAAAGTGCGTTACCGGTCCGTATCTTTTACGTAATAAGTACGCTCATCTCTACATTTCCCTGTTTACAAAACATGCAGTTTAAAATTCACACATTTTGCATAACCGAAAGCAAATTTGGACAGTGGATACCGAAAGGCAGTGGATATTCTGTGTTGACTTAACCCAGAACAGGTGAACTTTAAGATAGGATGCGTTTTAACAAATTAACGCAAATCCTGAAAATATTTTCACCAGAATCTATCTATTCTTTGTTCCGTGTCGCACGACAATCACGAAAAGATTAGCTAGTCAGCAATGGACGCATCGTAGTTGACTGCCTAGGGTGTGCCAGATGAACTCAGGTTTTGTCATCCGGCAAACGGTTTTTCTTTCCACTCGATATCTGAACTGAACTTTTTAAAATAAGCAAGTTTTTTAATTTTAACGCAAGATCTGCTGAATCCGTTTTCGATTTTGTATGACCATCGAAAAAGAGTCGAAAAAAATTGCTATTAATCAAAATGTTTTTCATTTATTGGGTGGGTGAATATTTAAGAGCGTTTGAACGCCCAATTTATCTGGCCGAACATTTTCGTCTTGTTTATAAGAAAAGGCGAATATATTAATTAATATGCGAACACTTTTTTAAGGGTATGATCAGACCATCAAACTGAACAACTTTCTCTAGTAGCCCAACATCGAAATCGCGAAAAATAAATCTGCTGTCCCATACATTTGGCTCGAGTAGGTTTGCAGTTTTGTATGGAAGAGCTGATTTTTTTTCGCGATTTTTATGTTAGTGCCGTAGAGAAAGTTGTTCAGTTTGACGGTCTGAACATCCCCTTAAAAAAGTGTCAGAATATTAAGAAGGACCCTATATATTGTCTTATTATATACTAGCGGCCCGTCCCGGCTTCGCACGGGTGGACGTCTAATCTTTTCTAGCAATAAATATAGCCTATGTTACTCAGGGTGAATGCAGCTTTCTAATGGTGAAAGAATTTTTTAAATCGGCCCAGTACTTATTGAGCCTATTCATTACAAACATACAAACATACAAAAATAGGTACAAATCTTTCCTCTTTATAATATTAGTGTAGATAAATTGGGCGTTTATACAATAACATTTTAGTTTGTATAAAACTTAACATATTAGGTAGTTAACAATTTAAATGGGAAGCAGAATAATTATTTTAACCAACATTAAAAAAAAAACTTGTCATATATTTTGTGTAACATTCGCTATATCATTTTACACGAATAAGCAAATGTAGTAATCTTGCAGAATGGTCAAAAATTATTATACTTGCTTTATACAAGTTTCTGGTTGTGGTCATCGCTGTCGCAAATGTTTTCTTAAACCGGTATAACAAGATTATTTTCACTAATAAAATAAAACAGAAAGTGTAGAATAGAACAGCGTTTCCACGCTTGCCATGCCATTGATCCCAGGATCAACAACAACATAAAACATCACAAACATCACATCATATTACTTAAAATGTACAACAAAAACTGTGCTACTTGTATTTGTTGATCCAGGAGTGCGATTTTTTAATCTCATTCGCTGAGTTCAGCAGTTGAAAATTCAAAATTACTATGGAGATAAGCATATTTCTACTGCTGATATGACTTTAAAAAATCGCACTCCTCAAGTATGATTTTTGAAAGTCAAATCAGCAGTAGAAAGATGCATATCTCCACAGTAATTTTGACAGTTTCAACTGCTGAACTCAGCGAATGAGGTTCAAAAATCGCACTCCAGGGAATGCATAACTACTCGGATACATAGTATGAAAGCGACTTCTTAAAATTATAAAATTATACAAAAAACGTTTTTTTCTATACAAAAGTGCACTCCACAATAGCCAGCACCTCAACTTTAGGTAAATATGCATCCGATTATCCGATCTCTAATTATTAATTAACTAGCGACCCGCCCCGGCTTCGCACGGGTGCAATGCTGATATGTAGTGATGTATTATATACATATAAACCTTCCTCTTTAATCATTATATCTATTTAAAAAAACGTATCAATCAGCGCACTCCAAGACTGCTTCTTTTCGATTGTGCAAATAAATCATTTAAATTTTATTTTAAATGTTCTATTTATTTATTTTAGTCAGCCGCTGTTAATAATACCTCTAACGAAATCTACATTTAAAGAATAGAAAAAAAAATTGTAGAACAAAAACGTGTAAAAAGAGACTACGTAACAGCACAGTTCGTTTTCGCTTCATTATCAGCTAATCCATGGTGACCATCGAAATAGTCACGGTGCGGCGTACGCGCAAGCGAACGCCTCGCCTCTGACCCCAATATTATGGAAGACTTCAGAAATGCAATGTTTAAGTCATGAACTGCAGCGGGAGCGACGAAAATATGCCTCGATTGTCCGAACATTTATTATTATTCATCAGGTTATAAATAAATAAGTGGATGTTCTGAGGTTTCAGAATATCTCTGACTACCCCCTCGGGGAATATAGTCGTGAGCATAAACATATGCTAATTCTTTTAAACAACAAAAATGTGTGGTGTCAAAAGATGGCCTCATCTTCCACCTAAACACTTGAATTTTTCATCGCGTAGGTACCTCGAATGTACAAATCTTACGTACAAGGCATGACAATTAATTATGTTTTTTTGTGAATTCACTAAAAAAATATGGAGGTAGTAGGTATTTGTATAGAGCAAGTGGGTTAGTAAAATTCAATGATAATGTAGATTTTATCGGAGAGCAGTGTACCGAACCGCTACGAATAGTTATTCTTATTCGTATAGACTGAACCGACTTCCTCAGACTTTTTGATCGAAATCGTTTAGTTATAAAAAACAGACTGACAAACAGACAGGCAAGCTTTCATTCATTCGCATTTATTATAATTTGAATGTTTACTGTGGATGATTGTGAAAAATGATGACTCTAAACATCACACTGTTAATTAGCTTTTCTTAAAATATTAATAGCCTGCTACGAGAAGCTACGCGGCGTAGCGTAGCGCAATATTTCGCCTACGAATTTTGCAACGCGTAAATTTTTAGAAATCACATGAAAAAAATAAAACCAACACTTTGGACCGTACCCCGTTAAGCCCGTAGCAAATGTGGCGTCCGCCGATTTCGTCGTGCCTCGCCTTACAATAAGTACGTGTAAGTCATTCGGTATTAGTCGTACTTACTGCCCCGTACAATAAAATCGTACACGATAGAAGTACGTACGTGCTACTGAAGTACAAAATACTGTACCCTCGTTCGTAAGACCATGGAGGCGGGAGTGATTTTGAAAAAATTATGTGTACATATAAAGGGTACTTCTTAATATGCTGACACTTTTTTAAGGGGACGATCAGACCCTCAAATGAACCATTTTCTCTATGGCACCAACATCAAAATCGCGAAAAAAACATCAGCTCTTCCATACAAAACTGCAAATCTAGTCGAACCTAATGTATGGGACAGCTGATTTTTAACGCGATTTCGTTGTTGGGGTGCCATAGAGAAAGTGGTTCAGTTTGATGGTCTAATCATCTCCTTAAAAAAGTGTCAGTATATTAAGAAGGACCCTATTTATGTACATTGTTAAACTAAAATCATACTTAGATTTTGATTATCCACGTTCGACAAAGCAACAAAACGAGAAAATATCATGCGCGCTCATTTCAGCATGAGTAAAGTAAAAGAGACAGAGGAACATCGAGATTTTTCTTGTTTTCTCGGGGGACGCACTAGGCCTACTAGAACTAGAAAAAAATCTTTTGTTATATTGTTGTTTATAATAAAATTTAGCTTCAATTTAGGACTTCTTATCTAGAAATCTACAGTTTAACATATTTGATGTTTCCTGTAACAAACTTTTAAAAAAAAGTATTATATGTTTGATTAATTATAAAAGAAAGAACGGCTTAACGATTTGTTTTTTAGTACGATTACATAGCAGATTATACAATGACTGACTGTATATTATTTGTTTCTATTCTATACATAAAAACCAGCAAAAAACAAGGAAACGTAAGTAAACTTTCGCGCAGTCTTTGATGTTGTAAAATGCGGCAGTTTGTCATGAATGATAGCCAACAAATTATCAGATTGAAATCTTTCTCAGTACACGATGATGACAATCCAACGGTAGCTACAAGGTCATCTGAGGTCACAGTCTCAAAACAAGACCGTGTGGTACTAAATGTGAATGAACTACAAAGACGAGCAAAGCCGTGCGAATGAACATTTAGATCTCTTACGAGATAAACTACATCGAGGCCACGTTTTAATTTTCAAATAATTCCTGATACTGGCCACATGAGACGGGAATAAAAACATATTTTCTTTTATCTTCCAAAATTTTTAAAAAGACTTGGTTCAATGATAGCACTATCCATTGCCTATTTTTTTGAGTTAAACAAAATAACACACTAAGCTGGAAATCGTAATTGAATATATCCATTTCATTCATAAGTAACGTCAAAACTGGTCACGTAATTATAATTCCAGTTTAGGTACCAACATTTCAAAAAATCTCTCAGGATTTTCCAGTTTTAACACCCGTCAAGGAAAAACCACAGTAAAGTCTCTATAAATAAATATGTACGTTTCAATTTACAATAGTTCTCCATTACCCAATAGTAAAATAAAAGAACACAACTTATTTCCGAGCAAGAAAGCGGAAAAGTGGAAGATACTGACACGACGTTTGAAGGAAAATAACATTTTCCCTTCATTGACATCTTATTGTTCCGTGATAAAGTTGAGTTTAGCATGCTTTGGAGCCTATAGTGATAGAAGGTACCTACATGGTGATGTACGTAACATGCGGTTAGAAGTAGGTGGAATGGTTGCAATAATACGTCCCAAGAGGATCTCAATGAGGTAAAGAGGTCACTCTATTGTTTACATTGTCGCCATGAACTGCTGGATTAGTGCATCGACATGTTAAAAATGCTCGAGCAATTTCAATACAACATACATAAACACAGGCTTCGAAGTGATAATTATCATTGTTCATTATCGATAATTATCATGATATTATCTTGATAATTATAAAATAATTGAAAAAACAAAAAGCTTGCGCTATCATCATCATGTCATCACATGGTGTATCCGATCATGATCCGAGCACGTTTCGCGAAAAAAGAAGCTCGCAATCACGAAATAATTTTTTGTGCATTACTTTGTACAAAGTACCTACTGCAAAGTGCATTGCTAGTATCGTGTAAGCAGGTACGATAGGAGTGGCATAATATTGCACTGCGACAAGGCTATTTAAAAAAAAATCGTTATACAATAATTTAATAGAAATTACTGGAGTGCGATTTTTGAATCTCATTCGCTGAGTTCAGCTGTTGAAAATGTCAAAATTACTGAGGAGATATGCATCTTTCTACTACTGATTTAACTTTCAAAAATCATACTTCAGGAGTGCGATTTTTGAAAGACAAATCAGCAGTAGAAAGATGCATATCTCCACAGTAATTTTGACATTTTCAACTGCTGAGTTCAACGTATGAGATTCAAAAATCGCACTCCTGGTCTTTTATCATGATATGGGTTATGCTTTATGCAGTTTAGCATTACGACACTAAATATTACGACAGTGCGGAAATAGACAAGGGAACTTGCACAACGTTTGAAAATTAAACTATCGTACCTACTTAGCTACGTGACTTTTGGACTGTGCTACTAATTGTAATATAATTGCAGTTTCGGTCAAGGCTGGTTAATGCAAATATAAATTAAATATGAGAATATAATTACTTGACAAATTTGTTTTAAAAAGAAAGAGTTGTTTGGTCTTGTAAAGTACCAAGATATGCAAAAGATTTCTCATTGGAGGATTAAAAGGAGCGGGTCAAACGCCAGCACAATCACGGCATTAAAAACTGGTAAATTCAATTTATACAGGGTGAAATTGATATCATTAGCATCCTTTTAAACTAAGAGTCTACCCATCAAACTGAACAACGTTTACTACGGGAGCAAACCGATTGGAGCAACTAAAAAATCAGCTGTTGCATACATTTGAGTCGAGTTGGCACTGCGGTTTAGTATAGAACAGCTGATTTTTTAGTTGCTCCGATCGGTTTGCTCCCATAGTAAAAGTTGTTCAGTTTGATGGGTAGACTCTTAGTTTGGTGTTATTTAAAATTAGTGCAAAAAAAAAAATTGTGATATATTTTTTTACCAAACAGTTGCGTAAAGAATTTGTCCGTAATTATTATAAAATTTAAACCTGGATGTAGACGTACTTATCGAGTTTGTAAAAGGTAAGCAAAGGAAGTGACAACATTGTGGCAATGAATGTTAATGACATCGACGTTAGCCATAGAAAAGCAATATTAATAAACATTAAATCATTTAGTTTCCGTAGAACGGTACCTAATGTACTCGTAGGTATTTTACGGGTTGATTACAACGACTGACTGCATTTATTGTTTGTTTCTATAGATTTGAATGACTATTGTGAGTATTGTACGAGTCTAAGAGGTATTTATCTGTTCGCAAACAACGACGTTATACAAATTTTATAAAAAAAAAAATTTGTGATATAAATTACAGGCACCATAAAATAAAGGCAAATAAAAAAAAGGCAAATAGGTAAATTATAGGCATTATTATTATTTTATGGGTTTACTTCTTTAAAACCATACTGGAGGGGAAGATAGAGGGGAAGAGAGGCAGAGGAAGATCTAGACAGAGTTATCTAGCCCAAGTGAAGGAAAAGGTTGATGTCGTGTCGTATCAGGAAATCAAGACACTAGCTGAAAATAGACAGGATTGGCGAATACTCCACCGACAAGAGCGTAGCTCTTAAATAAGATGATGATGAAATTATAGGCACAATATGAACAAGTCAATTCGAAGCATGACGTGAATGCCGAAAAACAACCGAGTTTAAAAATTTAACAACAGCTTTGATTCAGTCCCAACTTCTGCGAAATTTGTAACTCAACTCACGAAAAAAATTATGAATAAGCTCATTGACTGCTACACAACACTGACTCTTATTTAAAATCGACTCTGAATGGTGGAACTAAACCCGTGAAATACTCAAACTGTATACCTACCTACTTATAACAAGTCAGCGTCTTCCATTACTCCTTAACCTTCAATTCCCGACACGCTCCGAAGGTTATAGGTATCGGTGTTTTTATTAACCATTACAAAATGAATACACGCCTCTTTATTGTGAGTCCGTCCGGTAAGTGGTTCTCACATAAATTGCTTAAGTGAATCGCAAAACAAAACGAAATTACTTAAGTTACATCGTTATCAAATTGAATTTCAGCTTTCAAGCCATTTGCCATAAAGATGCAAAAGTTATAGTGTATCGTATAACCTATAACTGTTTATGATAGAGAAATTCGAAATAGTTACAAGTAGGATATGTAACCGAACCAAACACGATCATACTAGAGCGGTTGAAGTACCGGTGATTATATGACCATTATCTAGCTTATTTCAAAATAGAAATGTATTGCGATAACAAGCTAATATGGAGAACAATAGAGTCGATTGGCCGACTAACATTTATCTAACGGGTAACTATTTGGGCAAACATTCCAATAAACATATGCAATAACTGGCTTATTGGTTAACCCATTCAGAATTATGAGGCCAATTAGAGACAAATAGCTATTAAATGGTTTATATTACAACATAGAAGTGATTTCATGAAAGTATACAGGGTGTAAAATTTAATGGGACATTTACTTAATGGGGTGCATCAGACCATCAAACTGAACAACGATTACTATGGGACAAACACTGAAAAAAAAATCAGTTGTCCCATACAAAACTGCAAACATAACACGACTGAAATGTATGGGACAGCAGATTCTTTTTTCGCGATTTCGATGTTGGTCCCATAGAGAAAGTTGTTCAATTTGATGGTATGATCATTCCCTTAGAAAAGTATCAGCATATTAAGAAGGACCCTATCCTATATAAGTAATACTTATACTATATTTCCTCTAACGGAGGAATTATGCGATCTCCCTCATAATCATAACGTTGTAATTAAAACCAACAAAATGATTGCAGACATCTACTGAATAAATCATTTCTACAAGTTCGCTAATTAATCGCAGGATGTAATTTGAATTTAATTGCTAACTATACTTAATAGGTATATCGTATTGTGGTTTTACGTAATAACGAAGCTTCAACACAAAAATATATACATTAATTTAATAAACGTGATTAAAAACGTCAAATGCTCGATGATCTCAGCAGAGCCTCCGAACGAGTTGGTCTGAAAATGAACATGGACAAGACGAAGATCATGTCAAATGACCATGTTGTGCCCACTCCTGTAATGATTGGAAACTCTGCGCTCGAAGTTGTTGACCATTATGTTTACCTGGGACAAACTATTCAGTTAGGTAAGTCCAACTTCGAGAAAGAGATCAACCGTCGAATCCAACTCGGCTGGGCAGCGTTCGGGAAGCTACGTAGTATCTTCACGTCCCAAATACCGCAGTGTCTTAAAACGAAAGTCTTCGATCAGTGTGTGTTGCCAGTGATGACATATGGAACAGAGACGTGGTCGTTCACTCAAGGCCTCATAAAAAGGCTGAAAGTCACCCAAAGGGCAATGGAGAGGGCTATGCTCGGAGTTTCCCTGCGAGATCGAATCAGAAATGAAGAGATCCGCAGAAGAACCAGGGTAACTGACATAGCCCAAAGAGTTGCTAAACTTAAGTGGCAGTGGGCGGGGCACATTGCTCGCAGAACCGATGGCCGTTGGGGCCGAAAAGTTCTCGAGTGGCGACCGCGTACCGGAAAGCGCAGCGTGGGTAGGCCCCTCACACGGTGGACCGACGACCTGGTGAAGGCGGCGGGAAAACGTTGGATGAGGGCAGCGCAGGACCGGTCGTTATGGCGATCCTTGGGGGAGGCCTATGTCCAGCAGTGGACGTCCATCGGCTGAGATGATGATGATAATGATGATAATTAAAAACTTGTCCCAAAAACCAGTCTCCTCATCTCATTTCAAATGAAACTCTAACAATTATATTGCAGGTATAGTTGACTTCTTCTTGTACTTACATTATGTTAAATGTTCACATGCTTGCTTGGAACTAAGTATTTTGTTTACAGTTTTTGAGAGTTACGCGGCTTTATTTTAAACTGTATAAACCTATGTTTATACATGGTAAATTTTATATCATCCCGAAAAACTTCACCGTCAAACTGAACAACTTCTATATCGTTAAAAAAACTGCTATTTTATACAAAACTGCAGTATTGTACTCGACTCAGATGTATATGGGATACCTAGCTGTATTTTTTTCGTGATTTCGAAGTTGGCTCCATAGCACAGAATAGGTAATAGTATATAGTTCCATAGTGAAAGTTTACAGTTTGTGGACCAGAATACATGTTGAAGTTTTGTGGGCATATATAAAATGTACCCTGAAAAGCTTAAAATAGAGTCTTCAAATGGAACAATTGCTGCCGCTGACAAAGTGGAATTCATAAATTCTAGATATCTCAATGAAACAATAATATAACGATTCGTCCGTTCGATAGCCTCTCGTTGTATAATGTAATACATATTAATAATAATGTTTCACGTTTATATGAATTGATATGCGACCTTCTTAATTCGGCGGCATGCACACTGACCTCGTACGATTATAGTAGAGTGGTTAGACTGAATAGTAAATTCTTAGTTTGATACTGTATTCATATCAGAAGCCGATACGCTAACGATACCATTACTTATATTAAAGGGTAAAATTGAAATCGGAAATCTATAGATTTTTTTTATTGAATCTTTTTACGTGATTCTGATTGTATGGTTACACAACCACGGGCATCACCTAATAATAGGTTCGCCGTGTATACAGGGTGTAGCAAAACACTCTAGTAATACTTAAAGGGGTCCTTCAATAGCCCTCAAACTGAACAACTTTTACTATAGGTGCTCCCATAGTAAAAGTTGTTCAGTTTGAGGGAATCTGAAATAAAAAAAATTACATTTGCTGTTCCATACCAAACTGCAATGCTCTGTTTGTGCCCTATTCAAGCAAATAAAATAATTTCATTACATTTTAGTGTTTGTGTTAAATCTAATGAAATTACACTAGTTACTATTAGACAGTAACCACTACTTTATTAGCAAAAAAATTGAATTGCTCTTATACAATTCACAAATATTCGTATTTAAAGAACATATTTAAAGATGCCATATTTAATAGTCATGGCAAGATTTTGTGAGATAACTAATAAAATAGATCAGATCATAGCATATATACATACGTACGTGATCTGCCAATATTTACCCAGCATAATGGAACTATAGAAAGTATTTTGTTTGTAAACATAGAGACTCTGTAAATACAAACTGACCCACATAGTTGGAGTCACCTTCTTGGTTAGATGCAAGCGAAAACAAGCCTTAATGGCTCACGATAAATGCAATTCAGATGTTAGGAATTCGCTTGATGTCAGCAAACAGGTTTCATTATGCGCGATACCTGTTTGCTTGACATTTAGTGGATAGCAATCACAATCATTTATCGTAAAGTGAGAATGCCTTAGGGTCATAAAGATAACACAGGCGAGAAACGTGTTTTGAGAGGCGATGGGTAAACGTTTCCTTGGATATAACTTAGCATACATAATCTCACGACCACAATCCCATTCGGAGTGATCAAAAATTCTGCTACAACCATCAACTTTATTTTTAAGCGTGCATGTTGAAGCAATTGCTCCTCAATGATGGTGATCCTTAAGGATCACTTTTTCGCACTTAAAAAGCAGGATGGAATAATGTCTTAAGTGATGATAGGTGGCTAGCCTTTCGAGAAACACAATTTTTCCCCAAAACTTCAAGAAGTTTAGCTCTACAGTTCTGCGCGTACTTACAAAAATTTCGAAAAAACTTACTTTACTCTTATTCTTGGATTTTCTTGCAAACAATATGAAAATACACTTTCCTCCCACCTAGCCCTGTGATAATGTCTTAGTCGGCTTCTATACAACAGAATCACTGGTAGACATGGAGTGATTTATTCAGCTACACGACTGTGCAGGGGTAAAAGTTTCCTTGGATACAACATGAGGTTAAGTTTTTATTTAAAATTGCTTTATCTCGACTTAGTAACCATCTATCTCATTACGAACATCATCAGTCCATGTCCGCCCACTCATGTAGGCCTGTACGTTCTCACGCCACTTTTTACGCTGTGCTGATCTCGTCCGCTATCTTCCTTATTTCCTTCCAGACTGTCTTTTCTTACAACTTATAATTGCTTAGTGATAAAACCGCTAATTGTATCCTTTTTGAACTTTATACTTTTTTATTTGCAAATATAAAACAGTTCTGACTGACTGGTACTGAAACGTAGTAAATCAATGAAGATAAAACATGAAATTTGGAATAGTAACAGAGGATGTAGGGGAGCACTTGGGTGTTGAAGTCTTCCAAAATCTACGCGGACGAAGTCGCGGGCAAAAGCTAGTAGAATATATTATAAGTTTAGACAATCGTATCGCAATTTGTCTGATAGATAACGTAAATTAAATACAAACGATACACGATATTATATCTTGAGCTACAGATCTGTCCCTAGTTACTACTAGTTCAATAATATCCGTAGTGGATTTTACACTTAATTATCTTCAAAAATCTCCATAGTTAAGTATAACTTACAAAACCATCGCTTCTGTAAACCATTTCTGAACGCAATTAACATAAATCTTTCAAGCTTATTAAGGTGGCAACAGAATTAGCTTTTACAAACATAAAGACGCGTAATACAGGAAGCTTTACAGGTATTGCACGCAAATAAATACTTTCCCACACAAGGTGTCCTCTAACAGGACCCTTGTGCTTATAGCTTAAGCATGAATTTGGATCGTGTCGCAAGACTTGTGGAGTGGACTTGTAGACTTGTAACAATTTGCCCACAAATTGAATGGAGACATGGAATGGGCTGAGCATCGCGTGACGGAACTTGTGGTTAGCCGACAGCTAATATTAGCAAAATTGTTATGTTCAGGTTTGTTAATAAACGACAGTACACGTTTTTCAGAAGTTTGGAATACCTATATATCTAAGGAGAGAAAACTTACTTACCATGTAGGAATGTTTTTGTTGTAGGCAAAGTTTAGTTTTCGTCTCTATGAATCTAAAAATAAAGTATACAGGTAAATCTTATCATGGAATAATCAAATCCAAATATTTAAATGTCAGCTAAGAAGCTAAAATTTAAAAGTTTTAGGAATATTTTCAGGGGTAAATTCATTCTTTGTAAATGTTTCTACATAATATCTACCTCAATAAACTTTTACCTTACGGAATCATAATAAATAGGTACAGATATGGCATTCTTTATTTTCTTTTAGACTAGCAAACTAAATTTTTGCGGCTCACAAGAATGTTGAGTTTGAGAAATCCATAGAAAATGGCAATGGCTACTTGCACCTATTGACCCAAATGTATTTACTGCTGATTTTATTTTCGTGATTTCGATGTTGGTCCCCTAGGAAAAATTGTTCAGATTTATGGTCTGAAGAACCCGCTAAAGTATACATATAACGCATTTATGTTTAGACCATGTATGTAGAACGAACATAATTTGAAGAGTATGCACAGGAGTATGCGGTATTCTATGTATTAAACATAAACCATTATGTAATTATGTAGCAAGTCAGTAACATAGTAACTACGACCTTGTCAGTATTTATTTATAATTACACGCAGCTCATAGCTACGTCCCACGGGCTTATTTCATTGCAGTTATGTTATTCATAGTAAATTGTGCTCGGTTTTAATGATGGTGTCATTACTATTATAATAATAACTGATAAAATAAGAATGGATTCTACCAAATTAGTTTGTTTGCTCTGGCAACATCTGAGGTAAGGCTTTATTAATACGGAGATCAACTCAGATAATAGATTCATAAAAAAATGCAAGACTTTCAGATGAGGTAAATGTAATCAATCGATGGCTTAGGAAAAGACAAGTTACAATTGGAACGAGGAGATAAATGAGAAAAGTTGTACCTGTTCAATTTCCTGTTAGAAGATTTTGTAGGAAAAGCGTGAGATAAACAAACGTACCGGTGGCATCACGTATCGAGGAGCTAAGTATGTATGAAAATTCGGTAAATGGATTTTTTTTACTCACATTTAGAAAATTTTTCTTGAGCCAGTGGTTTTTTTTAAATATTCTGTTTTTTTATTGGAGCTTTTAACCCTGAGGTTATAAGTGGTTAGTACGCTTTTTATCAATTCGTGTTCATAAATAAAATTGTATAGATACATCCTGTTCAGTATCCCATTACTGGGTAAAGCCTAGCTGTCCTCCCTTTATCCAAACATGTCTGCCATGTGCAATTGTTCGACATCTGACATCAATAGAGTTCAAATGTAGGTATGCCTTGAAGCCCCATTCTTCTGCTTCGCTTCTATCTTAACGCCGACAAATTATATCTATTTTATACCTAGGTACTCAGTTGAAATATTTACTCCTCCATGAAAAACCCACATCTTTTTGTCTCTAAGTTTTATTGATTTTGCCTTCACCTACCTAATTTCAATAATAATACCTTACTATTATGGAAGGCGTAAGCTGCTAGCTGATTACTTGCTTTCGGCTAAATTAACAAATCAAATTCTTTTCCCTTATTGAAATCCGTAGGTAGATACGATACTATATTATTATACATCCATAACAGCAGTTAACATAAAAGATACTATTGCTATTAACGTGTCCACGAAGTATAACGGTACAAGATATTCGATAAAGCCAACCGTTATCATTTCCTCTCTGAATGGTAAAGTTGCGGAGATATTAACAGTTATAGAAATGTACAAGAGTATGTACATCATAACATTGCTATTAGAATATTGTAAAGACTCGCGGATATTACAGCATTATATCCGAGACATGATTATGATGAAGCTCTTCATAAGCTTTATAGAGTTGAGCATTTTTCCACGCAACGCTTTTTTAGTCATAGCACAAGCTATTTCTAAGCGTAGGGATATCTTTGAGATATCGCCGTGTTTCTGAGATCAATCAGTGTCCCCGAATCAGTGTTTCGACGTGGTGGCGCATGGCGTTGCAGTTGCTACGTCGTTTCAGTGCAGTTGCTAAATCGCCTATGCTCAAAAATAACTTGTGTTATATATGATAATAATGGCTCTAATAGCTTCGCGTAGGCATCGCGGCGGAGCTTAATCCTTCCATACTTAAATGTTTTGCTTAAATGTATGAACACGACGCGACGCTCGCTGGAAGCGGTACGTGGGAAAATCTTACATACTAACAAAAATCAAATTTAAAAAAATTCACCTATAAAACATACTTAAAATGTGATATACGGAGGTAGAATCGAAGTTGTAGATATCTCGCAAACAATTTATTGGGTTGTTTTGAGCATGGCATTTAAATTGACCTCTACATATTTATAAAAATAAATAAATGCCTAAGTTTAACTGATACAGCTGACATTTAAAATGTTAATTAACACAAAAATATTCTTTTTTATTATTATACCAATGGCTACGTTAAAAGATTTAAAACTTAAATATGCAGATAGAGCACCTTTTATGCACAAATAGGGCTGCCTCTTGCCACCTGTCCAGGATTTATGAAGTCTCGATTTATCAATTTCTTTTTTTAACGTTGGAACGGGTTTTCAGCACCTTGCTTGTTTGTTATCTTCATGAGAAAACTGACGATTCGAATCTGTCAAATCTGTCCTTAAATTAAATATTTTGTTTTTCCCATTAGTGTAATCAAACCACGCAGTTTAACTCATTATAATAACTTTATGGTTTAAAGAAAGCGAGAAAGATCGCGATAAAAGAATCACACCCGACATCATCCTAAAACCCTAACCACAGCATACAAAAGATTACGTATCTTCGCATAGTAAAGATACTCCGTTTACCTCACCCCCTCTCGGGGTACGGGAGGTGGATGACAGTAAGCAGTGGTTTATTCCTCTCTCACTCGCACTAACTCAGCTCATGCGTGCTAACTGAGAAAAACTGACCACCCCGAAAGGTTTACCCCCATTAGGTCGCAAAATTAAGTACCTATGTAACAACAACTAGACCTGCTAACCTTTTAAGTATGTTACGAAACACCAATTAAAGTTTCTCAAGTAAATCGTACTGCTTAATTTCCATCACGTTTTTTATTAAGTGTGTCAAGTCAAGTCGGAATGTATGGGAGTGGCTGGTTCGGCTAACCGCTAACAACCTTTAAGTGTTGGCTCACGAATAGTCCAACATTTTCGGTTATCATTACAACACGCATTGGAAATAATAATGTATTTGCCCAAGAAATAATAAATTGTTGGAAAAATATAAAACTACATAGTAATGGAGCTTACTAAACAATTTCTTTTCAGGTTTTTCTCAATCTCATGCTATAGATTCTAAAGTAAACCATAAATGCCGAATTACATACTGAATTACATTACATGGTATACAAATACAAATATCTTTATTAACAAAAGAGAAATTCAGTAGGTACACAAGATACAATGGACCCCGCATGCGGCAAGCCAGAATCTCGGGATATCGGTATAACTTCGTGACTTTAGAAATGACGAGCTTTTACCCGCGACTTCGTCTGCATAAATTATATACCAGATTTTAAGTCAGATGATAAGCTATCAAACAAAAAAAGTTTCATCAAAATCGGTTCAGTGGTTTTTGCTTGATACTCGAACAAACAAACACCCAAACAAACAAACAAACAAACAAACAGACAGACAAAAAATCCAAAAATTGGTGATTTGGAATCAGGGACATCTAAAAATCATATCGTAATTAATTTTTTGTAAATATCTTCAATGTACAGACACACTTGTGTTACAGTTTTATAATAGTTTAGAATATATTATAGAATAGAAATGTCGGACTATATAGATTCTATAGCATCAAATTAGTGTAGTGTGATTTGTACCAAATGTGTCAAAAGACGCGTTATGGAAAACAGGAGAGCTGCTAAAATTATCTTTACAATTAATACCTACCTATACTCGTTTGTCATCTACAGGAAACAAAAAATTTTGCCTAATCCAAAGGATACCAAATTACGATTACAATGTTAGGAATTTTCGGAGCCAAATTAACGTTATAAGATAAATATCTTATAAACTGCAGATAAAATACTTGCGGTGTTCATTAATTACTGGAGTTTTAATTGCCAAAGATTACTCACTTTTAATAAACGATTGCTGGCTGAGGTCAAACTAATTGCAAAGATAAATTGGTTGAATTCACTTCGCAGTTACCGTAACATACCGTTTATTGTATAATTGGCTTACGAAAAACAAACGAAGCATGCATTTCTGATCAAGAGAAGCATGCGATTATGGTCATCTTTGACCTGGGCCTCAATTGCCCTAAGTTTGAACGATACTACCAAAACAAAACCACAACCAAAAACGTTACGTTATGCACAATTCGCATCGCGCAAATTATATTATCGGTAACGATTTAGCTTTATTTCGGAAGATACGTTGTCGTAACGTTTGATGTCCGTTCGATCGAATTTTCTGTATTGTGCGATTTAACCGTTCAGAAAAAAATAAAACCAAATCTAAACCAAAACTAAACCAAAACCAAAACCAAACCAAAACCGTATAAAATTGCGCAATTGAGGCCCTGATTAGTAATTTGTTCTATTTTGGAATTGCAGACCTTTATACTGATTCGTTTAAGGTGATGCCAAAAAAACTTAACGTATTTATTAACAACTAGTTATACGTACGGGCGAGATTTATATGGCAATATAATTAAACTTGCTGAAAGTGTAACTACGTGGAAGAAGCCGCTGACAAAATCTGGTATTACTCGAAAAAATGATAAAGCCTAGAAAAACTCACGACCATTATACCTTTCGTCTCGACAGAAACTTTGCACCAACTACAAACTATACGAGGCTCACTTTACACTTTCAATATAAAACTTACTATCAAAATACCTCAACCATCACTCCAATATACTTAAATCAATACCATAATATTCTTTTAAACACCTCCGTAACAATGAATGGAACATAAATCTAATGTTAGGTCGACCGACTCGACCTAGCCTTCTAGCAAATAAAAGCTGCCATTTTCACGCTTTCCTTGCTCCGAGGCCTTTATTTAATACGAGCTCAAGTACCCTATAATCGTTTAACTGGACAATTGAACGTGCATTGTTCTAATTGAATTATAAGTAGCACTTGACGTTTCACATGGAAATAATGATATTCTATGCTTTACGAGGAAAGCGCAAGTTTTATAAAACGCAGATTTCTAAAAAGTTTCAAACTAAACTACCATTATGATAAGTTTCATGATGTCAACTCAAGATTGATTGAGAATAAAACACTAGGTACTTACAGGGTCCTTCTAACTAAACTAATGCACAATATTTTAAGGGGATATTAAATAATATGGTCAGACCATGAAACCATAAAGAAATGGTCTTTGATGAAAATAAACATCGTTGTTTATTGGGAGTAAAAAATTAATGGAAAAATGTGCTGTTTTGTATGGAACTGCAGACGTTTTTAGAGAGATCCCCCTTTATTAATATGTACGAAGAATCTCAGATACGCTGTATCAGGAAGGCGAGATGAAACCAGGATATTTTCGTGATTTTTTTTATATCAATTTGATATTAAATAATATTTATTTAAAACACATCGTATTCTCATTCATCTTCGGGATTTTATAAACTAGAGTTTTCCACTACAACACACGGAAATTACCTTGGCACGCATAATATCACTATCAGATAGGTATTGTGGTGATGTGCATACTGCACCTTGCTTGGCTGCGAGAGGTATTGAAGACGAAACACACTTGATATCTTGTAGACGAGTATATTTTCTTTTAGATAAAATTACAATAATACAATGCGTCCGTCTCTCGTTAATACCCGGGATAGAATAAAAACCTATCGCTTTGCTTATTTTACTATTTAACGGCGATGTGTTCCTAATTCAATCTAGCACAGTGGCCAGTGTTAAACCCCGTGATATACCATCTAAAACGTACCATCTCTACATCATCCCCCCCTACTACTAATTAGGAACACATAGCCTTTATTTTACTGATTCTATACATTGCTAACCCTACCTGCCTAACCTATGTTAGTGCGACTACCTAGGTGGGAATAACTTAAACTAAGCTATGCATGGGCGCCGGCCCAGCTACTGCTAGTAGCTGACATCCGGTGACCGGGGGCTATGTCCGTGGCCTTCATAACAATGACCCCTTAGCTACCCTGTCAGAAACGAACACCCCCAAAACAGACAGGCTACCCCCCGCTAGCCCCCTAGTCACGTGGGATGCCCCGGGGCTCCAAAAACCCACCCAAAAGGGAGCCCCGTGGACCCCGACCCCCATGCGACTAACTGGGCCTAACCCTATGGGACATCTGTGACCACATTGACGTAACACCCAGATTGACCGGTCAATGTGCCCGCACTCCCATTCCTGTCTTTACATTCTAATTAATCTCTATATAATATTAATTCCCTACGCTATAACCTTCTTTTCAAATTAACCTTACCAGAGAGAAGAGACCAACATATGTCAGCCACCCCCCTTTAACTTGGCATCCCTAGGGGTGCGTCAAATTGACAACCTCTCATAGGTGGGCCTCCACTCCCATGGTGTTATCTAATTTGACCGCCAGTAGGACTCGAGGTTTTCAAAAGTCACGGGCAGCCAGTCCCTTCTATAAACTCAAAACCATACTACCACTCGAGCATCCTGACCCGACCAGCCATCGGATCAGCATCCTCGGGCAGGAGAGACCTGCCACCATCGGTGGACCTTCCAAAGACTATGTCTTTTAAGGAAGTGTCTCCCCCCCCCAATAAAACACGGACGATAAATCTTTTATTACAAACCCTCACTGACTACACCCTTATAAATAGACCACACTAAAATAATAAATATGGGGGCCGTTCTTCATCGGACGCCCCGTTGTGGTCTTCGATCTTGAGGCGCCAGCTTCTCCTGGGCCTCTCACCTTGACTGCCCCTTCGGCTGCTTTGCGAGTCCTTGCTGGCGTTCTCCGGCATTACATGCAATCCAAAAATTCTCATTAATAAACAACTCTTTCTTTCCAAGCAATAATAATGAAGCTAACCGGCATCGATATACAAACTCTGTAGACATGGAGTAACAATATACAACTGAATAATAGTAACCTCTTTGATATTGTACACTAACCAACTCTATGCTCAAACTAAGTCAACGATAACAAATTCGAAAAGTTTTCACTCTGGCACATGTCACATCTTTCGAAACACAACTTCGTGACCTTGAATGATGTCATTTTTTCAATGAAATATTTGTCACAAACGAAAAATAGCGAACAAGCTACAAAAATAAATAAACTATAAATTCACAAAATACAACTAGCTATAAATGAAAAACGCTGCTACAATATCTGTATGATTATAGTGTAAATATGGGTAGCACAAACCTATTCCCTTCCCCTAGAAAGAAAACTTACGAGCCTCACGAGAAAATTTTCCTCGGACTTTCTTCTCTACACGCCCAGGCATCTCCTTTTACTCAATTTCTTCTCCGATCCACTAACATCCTTATGGAGAGGTTGAGGATCACACTCAATCGACTTACACTCCTAGAGGAAAGTTCCAGCCAAACATCCACACTAAAATAAAAATGCATAGCCAAACCTGTGTGAGGTCGACGTGGCTGGTGCTACGCACACTTACATTCGTATAGTTGCTCCATCTAAAAACAGCGCCTAGGAAACAATACAAGATTATAAAATGACAAAAACACTGCGATCTCAATATTGGGTCGTTCGAAGTTCGTGTCCTTGGCTCCGTCGCTCCGGAATCTCCCCCTTCTTCGTGTTCATTGCGTCCGCATGCATTGCGCGACCTTTATTCCCCTTTCTGACGTGAGCTGTGTGACTATAAAATCCCATACATCGTGTCCCCCTCATTAGAATACGAACACCACTTAACTTTACTAGAATTCCTGCTTCTCTATCCCTGAATCTGCCCTGTCCGTCTGCAAACGCTGCACCATCTTCGGGGACTCGCCTTTGGACGTCCTCTACTCGTCTTCTAATCTTCTTTTAATCTTTTTGCTTTCCCGTTTCTATTTTCCTTCTTCTCTTTATTGGTTATTTCTCCCTTTTTCCGTACTCGGGAATCTTTACTTCCGCCGCTACGGGCGAAACCCGCTAACTCCACCATGTGGTGATGTGCATACTGCACCTTGCTTGGCTGCGAGAGGTATTGAAGACGAAACACACTTGATATCTTGTAGACGAGTATATTTTCTTTTAGATAAAATTACAATAATACAATGCGTCCGTCTCTCGTTAATACCCGGGATAGAATAAAAACCTATCGCTTTGCTTATTTTACTATTTAACGGCGATGTGTTCCTAATTCAATCTAGCACAGTGGCCAGTGTTAAACCCCGTGATATACCATCTAAAACGTACCATCTCTACAGTATCTACCGGATGGTCGGCAGCAAGTCGGCAGCATAAATAAATGAATACATTTTACACTTTGTCATATTTATTCGGTACTAACATTTTAATTTTATTGAATCTATCACTAAATATATTCAATGTCTTAGTAATATTTGAGGAAGATTTAATAGTTAATTTGCCGACTGTTCGTAGTAAGTTAGAGAGTACAGAGCAACGACCTTCAGAGGTGACCGTCCTCCAGCCAGTGGGCGGAACCACCGAAGAATGAGAGGAAATGAGGCCAGATGTTCAATGGTACATAATAATATGCTTGTAACTGAGATTCGTATGAAGAGGCAGCTTGCGAATCCGATTTGAAATTTTCTCGACTAGATGATGAAAATGTTAAAATAATAACAGATATTTGTATTTGGGGTGCAATAATCAGTGAGGATCTCCTCACTGATTATTACACCCCAAATACAAAAGTTTAAAACTGTACTGATCTCAGTACAGTTTTAAACTTTTAATAGGTAGTAATTAATTCGCTGTTTATAATCACATTTTACTGACTTCACAATACATAAGTAGAGATTTTTCATCCTACAGCGCCAGCGATCGGAATATAAGAATTCTTATAGGCTGGTGAACACTAACTCTCACACTGCTCATACTCATGATGGTAACGACAGCATCATATCTAAACATGTTTAATCTAAATACTTTTTAGTGCAAGCCTGTCGGGTTCCTAACTTTACCAACTCATGCCGAGTTTAAAATATATCTAGAGCTACCTAGGTAGGAAATTAAACCTAGATGGGTCGGTCATAACTTTACGAATACAAATGAAGGTCTCTCAAAAATATATTTATAAATATTTACTGTAAAAATAAAGAGAAATAATTTTAGTATGCACAACATTATGTAGATTTCATTTAACTAAATTATTTACCATTAGATAGTGCTGCCTTGTTTTTGTGGTAAGTATCAAATTTTGTCCGGTAATTAGGAGACAGATGTTGAAAATGGAATCTATATGACCAGTCAATTATCAGATTTATCAGGTTAGTAGGTGGCATAGTTACTTAAAATGTGTAAATGTATCATTCGAATCTAATATGGTTATTTAGAGCAGTATTAAACAGGTGGTAACCAAATTATACTTAGTAAAGGTAAAATATAGCAAAGCCAATAGGTTTATGCAAAGCAAAGCTAATAGGTATGTTTATTTATTAGGTAAGTAGGTATATTATATGATAGGTACATAATGTATATATAATAAATATAAATATGTATAATAAAAATATCATCTTGTTTATATTCCATTATGTTGGGTCTAATTAAAATATAATAATTTCAGAGTTACCTCGAAATCCTTCAAACAATCAATTTGTCTTGTCTCAGCTCTACCTCTCCTCCTTTACAACCTTTGTTTTTTCATTAATAATGTTGGATGTACCTTTAGGTAAAAAAGTTCTTTATTTTGAATGAATGAATAACTGATTTTTTTTTTCTATTCCAGCTATGATTTTAATAGAAAACTTGTTCAATTTGATGATTGTAATCGCACCCTTTTTACTTGTGGCCCTCATAAACAATCAGGATTCTGGACGAAAAGACAAAGCTTATAATGGTTCGAAAACAAATTCAATCTTTTGTTATCAGATTCGTTCCCAGAGACAGTAAATCATGTGATATCTCATGGGAAAAAGCATCGCGGCACAGTTTGCAAAAATTTTCAATTATAGATTGTTCGACTTTCTCTTTACTCTATTTCATTTCATGGTGTAGATTTCATTTGCTGTCATCTTAATTACAATAATAACTTTTTGTGGTCTAAGATTAACATTAAAATCACAGTGTTACCTACCTTCGTGATGCTACAATCATAAAATACCGTTTTAAAATTAAAGTTAAACATTGCAATCTAACGGTAACCTCTCAATTATTATTATAACTAAATAATAAAAAAATTGGTAGGTACTTGTTACTAGTGATACCTATGGTATTTTAATGTACTAAATAATTTAAAACAGATAATAGGCAGGTACTTATTAATAATGATACCTACAATGTACCTCAAGTTACGATATTTTTACTAATGTGCTAAAGGTACGTAAGTTATAGACTCCCACTGCAGGGCAAATGCCTGCGAAAATTCTCACGAATAAGGGTAATAGGAAGTGGGCCATAAAGCACAAGACAGAGCTATAGTGTGATAATATTTATTTATTTTAAACATTATAATTATGACCTAATCTAGTAACATTCACAGTATGGAACTAAAAACATAGATAATATAACCGCGTATTGTAGCTGAATGAGATGAATAGGTGGGTGAAGCTCCTGCTATTAGCAGCGGAGCGGAAACTGTAGGCTGAATAGAAACACTGCTCACGTGTGCTATTCATGGATAGTAACATTCATCAGTATAATAAGAAGATAAACAAATGTACGTATGATGATTAAAGTCTGAGGGTGTTAAATTCGAATCACGAATAAATTAGGTTAATGTAGAGGTCATCTACCTAAAAACCTAAAGGACGACCTAAAAAAAGTAGCGGGGAGCGACTGGATGAGAAAGGCCGAGGACAGGGTTTTGTGGCGCGCCTTAGGAGAGGCCTATGTTCAGCAGTGGACGATGATAGGCTGATGATGATGATGAGAGGTCATCTGTAGCTGGAGTTTTAAGTATTCTAGCGTATCGTCTACCTGTGAATGGTATTTCAGGTTGAAAATTGTTAGTTCCGTTTAGGATGAAAGAGGCATTCGATATGGCGAAACAAATATACATTATAAGAGAGTCTGGCCGACTGGCTGGTTAGAGTAACTAAATCCTATGGTGGCAGCCATAACACGATCGATCCAGGAGGGCGACCGCGCTAATTTGAAACACCCAAGTTCAATCCTAATCCAATTTCAATTCTAATCACATTGCAATACAATTACTATTCAACTGTGCTGAATTCCGCATCGTGCTAATCTGTCAAAACGGCTCTAACGGCTGTCAAATGAATAGCGCAATACCGAATGTGTTAAAAGTTGTGGTTCGCACGCGGCCCAATTATGGTTTAGTTCTTTAGTTAACATTTATTTAGCGTGATTCCTGTCTAGATCACGATCCGCGGATCGATTATCTTGATCCAGATTGATCGTGTAACGTGTTGCACTGACTGATCGAGACGTCAGATCACGAATATCTTTTTTTTAGTGTTCCGTACCAAAATTGGAAAAACGGAACACTTATGGAATCAGCTCGGTGTCTGTCCGTCCGTCTGTCGTAGGCACTTTTCTCACAGACCGTAAGACAGGAAGTTGAAACTCGGTACAGATATAGAAATAGCTAGTCCAATATCATAAATGACTTTAAAAAAGCTAAATTTTTATATTGGGGGGCAATTTGGGGAGTAAGAAAGGATAAATAAAAAAAAATTCTACCCTATGGTATGAGATATCAATTAAAAGATTATGAAAATACGAGTCTAAAAATATACTTCTCAATTTTTTTTTAATTCGTCTCGAACCTCGGATCGTGTTCTGGACTGATCACTTCTGATAGTAGATATTCCCCATTCCATTTGATTCAGGAGGGTAAGGACGAGGCGCTGCATCAGAGTACATATGGGTTTGTTGTAATAATGTACATCATCGTCTTAATTAGGAGCTACGCTCTTGTCGGTGGAGTATTCGCCAATCCTGTCTCTTTTCCGCTAGTGCCTTAAGTTCTTGATACGACACGACATCAACCATTCTTTCACCAAACCAATATTACCTTTCTAGTGCTGATTTGACATTAAAAAATCATACTCCTGGAGTGCGATTTTTGAAACTCAAATCAGCAGTAGAAAGATGCGTATCTCCATACATTTTCAACTGCTGAGTTCATCGTATAATTCAAAAATCGCACTTCCTGAGCTAGTTAACTCTATCTAGGTCTTTCTCTGCCTTCTTAATCATCATAATAATGCACCTACTGTTACCTAAAATAACTAATGCAATTTTTCTTTTATTTTCATACTATCAGTTTAAAATAACAATGTGCATGACCTCGCTCGCAAATGTGACGTCACTTAATCATACGAACTTCACTCGAGTCATTCAAATGGTTGTTTCCTTTGCATAGAGTCTACATTCCTTTACAACAGAGTGAAGTTATCCAACGGCCCTTCAAGGTCATGCACATTGTTATTTTAAACTGATAGTAGTAAAAGTAGATAATCTGACAAACTTATAAGCTCTGATCTGACAAACACGTATTCGTAGGTATACGTATACAATACGTATTTCTGAACTTTCGAATCGAATAAACGACACCCACTCCTAAAATACTCAAATCGGATGAACTTTGTCGTAAACACTGTGACGTAATCAATTACTTTCCATTTCCTAGTATATTATTTTTGTTATGATGCGATCAATATGTCAACGATTCCCATTTTAAGCTTGTGAAAGTGTGTGCTAATTGCTTTGATTATATAAAACTGTTCAAATACACCTCTGGCACCTCTGTCAATCATTCTAAAAATCTTAACAGTTTAACATGGCCTTTGAAATGGCCTATGGAAGAATTTTACAATGTGGTACTCCACATTGTAAAATTCTTCCATACATCTTCAAAATATAAATAAGAAACCATTCACAGTGTAGTAATTCTAGATGGAATGGCAACAATAGAGGTCTCACTTCAGGAAAAAGATTAATCGATCAATAAAAATGTTGATTTATGTGACGATGTCCAAGATATTTATTTATTTTATTTACTGTACGAAATCCATAAACGAATGTTATTTTAATAGGTAACTTTTTGGAAATAAGCAAAGTTTTGTTCTAATTTATTTATTAATTTAAAATTAGGACCAAGTATTGGTCCTTGATGTAAACAATATAGGTAGGTACTCGTATAATTTTTTGTTTTTCAATGTTATTCCCTATCGAAATGACTTGGTTATTGTTCTAAAAAATGCATGGATAGAACTCAATCGATCCCTTCTATTTATCTTCTTATTATTTAATAACAATATGAATAAACGATAACAAATAATATAGAATCTTCGTTAGAAAAGTTAAATCGTATCTCAGGCAATCTGATGGGTCAACAGTACCCAGTGCCAAGGAAGGTAATTGATTTCAAATTACAACTATCACCCTCATTGTTCAATCACTTCATTTAACATCTTCACGCCACATCGGTTGACTCTTTCTAATGCCCCTCTAACATACAAATTAGACACACATAACAACGAATAGGTACCTATAGAATGACCAGTAGAAAAGTCGCGGGTCCTTCACTTTCGCGACTTTCACTTGGACGGCCGCGACGCTGCGCTCGCTGGCGCACCTATCGACCCGAACACAAACAATAGACAGTTAGTATGTTACGACATTATCGTAACGACATACGTCATTATACGCTTTATAATCAACACTATAATAGTCTCCTATTTTATAGTACAATCTATACTCTGCATCGTAAGTACAATATAATTAGCGTGCATTACATAATGAGAAAGACAATAAAATTACAAACTATCCTTATTAAGAACGTAGTAAAATGCCTATCTCTTTTACACGTCTGCCTAATTCTTGCTTTCGCTCAAAGCATTTCACTTTTGCTAAGTATCCATTAACATCTAATTTGGAAATTATAAATTAAAAAAAGTCTAATATTAAAGTCACGGTCAGTTAACACACTGTATTTGTTCACACATTAGGTAATTGAATAATTGCGTATTCACTGCATTCTTTTTTGGGTGAAATAAAATTCCGCATTACAAAGTCAAATGGGGTAGAATGTGGCTTGCACCAAAAAGAGGCAATTCCTCTGAGCCAAGGAGTGCGATTTTTGAATCTCATTCGCTGTGTTCAGCAGTTGAAAATGTCAAAATTACCATCTTACTACTGCTGATTTCATTTTCAAAAATCATACTTCAGGAGTGCGATTTTTTAAAGTCAAATGAGCAGTAGAAAGATACGTATCTCCACATTAATTTTGCTGCTGAACTCAGCGAATGAGATTCAAAAATCGCACTCCAGGAGAGCGATTTTTGAAAGTCGAATCAGCAGTAGAAAGATGCATATCTCCATAGTAATTTTTAAATATATTCAACTGCTGAAGTCAGCGAATGAGATTCAAAAATCGCACTCCAGGAATATAACTTTCACACTCACATTATATCACTTTAGAAATATCGTACGTTGCCATCAAAGCCAAATAGTACCTAGTTGATAAATTATATAATTTCTCTTCAGTAATAATTTCTTTGATTGGTACAAATAACTGTTCTATCGAAGAAAAAATATAAGTACTTACTTACCTATTATCGTTTCACAAAACATTATCGCAAAATTAAAATGCAATTGCATTTTAAGCTATTTTATCCGTGAGAAGGTAATCGATACTAGAAATTACTATGATGTTAGAAATTAAAGTCTAACCAAGCGATTGGAGGCTAAATTGTCAGGTAATAAAATAAGTGGAAAGTAAAAAGAAAGTTGTCAGAACACAACATAAATATTGAGAGTCATTGCAATGGATATGGTTATTACCTTTATTACTTTATCCATGGTTAAACATGGTTAAATCTAAACTCCATCGTATTTATATTTAGTGGTTCCGCTCACGTCTCTCACATTTGACATTTTTATCGTGATACTAAAAGACATTATAAAACAGGAAAAAAGTCTTTCAGACCCTTTAGCGCACGGAGGGTCTATAAATTTTACTTTATTACCAGAATACAAAACGAGCACTGTTCGCAATTTTTTTACAAAACGATCAAGTATATGATATCACAAATGCGTAATATACCTATCTATCGTGGCGTCTTCGGGAGTATTATTATTAGCCTATCATTAGGTTTCGTAGAGGTTCTCTTTCATCTTTCAGATTTTAGAAACAACGGAAATGGTTGCGTTTATTTTGCTCGTCAATTTATTTAGGAATCTATAACAATATTATTCTGAACAAAATTAGTTCAAACCTTCATTTTTGCACCGATTATCATTACCATTTTATTCCAGGGGTGGCCAAACTTTTCAAGAAAATGGTCTACATCGAATCTCAGATATACTTGGCGGTCTACTTTCAAAAATTATACTTCTGACATAATTATTCAATAAAAAATTTTTGTTTATTTTGATAGTGGATGTTTTTTCATAACTTACATCATAGAAAACGCTGATTCATAATCTACTTGTAATGTGGAAACCTGCCACTGTTTCCAAAACATGCAATTTCAAAAAATATGTCTTAGGTATCAATCAGAGTTTGAATATTATTTCCTCCTGGCACCATAACAGATTTAACTTCGACTTCTTCTACAGTTTCAAAACTCAAAAACAGTCTTTCGAATTCCACATGTTACACAGCTGAACTGTGTTTCAGCGATATTTCTGAATTTTAGGAATTTAAATTAGAATTTTACAAAATTACGCCATGATTTAAAAATTGATTCTTTCTTTCTTTAACATTTTTTGAACTCTTCGCGGGCTATACGTACCAAAAAACACGGCGCTGTCGACCGGTCGACCGCAGTCGACGTCTTGGCCACCCCTGTTTTATTCAATTCTAGTTTGTTAGCTGAATCTTGTGAATATAATAATGTTCAGTATCCTTCTTTCAGCAGGTAATTATCTTAATAATGAAGGATTAACCTGTCAGGGAAAATGCAACATTTTAAGCTTAATTATTTAATTACCAGACGTCTCCGGATGAGTAACTAACTCTTCACAAAGGTTTTTCAAGCGTTTTCAAAAGTGAAACTGCTTGTCATTTCAATTTAATACAAACCTTATTATACGCATTTAAAACTTTAATATTTGAAAAGTATTCTCATTGTTATTAGAAAAAATTAACGGAAATAGTACATATTATAACGAAATTAAAAGGAAAACTATCACGGCTAAGCAGGCTTTACAAGTTAAAGAGTTTTAGTCGACCATCTTAAAAAATGTACTTTTTAGACCTTATTTGCCGTTAAACCAAAAACCGTATCCCTTCTAAATCCGTATATTGTACGGGCAACTTATGGAACCATAATTTACCTGCGTATGATTATAAATAAATAAATAAATAAATAACGCTCACAGGCACATACATTGTAATGATCCCAAGAAAGCACTATTAATAGGCTGTTATAAAAGGTACTTAGGTATAAAACATATATTTTTTCAATGCTATATATCTAAAAATAGCTAATAGAAATGCATACAGTCACCCAAACAATAACACACGAATAACGATATACGGTTGTGAAACGGCGACGACGTGTACTGTTATATGGGTATCTATCGAGTAATGAGTGGGCTGAAATCACGCTCTTTGCATATCAATAACAGACAAGGCTTTTATACGTCCGTGGTATAAGGCGCAAAAGAGAGGCGGTTTCCTCATGGTACCTCTCCACCATAACAGTGCAAAGAAGCGAAGGAAACATCCACCAAGAGGAACTGCCTCCGTGGTCTAATGGTTAAAGAACATTGGCTCTCGACACGGAGGTCGTGGGTTCGATTCCCACGGGGGACATCTAGTGATGTGTCACTTTGTGTTTTTCACCTGATTGTCTGAAAAGAAAAATGATTCCATGCTTCGGATGGTACGTTAAGCCGTTGGTCCCGGCTACTATCTCTGGTGGTAGTAGTCGCTACATAAAAACCACGTCAGAGGCCGTAAGGCGGTCTGAAAAAACTCTGACACCGGGGCTCTGCCCACAAGAGGATCGTCAGGTTACAGATAACTGCTTTGCAAAGTACTGGTTGATAAGCAAGCAAAGCATTGAACTGTATTACCCAGTATTACCTAATCTGAAACCTGAAGCAGCTCGGTTAGATCTTTTTGCAACAAAAATAAAAGTTTTTAAGTATTTGAAGGGCTTTGTTTGAGCGCTTCACACAATAAAGAAGGCAATTTTTGTTTTGATAATTCTTCCAAAATATTAAATATTATACTCACCTACCTATTTTTTTAGTCTTTTTCAACTTTAAGGTTTTCTAATTTAGATCATCTTTAAATAGAAAATCATCTGCAACAGGAGTGCGATTTTTGAAACTCATTCGCTGAGCTCAGCAGTTGAAAATGTCAGCGAATGAGTTTCAAAAATCGCACTCCAGTTATGGTGCTCATAATCTATCAGGGCCTTAATTGCGGTATTTTATACGTTTTTACCGTTCGGACGGAACGTTTTTGGTTTTGGTTTAGTTTTGGTTTAGATTTGGTTTAGCTGATGTAAAAATGCTGTCGCGTTATTTTTTTCTGAACGGTTAAATCGCACAATACAGAAAATTCGATCGAACGGATATCAAACGTTACGCCAACGTATCTTCCGAAAAAAAGCTAAATCGTTACCGTTAATATAATTTGCGCGATACGAATTGTGCATAACGTAACGTTTTTGGTTGTGGTTCTGTTTTGGTAGTATCGTTCAAAATTAGCGCGATTGACCCCCAGGAATCTATTCAAAAACTTCACTAGGAGAGTTAGGTTGGTTAGGACATTGCAGGTTAAATCACCTGATTGTCTGAAAAGAAAAATGATTCCGTGCTTCGGATGGCACGTTAAGCCGTTGGTCCCGGCTACTATCTCTGGTGGTAGTAGTCGTTACATAAAAAACCACGTCAGAGGCCGTAAGGCGGTCTGAAAAAACTCTGACTCCAGGGCTCTGCCCACACGATAAGAGGACTAGGAGAGTATAAGCTTTCACTTTCAGCTGGAGTTCATAGAGTTTTATTAACTATGCCGGGGCCAGTTAGTTTTTGCAGACCGACCTCCGTAAACCCATATTAAGAAAACAAGCTAACCTGTCGCTATTGCCATTAATCACTTACACCATTCGAACGTATAAGCACTATCGTTGGGCAACGGTAATGTGGCTATATCGAAACGGTTTGAAACGCTTGGCTAGTGAGCCTGTAATAATTACATACACGCACCCGTAGATTAACTATTAACTGTAGACGAAAAGATTTGTATTGAGGACTTAAAAATGATCAAATAAAAGAAATAAGACAAAATTTATAAACTCCACCATAGAATTAGAATTCTTTCTTACACGCCAAAAACACGAGATAAATACAATAAATTGTAAATCGTAAAAATAATTAAAGAGGCTTTTTGATGTGTTTTTTGAACCGACAAGGAAGCTTAACGTGGATGTTCTGAAGTTTCAGAATATCTCTGACTACCCCCTCGGGGAATATAGTCGTGAGCATATGTATGTATGTGTGTGTAAGGAAGCTTAAATTACGTGCGTTAAAATAATAAAAAAAAACTCGCAACTAAGAAGAGATGTCTCCTAATACAACGGTCAATATACATATTATATTAATTATTTTATTTTATATTATTATATTAATTACTTACATAACTCCATATAATAAACTATACTGGCAAACAAGAGAACTAGACAATCTCTATGACATAACTTTATAAATGATTGACTATTTTGTTCTCATAAAACAATACAACACGATAGTTACAAAGTAAATATTAGTGGCTCACTTGAAATAAGTTACGTCTCTCATTCTTTCATGCCATTCTTCGGTCTAATAAAACAAATGATTGTCTATTGAGTGTTCTCATAAATAAAATGAAATATTGTGTTACTTTCTTGCTTTAGTTAGTACCCATAGACCTATTTTTTTTCCCTTTTGAGCGAAGTACCTAAAATGCACGATGCCACTGCTGCGTAACTACCTAAAACGCGAGATACCTGAAACTCGAAGTACCTAAAATGCACGATGCCTAAAAACTAAATTTGCCTACAATGCACTTTGACAACAATGTTTAATGCCTAAGAATCGAAATGCCTAAAATGAAGATTGCCTGCACAAGGTATGGTCGGCCAAATAATTGGTTTACACTTTTGACAACACTTCCCATGTACATAATTAATAGGTAATAATAGTTACACTATAGAAGCGAAACTCTCGCGACAGACGCGTTCAAGGTCACGTCAATGTTATGTTGGTTTAACCAACTAGTCAGTCAGGGCTTGCAACTCTGGCAAAAGTTAATCTGACAAACGATTAAATGGGTTAGTGATGTACATGTACATGAGGTGTCATTAGGGGTCCATTGGGGGATCATTAGGTGTCCATTAGGGTTCATTAGGGGTCCATTAGGGATCCATTAGAAGTAAATTATGGGTACATTAGGGGTCCATTGGGTGTTCATTGGGGGTACATTAGGTGTATTACACCTAACTGCTCCAACTTAAAGTTGGGGCAGTTTGGTGCACGTAGTGGATCGTTGGGGCAGCTAGGGGCAAGTCGAGGCAGTTTGAGACAAAGTTGGGTCATGTTGGGGCAAAGTTAGGCCAATGTTGGGGCAAAACTGGGGCAGAGTAAAGCCAACGTTGGGCAAAGTTAGGCCAACGTTGGGAAAAGTTGGGGCATGTTGGTGGAAAGGTTAGGCCAAAGTTGGAGCATGTTGGGGCAAAGTTGGGCCTATGTTGGGCAAAGTTGAAGCATGCTGGGGCAAAGATGGGGCAGTTGGGGCAAAGCTGGAGAAAGTCCGGTCAACGTTGGGCAAAGTTCGAGCTATGTTAGGCCAACATTGGCCAAATGTGGAGCTTGTTGGGGCAATGTTAGGCCAACGTTGGGCAAAGTTGGGGCATGATAGGGAAAAGCTAGGCCAACGTTGGGCAATTTGGGTCTAAGTTAGGCCAACGTTGGGCAAGTTGGGGCAAAGTTGGGAAATTGGAGGAAAGTTGGGGCATGTTGGGGAAAAGTTGGGGCAGTTTGGGCCAGTTCGGGCAAAGTTGAGCAAAGTTAGGTCATGATGTAAAAAAGTGGCATCATGCTTTGTAGGCATTTAACTAGCACCGGCATTATACTTTGTATGCATTTTGCTTCGTAGACATTAAAACTTTGTAGACATTAAAACTTTATAGGCATCCTGAGTTTTAGACATTGACTTTAGGCATTTTGCTTCATAGGCATGGTGCATTTTAGGTATTTCGCTCAAAAGGGTTTTTTTTCGCTTACGCTGGTAGACGTAATATCAGTGTAACCGCATATGAGATTTTGATAGCAATAGTCATAAAATCCTATACAATTTATATGAAGCTAGACGACTGATTCCGGAGTCAGACAGTTGTCGTAGTACAAAAAAGTGGTTACGTCGATAAGGACAGCAATAGGTAGCGATCTCCTTTTTCAACTAGAGCGAATTTGCTATGTGCATCTCTTCTTGAGTGAAAATGACAACACACGTGCTTCCTTCTAGTACCTTCTCTTTCTACGTTAGTAATATCCTGCAGCTTATCCAAAGCTGTCAAATTCAATGCAGACTCCATTAAATTTTTATACCCATATCCGTCTTCAGGATATAAGCTACCTCCCTGCCTTTCACCAAAATCGGTTCAGTCGTGATCGTGAGCTTGTTTGAATGTATTTAGTTATAAGACTCCTAAAAATATGAAAATTCACTGCATTGTATGTGGCTGTGTCAATTAGCCCCTGAAAAGAAATAGCTTACTAATAATATTCATAAGACCGATAAGACTTAACTAAGTCCTTTATTTCAGTCAACACCATCCTTTGTGAAATTGGTTTCTTGGCAAAGCACATAAGCTAAATCTAGTCTACGCAGTGAACTATTAAGAATCCTAAACGTCTGAATGTATCCCGAGCATCTCTAATCTCTAAACTATTATAAAACTGTAACAGAAGTGTGTCTGTACATTAAGGATATTTACAAAAAAAAATTACGATATGGGTTTTAGTTGTCCCTGATTCCAAATCACCAATTTTTGGATTTTTTGTCTGTCTGTTTGTTTGTTTGTTTGTTTGTTTGTATGTTTGTTTGTTTGGGTGTTTGTTTGTTCGAGTATCACGCAAAAACTACTGAACCGATTTTGATGAAACTTTTGTTTTTTGATAGCTTATCATCTGACTTAAAATCTGGTATATAATTTATGCGGACGAAGTCGCGGGTAAAAGCTCGTTTAGTTATAAAACGAACAGTAAAGGCGAGAATGTAGATCTGTACAGTTCAGCGAATAAACTAATTTTAACTCTGCATCCGATGTTCAGCCGTTTCAGCTGAGTTTATTGCTTAGTAACACTCGTTTTGATCTTCCTTTTGCACGATTTTACAGTGAGACATTTATACACGGCTTTATGTAACTGCACTATATTTGGGAAATAAGTATACAGAGTGTAAATATAAAATGCGTTACATACTTAAGGGGGTGCTTCACACCATCAAACTGAACAACTTTGACTTAGGAATTTCGGATTTTTCATTCATATCGTCGCTGTTTCATTGAAAACGTCAAACATTATTTTTTTCGCCATTTCCATTTCGGCTCCATAGTGTAAGTTCTTCAGTTTCATGGTGCAGCAACCCCTTTAACGCATTTAAGTTAACACCCTGTATTTGATCAAACGTAACAAAGTGATAAACTCTACAATTGTATCATTTCGAAATAAAAACCTACAGCTAGGAAGTGTTTCACAAAAGAAAATCTCTACTTTATCAGACAGATTGCATATTGCGACAGCACATTTTTCTCAATATGCGATTCGATTCAAGCACTCTCCTACCACGTACAAGTCCCTGATCTTGCTGTTATCACCACGGAACAAGAACAATAACCACACGGTGTGTTTTCTCCCACGTTTTTGTCCGTCACTACGTGTCGTGTCATATCGCGTAATGATAACGATCCATGTAAACGATCATTAGCTTCTTGCTATCATTAGTAGGCCGCTTATACTGCTTTTTTGTTCGGCGACGGATGCATTGTGATGTACTTGAATTGATTACGATGCATGATGATAGATATTAGCTATGATGGAGTGAAGCTGTCTTGAACATAAGTATCATTAGTATGGCTTAATAGGTAGTAGGTAGGTACGAGTAAGTATAATATTGTATTTGAATGGACAACATTTTAATTTATTAAAGGTACCTAAATTAGAAAACCCTTTGGATGTTATTCGTGTCTGTGTGTGATTATTATGTTATTCAAAGCTTATTTTCGGTATATAAAAATTATCAGATTTTTAGATCCATAATTTCTGGTCTTATTTGAGAAATAATGAAAAATGTAAAGACGTGGATTTCTTTGCCTGTCTGCCTTTGACTTTTTTTTTAATTTCGACAGACCATGAAACCTAACCTTTTCAGTAAATTCTAAATTAAATTAGAAAGAAATATCGATCAAAAAATTAATCGTAAAAAATAGGTACTTACCTCCTACCTATCTGTTATTTTTATATAAAAACGGTGGTTAAAAAAATTTAATGTTGTCCATTGGTGTTTCAGACTATCATACGAACAACTGTTACTGCAGGTGCAATAATAGAGAAATTATTTTTTTAACTGATTATATCACAAATCGAATACCTATTTACTAACTCTAGTAGGTATTCGATTTGTGACACTCGTCTACTATGGGAATAGTCTATTGAAACTATTTAATATTTCGCTCTAATAATGTGTTCGCTGTTCCGTACTGTAGAACTAATTACTCCTCAAACCGGTACATGGTAAGGACCTGTTCTGCTTACAATGATAAGTATCAGCACATATGTTTATGAGAATAATGATATGTTTCATGAGAAATTTCATAAATATGTTTCTGAGGTCAAAAAGGTTACCTAACTATACCTATATGATTTGTTTTTCTCCCAATATATATTTTTTTTCTTTATTAAATTACTCAGTTTTGTTTTGTTTTGCCTTTAGGTTTAGTTAAGTAATAATTTAAATAGTAGGTAGGTACCTACCTAACTTTATTCAAAATTGTAGTGTTTGTTTTAAATGCATTGTTATTTTATCTTTTTTTGTTTGTTAAGTTTGAGCAACATATCTACTGTAATTTCTGAAAGTGGAAACTGTTTTGGCTAATTCGTTAATTAAGTTTTGTAATCCAAGTGTAAATATTAACGCTGTATGTTTCTCTAATACAATAAAATAAAAATAAATTTTAAATTACAGCTTATTATCTAATGTTTTTACTCCGTGCATGAATCATCAAAGTAACGATTTGATACGATGCTGATACGGTAAAAAAACTCATATACTTACAATACATGTATCAATATACCAAATGGTATTATTAGACATGTGTTTGTATGTCATCATCTCAAATTGCAGATAATCTTAAAACTAATACAAGTTCCCGTTTCCAAGTAAAGCCACATTTAAAGTCGCTACTCCATTTGGCATTTACCCACTCCTATTACGTTCAAGAAACTACGTATTTCGATGCAAATTCAGACTGTTTGGTATGTAACCATTACACACACGTTAGCAGTATTGTTGGCGCTTAATTATCCCATTATGAGTTGAATAAAACAATGATAAGTGTGTGTATAACGATGGGTTTGTAAAAAGGTGGTACGTGTACGTGTATCCTTTGTTTTGGCTACATTCGGAAAATTTATTGGCAAGGTTATTTGTTTTCAATCGACGTTTTAGGAGTCTTTGTTGATGAGAAAGAACTCATTGATTAATTATTTAGTGGTTTTCCCAATTTATCAAATACGAAAATCTATAAGCATTCTCAACCTGGCGTGGATGCACATTGAAATATTTGCAAAAATATTAATTGGGAGGCGTTAAGGATAATTATGTAATGGAATGCATTGAGACTATTTTTTAACCGACTTCAAAAAAAGGAGTAGGTTCTCAGTTCGACCGTATATATATATTTTTTTAATGTGTGTTCGCGGATAACTTCGTCGTTTATGAACCGATTTTGATGATTATTTTTTTGTTGAAAGGGGATATCCCAAGGGTGGTCCCATGATACGGAAACCAGGATCTGATGATGGATCCCAGAGAAATCGAGGGGAATCTTCGAAAATCGTAGTGCCGACTAGTGCGTTTGTTAATTTGAAGCACTACTGTTAAATCGAACTAATGAATTCACCACTGAAAATTGTGAAATAAACAAAATTTTAACAAAAAATTAAAACCGCCTTCAAAAAAACTAAAAAGTTAAAAAATAATATTGCAGCCGATGACTTTTTCGTTCGCATCATAAGAACATTAATTTGTTTTATAGAAGTCGGTGTCAAGCCAAAAAACTAATGCAAGCCCTGTCGCGAATCGGCTTGACAGCGACTTCGATAAAACAAATTAATGTTCTTATGATGCGAACGAAAAAGTCATCGGCTGCAATATTATTTTTTAACTTTTTAGTTTTTTTGAAGGCGGTTTTAATTTTTTAGAATTTTTGTCTGTTTGTTTGTGCACGCATCACCTAAAATTAGGTACTTAACCGAATTGGATGGAATTTTCACAAAGCATGCATAGGGCTTAGTTTGGATTAACATTTCTGGCTCTATTTCATCGCAATCGGTTCATTCAATCAAAACAGGAATATTTAAAGTCAGCGGTCTGCGCATACGAAGTCGCGGGCCCCGCTAGTGTTTAAATAATTGTTTGAGCAGTTCCTTATACAACGTGCTAATGAATTAGCGCAAAACCTCATACACTCCAACTGATTTATAACAAAATAATTAGATTAAAACAATAATTTAATTATTTTGATAGTTAAAATTTAAAGTTATTAGCATTTTAAGTTTGGAGGCAAAAATAATTTTTTATCACTTCAGCACTGAAAGAAAGCGCTAACGTACTCATGGATACATTTTTATAATTTTGTTTTGGTAGTAAGTAGGGTGAGTGTGCCCGTGCGGTGGGTTGACATCGGGTTCAGAAAATTTTAAATTTTGCAAGCAAATTATTTAATATTTTAAAAAAAATAACCTACGTTGAAACCATGATAATTCGACTCTGCTTTCGATTCTAAACAAACTACTTTCTAGTTTTGCGTTAATTCATTAACACGTTGTATATTATGGTCCTTTTCAGTGAATAAAATTAAACTTTTCATGTAATCCGACAACTGTTTTGACGTATTTGATACGCTACGCTAAGAAGACTCAAACTCGAGCTAAAACACTTTTTGTTACTGAGCATCTGGTTCACTTATACAACGAATAATGAGATTAATATCACGGTTGGCTGAATTTTACAACTTTTTCAGTTAACCAACCTAGATAACGTACTCTCAGAGAAGATAGTTTAAATGAAAGAGAAAAACTATCGCTAAAAAAATAGAATAGGTACTTAGAGTACTTACCTAAGATGTTGATGATATGATATGATGATGATATTAGGATATGATGATGTTATGTTATTCTTTTTCCTACATATATGATCCTTCTTAATATGTTGACACTTTTTAAGGGGATGATCAGACCGTCAAACTGAACAACTTTCTCTATGGGACCAACAGCGAAATCGCGCAAACAATATCAGCTGTCCTGACCCATACATTTCGCTCAAGTGGCTTTACAGTTTTGTATGGAAATGTCGCTTTTTTTCGCGATTTCGATGATGAAGATTAAGAAGGACCCTATATATGATATTCTAGGATTCATAAGAATTGTTTAAAAGATGCGTGTTGTAGAATTTCTGGCCGCATTAAATAATACATATTGAGTTTGTGGAGTAGAGTTGAAATTGCTAAAAGTGAGCCTCACTACAACAGCTTCAAAGACTGTTGGTAGTTTTAGAAACGTTTCTAACCACCCCAAAATAAATTATAGTCATGAGTTTATTTATGTACCTATCTATTACCTATGTAAATAATACTTTTAAGGCAGAATTATAATACTCTATGGTAATACCAAATGATCATTCTCCCAGTAAACGCAGCTAATAAGTGAACGTGGGAAAGACATTGGCGACAGACATACTCGTGTAGACTGGTTATAATAACAAAGAAGGTAATAACCATTGTTAGTGTTTAGTGTTTACTAAAGCACGTCCTACGCGTGTTCTGTACAAACAAACAGAAGGTATTTAAGATCATGAGTTTAGTTTACTGCTACGTAGTTTGCAATAATATTTTTAAATACCAACAAGACAATAGAACAAGAGTTTCCGCCATTAAATTATACAGGGTCCTTCTTAATATGCTATAGGCTTTTTAAAGGTATTTATTTATTATTAATTATATACAGGGTCCTTTTTAATATGCTGACACTTTTTTAAGGGGATGATCAGACCGTCAAACTGAACACGTTTCTCTATGGGACCAAAATCGAAATGGCGAAAAAAAAAATCACCTGTCCCATACATTTGGCTTGAGTAGGTGCAGTTTTGTATGGATGAGCAGCATTTTTTTCGCGATTTCTCTGTCGGTGCCATAGAGAAAGTTGTTCAGTTTAACAGTTTGATCATCCCCTTAAAAAAGTGTCAGCATATTAAGAAGGACCCTGTAGATATCCGTATTAGATTTGCAAAATTGCGTAAAAATATAAAAACTGACTTAATAATAGACCGCACAGTAATAGTTTTCATCATTTCGTAACATGTGTAGAAATGACCGCTAATTTAGATAAGAAGTGATTATTTCGAAACTTGTTGTGAAATTCCAAATCTCACAATGTAGCTATAGACGAACGACGTATGTGTTTGAAATAACTATTTAAAAATTCTAACTAACATATTTCCACAATATTTTAAAGTTTGTAGTGAAGAAGCTAAATTGTACCGATCTAGTATCATACTTAACTTTCCATAAACTTTTGGAAAAGTGTTAAAATAAAATAAAATAAATTGATGAAACAATAACTTCATATAGGGCTGACAGGGCCTCAGGGTTAAAAGCTACGGGCAGCAGCGGGCCGCTGCGGGCGGGCCCTCTAGCAGGGGTCCAACAAAAAAACCAAATAGTGTCAGATATCAGATAAGCAATATACCTTAAAACCTTTAGAAATTGTTTAACCAACACTATTATCATACTATATCTTCCATTCTACGGCAAACACCAAATACGATTAACGTTATACTTTAGTTGGTGGAATATAACTTGTTTACCGTAACCTAACCTAACTTAAAAAGAGTGATATCCTAACTTTCTGATCACTCCGAGAAGAAAACAGGTCATAATTATGTATTATGTGCGTAAGAATAACAATAAGTACAAACACTGAGAATTAATTTAACTAAATAAATAATAAAAAATAAATAAATAGATAGTTGAAATGAAACCAATATCCTTTCTCTTTCCAGATAGCCTCACAAACAATGCCCCTGTGAACAATGGACCCGCTCACGTGGTTATCACTGGGACTGCAGCTGGCTGCTCTGTGCTCCATCGTGGGGGCCCTGCTCCTCTATCTACTGCGGAAGGTCAAGGTCGCCGAGGTCCTTCCCGTCGACAGCGCAAAGACTGTCCTTGTCACTTCTGTGGACACCGCGCTCGGATTACAGGTAATACAATGCCCGTGTGAACAATGGACCCGCTCACGTGGTTATCACTGGGACTGCAGCTGGCTGCTCTGTGCTCCATCGTGGGGGCCCTGCTCCTCTATCTACTGCGGAAGGTCAAGGTCGCCGAGGTCCTTCCCGTCGACAGCGCAAAGACTGTCCTTGTCACTTCTGTGGACACCGCGCTCGGATTACAGGTAATACAATGCCCCCTGTGAACAATGAACCCGCTCACGTGGTTATCACTGGGACTGCAGCTGGCTGCTCTGTGCTCCATCGTGGGGGCCCTGCTCCTCTATCTACTGCGGAAGGTCAAGGTCGTCGAGGTCCTTCCCGTCGACAGCGCAAAGACTGTCCTTGTCACTTCTGTGGACACCGCGCTTGGATTATAGGTAATACGAGTACAATCGCGAATTCACGATTAGCATTTGAAAAAATAGCGTTGTTATTTTCATACAATCTCAATTAATCAATATGCAACAAAGACATTTTAATCCAAGGATATCCCAGACGTACAAATAGACAACCTACGAGCATAAAGAGCCTCCATGACCGTACAATAACCTTTATCCCACGTACCTAGACAATCGTGTATACTGTGTTGTTTACCATACAAACCTTTGTACCTCGCTCGTAGACAAGCGTGTTTGTGTACCAAACAAACCCGACAAATAGGATAAATCTATGCTCCATCACGTACCGAGCCGACACACCTCGGGAAATGTGGCTTCGAAGAAACGGGACATTTTTTCAAATGTTCTCACATGCATGATTGTTTAAAAACATATTCACGTGGAATCTGAATTTTATTAGTAGACTCATTTTATGCATTTTAGATACATTGTTATTGAATTTATACATTGGTGCTTTCGTTATGTTACTTCAAATTACAATAACTAATAATAATTCAAAATGTTTATTCGTATAAAATTGTTACGTGTCCGAGGTTGTCCAATATGGATGAGTTGCCACCTTTTCAGCTTGGTTTAACATTTCCATACATTCTTATTCGTAGGGATGAGTAATCTGAAATAAATAATTTTTATTTAATTTGATTTAATTACAGAAACTAAATCGGAAAATATTTAGTACTCGTTAGTCTTTTAATTATTAATTAAAGTTGCCAATGTAGGGTAAACGCGGGACGAACAGCAAACTGCAAAGAACCCATTGTATAATATGTTTAATTTCTTACTACAAGTATTCAGCCACATATCTATTCTAAACTAAACAAATCCTCTAATCAACAGATAGCAACCTACCTCAGCGGGCGTGGATGGCGCGTCATAGCTGGCTGTCGCTCCGGCGGTCTTGGGGCGAGGCTCGCTGACTCCTGGCTGCAGGCCCACGCGGCCGCCACGCCCGAGGACCAGCCCCCGCCGAGGTTGGCCACCTTGGAACTTGATGTGGCCAGAGAGGATCTGCTCGAAGAAGCTGCGAGGGCGACTGCCCAGCATTTACCGGCTGGTGAACACGGTGAGTGGATATGATCTTTATTTTGATACCTATATTTTTGTAAAGGAGTAGCATTAAAAGAAATGAAACTTAGAAGAATTTATTAGAAATGTAATAACTAATAAGATAGTTTACCCAAAACAAACACGTCATCTGAAAACCAAAATAAATGACTAAGTCATTTTGTTAAAATGCAGTTCTTTACTCGTATCCTACACAACACACGCGCGCTCCGATCGATGGTTCGATAAAAGTTTATTACAATTATCCAAATATTTACAAAATTAAAGTTTTGTTGTACCTATTAAGAAATTTGCTGTTTGATAATGATAACCAATAAAGATAAATTAAATATAATTAAAGATAAAATCTGAACATCTAATGGAAAATATGTACAATATTAGCAGATAAAATTTAGTTTTTAAAAGATTTCAAATAATAATGTTTATGGGATTAAAAATTATATGCTACAATACATGTAAACATTATAAAAGAGCTAATTGGGGCAAAAAGCGTGCACTGCCCGGGAATCGAACCCGGGTCGCAAGAATGGGAATCTTGCATGATACCACTACACCAGCAGTGCTCGAGATAAGATGGCGAAATTAGCAACCACATTGTAAAAACTATTACAGAAATTTCAAATTTTGTTTGAGAACTTTAATGTTTTCCATCAGCTTATTAGATTTCTAGATAATTTATGATCTAATCAAAACCGAAAACGACTACTTACTATGAAATTTGCCCCTTACTTCAAGTTAAACTTTGTCGTAGCGCCATCTACCGATCAACGCAGTATCAATATGGTAACAAGGTTTCCACTTGTTCACTCATTGCAACTGTCACCGGTTGACGAGATTATTAGCTACAGTAAACTTCTGTTAGAGGGCGCTAAACCATAATTTAGCTGGAATTTGGAATAACTTCCAAAGCGAAAAAAAAAATCGTCTATGTTTGCAATGCATTTTATTTTTATACATTACTAGAGTTTGCCCGCGACTTCGTCTGCACAAATTATATACCAGATTTTAAGTCAGCCGTAACTCAAACAAAAAAGTTTCATCGAAAATGGGTATCGTTTTTGCGTGATGCTCGAACAAACAGACACAAAAATTCTAAAAAAGGTTGATTTGGAGTCGGACACCTAAAAACCATATCGTAATATTTTTCTTGTAAATATATTCAATGTATATACCTACAATACTTACAGACATTGGGAAAATTTTATTTACTACAATATATACATAGGTACTTACATAAAACAATCTAACCCTACAAATAAACATAATATTATATTCCTTGAACTTAATAAAAATACAAATACAGACATTATGTTACAGTTTTATAATAGAGGTGACTTATCTAATCTAATCTATACTCCGTTTTTATTAAAGACGAAAAAAAGAAGATCGCAGAAGCAGTGCCACGAAACCTTTTCAGACCGTGATAATTTTATAAAAATTCGATACTCTTGTCAGTGTTTTGATGGCTGATGAATATAAGGATTAGGGTAGCGAGTGAAACAGTCAATAGTCTGTAGCGCACTGGCATTTATTAGAACTAAAACGCTGTTACCGGAGTATACCTACTCACTCACATACCTCAAGCACTTCTAGGGGTGGCAGAAATATAAATTGATTGAGTTCTGACTATACTACAGGGTGTTAGAATAAACAGTTGCATTACTTTAAGGTGTGATTGTACCCATGATACTGAAGACTAAAGTCTATTTTTGAATGGATAAACCAAAAGATGTCTGATCACAACTCGAATAGGTTGTGCTAGAAAATTTCGAGCTGGCTTCGGTCGCTTCGGTCACTCCTTTATCTTTAACATAGGTTTTCTTATCAAGATAAGGAGGCGGCAAAATCGGTCTGTATCCTGGGAGATAAACACCCACGCTACACAACAGGTGCTCACTAAGGTCCGTTATTCCGAATTAATAAACCGCGCTGACAATGGGGATGATGACAATTTTTATATTAATCCTTTTTTTTAAACTGTTTGATATCTTAAACACTAAAGTGAAACAGATTTTTTAATATCTTCAAAAATAACCGAAATATAAGTGTTTAAAATTTACGGTTAGAGCGAGAGGCAGATATAAAGGGAGTGACGTCATACCCCCGTATTTTAATACAAATAATAACGAAGTGTCATACAAACATCTGTTTTGCATGAAAGAGATAGAAGACGATAAAAAACATATTTCAATCGCTTATAACTTATTTGTTTTCTGTTTGATTGTAATTTCGTTTTAAGATGTTGTTATTGAATTTAGCCTTGTTTTAGAATTATTTATAAGATATGAATTTCCAGGATCAGTCATCATTCCTATTGATTTTGAAGACGAATTTAACGAGTTCCTCTTAAGCCTTGAACGACATCTTAAAATAGATCAAGTCGGTAATCTGCTAATTAGTGTCCGACCGAAGTTTCGGTTTCGGTTTCGGATTCGGCCAGTTTCGGCCCAAATTTGGAGTTTCGGTTCGGTTTCGGCAGAAAAACGGCCGAACCTACGACCGAAACCGAATTTACGTTCGCCCAGTCTTCATAGTGGGGAGCGTGGAATTCACTCCCCGCGCCCCTGTTTGTCTTGCGCTGTTTTGTTTCGTCGTGTGAATTTAGAGGTTATTTTCAATTTATGTTATATTATTTCCAATCGGGTAATATTATTTTATTAAGCTACCTTTTTGATGAATAATCAATTTCATTTCAATTATTGTGTTTTATCCCACGCGTTTGATATTTTTGCCAAGTTTTAGCACCTATTGATCTACCTAGTAAACTTAGTTTTCGATTAAAATAACGTTTTTACAAACTGATATTGATCTGGCTTTTCTATTGTCTCTGCCTACTCCAATGGGAGGCAGGTGTAAAAATTATGCAGTAAAGAAAATAAAATTGCTATTTGTCACTTTTAGGCAAAACTTATATTATTCAGGTGAAAGTATACAGGGCGTAAACTTAAATGCCTTACATACAAGGTGTTACAAAAATACAAATAAACATTTAAGGGGGGTGGTTCAGGCCATCAAACAGAACAATTTTCACAATGGAACCAATATCGAAATTGCGGAAAAAATCGGATGTTCCATACTAAACCACAAATCTACCGAGCTAAATGTAAGGGACAGCTGGTTCTTTTTTTGCGATTTCGATGTTGGTCCCATAGCGAAAGTTGTTCAGTTTGATGGTCTAAAATTTAAAACTTTTAGTTTTAATTTTCTAACATCCTGTATTATTATGGGGTACTTCGGACCATCAAACTGAACAACTTTCACTATTCATGAGACCAATAAAAACAATAAATGATTCTTATTCCTATTCCAACATTGAAAAGATGAAAAAAAATCTGCTGTTCTATACATTTGGGTGGAGTGGCTGTTGACGTTTTTAATGGAGCAGCTGATATTTTTTTGCGTTTTCGATTTTGGCCCCATCCTAAAAGTTGTTCATTATGATGGACTGAAGCATCCCCTTTAATATGTAACGCATTTAAATTTACACCCTGTATTCAGTGTTTATGTTCATGTTTATAAATATGCAGAAACTAAAGGCAGTTTAATTATTCTTGATAAAATAAATTTTAGATATCAAAAAGACGGTCACACATACATAACAGACGGTCACACATACATAACTTAACATAAACATAAATATTCTTTATTTGCACACCAAAACAATACAGCTACAAAAACAGAATAAAAGAATAATCAAATCACCTACGTGATATGATGTTTTGAAACCTGATTTCACTTATTTTTTCTGAGTTAAAATATACCTCACCTCACCCCATAGACAGACATAGGTAGACATGTACACACCTATATGTACCTACAGTAGAAATAATTGTTTTCAAAACTACAAAGTAATCAGTTAATTATCAAATTAACTGCTTCTGTAAACATAAAACACATATTGGCAAATAGCTACATCGTACGTTTTAAGAGATATTAGCAGTGCTAATATCTCTTAAAACGTCTCAAGCAAACGCAAAGTAACTTTATTTCCGAAACTTTCCATGTCGCAGAAATCATTGGAATTTAATCCGTTTGCTTGTAACATCAATATTATTTGGTATTTCTTGACACTAAGCTCATCCATTCTTATACCGCATTCCATCTCTTTCAAATCAGTCAGACAACTATCCATATAAAGATTGAAAAGCCATGGCGACGCAACACATCCCTGTCTCACACCCCTAGAGATGTTAAACCAGTCTGTGTACGCCCCATTAACTCTGATACAGGCTTTTTTTACTTTTGAAGTCGGTTTTTACTTTTTTTGTAAAAAAAAATTTATTTCATAACTTTCAGTGATTAAATATGTTAGTTCGATTCAGATATCAGTTATATACGCAAAGGGTACATTGAAACGAGGCAAATGGTTCAATCGCAGACGATTTGCTGTCAACTTTTGAGGAGTTCTATTGTGTAGCTCCGAAGCGCGTCATCAGATCTTCACAAAATTAAAATGGGACCACCTCGAGAGTATACCCTTTCAAAAAAAAGAATTTTTTAAATTGGTTCACAATTGACGAAAATATCGGTGAACATACATAAAAAAAACATACAGCCGAACATAGAAACTCCTCCTTTTTTTTGAAGTCGGTTAAAAAAAATGGGACCACCTCGGGAGTATACCCTTTCAAACAAAAAAAGAATTTTTTAAACTGGTTCACAATTGACGAAAATATCGGTGAACATACATAAAAAAATAATACATACAGCCAAACATAGAACCTCCTCCTTTTTTTGAAGTCGGTTAAAAAAAATTGCCACAGTAATAAACTAATGCTTGCCAAACGTATTTTCCTAGATTTCCACGTTTAGAGACAAATTTATTCATACATTAATAATACGATGACGATCATAACGATTTAAATGAAGTCGTAATAATTTTAGTACAATTTTTTAGAATTTTTAAAGATGTTTTTCGAATTTTCAATATGGCTACTACTAGCGCCACCTGACGGATTTTTTTCATAACAGTCTTTAAAAAAGCTTCATTGAAATAAAGGCGAACCACATGTGCGCGCCACTGCTTCTTTAGGTCTTTCAACATCGCCATTTTGTTGTTTGATACAATATTCATAATTTCTTTAAAGTGTGTACTATAAAGAATCTTTTTTACCTTCTTTTCGCCCCTATCTGGAATGGAGTATAAATGTGAAGATTTTTAATTGGCGCCTAGATTTATATAAGAATGTTTAACAAAATTGTAATGCTGTAAATCTTCCGAAAATAAATAAAATAAAATATATTTTAGTTATCTAATAACATTTTATTTTATGTTGACTTTGTGTGCAGCATGCAATGCATGCATGCATAATTAGGTACTATTCATTGACAAAGAAGTTTTTACTATTAAAATATTAAATTAAACGAGATTAAACACATTTAAAAACATCGAGGTATCGTTGAAATCTTTTATATGAGCTAATCATAGACATGAACTCTAGCGATAGACAAGCACGTTCAAACAAACAAGTTGTTCCAAAACTCTTTGGGAACATTAGTGCCATCTAGTTTACATAAAACAGAAACTACTATAATTTGGTCAAAGAGCATCACCGGCCAAGACAGATGCGACAGTTCATAATTATGTCGGGTATTATACCTACTATCTGGGCATCCTCGACTATTTACGTGCAGACCACTGAAATACGTACCTGAAATTTTAGAATTAGATACTTACTCATAACTTTTGATTGTGTGAACTGTGAACAGATTACTACGAAACAAACATTAAGATAATCAGTTAAAAAAGATACACAAATTAAATAATACTATGCGAATGAAAAGAAAAATAGTAAGGAGACTAAGGAGATGTAAATCTCGTTGCTAACCGCCACCCGGCACAGTGGATCCGTTCTGAAAAAGACGGACTTAGGACCTAAAGTCGGAATTTCGTGCAGATTTTATTTTAAAGAAGAGATAATAACTATCCTAGTAACTTTTATTCTTTCAGTAAAATCTATGGGATGCATGGTTTATGAGAAAAAAATATATAATTTTTTTTTTGTATGGAGAAGGATTCATTCTTATCCTGTCACTTGACTGTGAAAGGAAGAACTATGTGTTTCAATTTGCGATGGCAGGATTGGTCACCCATCTTAATCTATTTCTCCTTGACCGATAGTAGTCCCTTTTCTTTAATTACAAAAATGAAATCGGCAAAGTAAAAAAAAAAAAGTACCTGTCATCTTGATTATTTCTGCCTAAAAATGACATTAAAATTTTTTATTTAGCAGCAGGTACACGAAAATATACAAAAAGTTTGGCAAAAACGTGCACTCTTTGCAAAATATACGAAAAAAAATGAAATTTTTGACACTTAATTTCTCGCTTCGCTGCAAGTGACTGCACTAGTTATTATTTTTTTTGGGCCCAGTATTATTTGGTCTTTCATAAAACGTAATCCAATCCCTTCCCAAATTGAACCAAGTCAAGAAATAAAATAAAAGGTGTTCTTCTCCATACAAAAAAAAATATATAATTTTTTTTCTCATAAACCATGCATCCCATAGATTTTACTGAAAGAATAAAAGTTACTAGGATAGTTATTATCTCTTCTTAAAAAAAAAATCAGCACGAAATTCCGACTTCAGGTCCTAAGTCCGTCTTTTTTCCGGTCGCGGTCAGTGAGAATTTAAAACGCTAAGTCGCGATGATGACTTTAGCTGTCAATAAATCTTTTTCATCTCGAGGTAAAAGGTAAATCAAATAATTGTTTTCGCATTAATTTTTTTCCCATGAACAAGTATAAAAATATAATCTCAAGTATGAACGATCTTAGCGTCATTTTCAATTTCAATCCTCGTCTGGCACCCGCCTTAAGTTCATTATATTGTGCATATATTGTGCCTATTTTGTGCCCTCTGATTTAAGTCTCTTGATTCATCTATGATCATTAATACCCGTCTCTTTTCCTTAAATGTCGCTTTTTGGGTGCCGAAACGAGACAAAAAGTAATGGACTTACCCAATCTTGAGGAAATTAATAGACTTACCTATTTTCTAAAATTTAAATTAATAATTACATATCCTTATAATTTTACATACTTACCTTATATTCGAATAAAAGTATCCCGTAAAACAACTTTCAGGCGGTTTTTATAGTGATAACTAATTTAAATACATCAATATAAAATTAAAATGATTATTGAAAAAAATGACAGATTGGTATTCAGATTGGTTTGTCATTCTCATTAGCATAGAGTAAACTAACATCAATGCGGTTTTCACACCGCATTGCAGAGTAACATGCAGTTCCTACTGAACACCGTATCTAGTACTGGTACAGTACATTGATATCGTTGGAGCTAATGAATTTGTAACAAAGCTCATATAAAAGACATAAACGAGAGCAACAAACCTACCTCGTCATTTGAATATCTTTTTTTTTAGTTTTGTGCCTGTACGGAACAAATTCCATACATTTAGTCTACATTGATGAGTAATGATATTCATAATGAGGCGCTTAAATAATACACTCGTGACCTAGTAAAGTCAGTCGTTTTACAACATTCAACTAAGCGGCTCAGGCAACCGAACTAACTTACTTTTGACAATAAACTACGTCAACTAGTTACGGTGTCTTTAACTACATCTTCTGCAACATCCCTACAACTCGACTACGAGGCCTACGTGAACCACGGAAAGCCCCTACATCTTTTGGTCCTTCGAGCATCAGGAGACTTGGAAAACTTCTCAGTCTTCAAGAACCAAGACCTGCGGAAACTCTGCAGTTCGTCGAACCTCATCTGGGTGGATTCACTACTTGATTAGTGTTGTGGATCTCTTTACGGAAGCGAATCGGTGTAGTTGGCCTCCCACCAGCGGGTCTCACCAACAGCATTGAGAAGTCGTACTTTTCGTAGAGAGCTTACACGCACTGAGTGCCAAACTGGCTCATCCACATTGAAGATTTACTGAAAGCCTACCTATCTTAAGAAAACTACATTCAGGGACGGGAAGCGGATCTTCGAACAACAGTGAGGGAAACTACCAACTTCACATCGAAGTAACTAAGCAAACTAACCGATTGGTGATCTTCAAAACTGACGAGGAGGCCCAGCGGTAAACTACAACTCTGTAAGCACAGAAACTACATTCTTAACTACTAACTACTACTTAACAAGCTACAACTATGGCTGTTAATTTCGAAGCACTTATCCTTAAACAAGAAAGGACCTTCGAAAATATTAAGACTATCTGCACTAACTACAAAAAGGATGCTGCAGCTAGAAAAACATTGGAGTACCTGGACAAACGTATCAGGGCTCTAGACGCACACTGGCAGGAATTTCAAACTACAAATGAAGTTTTGAACACTTGGGAAGACAAAGAAAACTATTACTTTGCTCAAGACGTGTTTAACAGGACACGAACTCTCTATGAAGAAACAAGAAAAAACATACAAACTTTGCAGAGCGAACAGAAGCCCTCTCCCAGGCCGGGATCGTCAGATCCTCCTCGAATCAAAACACCGTTCCAGTTAGAAACACCTACGAAAGTACAAGCAAACGAGGAACAGGATTCAAAAACTATGTCCTTATTACGTCATCAGCACTTTAACTTTAACGCTTTAGAAAGAGCGATTTCTAAAATTAACTTAAAAACAATGCATGAAAAATGGGAATTAGAGGATCATTTAAACATTTTAAAATCAAAATGGGAAGTCATCGACAAAAATCACTGGGAACTTAGCTACCTACTACAAGGATCCGAAGCCAAATACGACGAACAATTTAACAAATGGGAGAACACGTACGACAAGATCAAAAAAGAAATAAACAAGAGAATTTGGGAGAACATTCACTTTCAAAAAACTACACCCCGGCTTGACATTCCAGACTTCAACGGGAATTACAACTCATGGGTATCCTTTAAGGATCTATTCCTTGAAACGATTCATCTAAATCCAACGCTGTCTAAAACTCAAAAAATGCAGCATCTCAAGTCAAAACTGAAGGGTGAAGCTGAGAAACTTGTTCAGCATTTAAGTGTCAACGCTGAGAACTATGAATCATGCTGGCATATCATTGAGCATCGCTACGACAACAAGAGGCTACTTTTTTCATCCTATGTCAACACGCTCCTTAACCAACCAGTCATCCAACAAGCAAACTCATTCAACATCAAGAAATTGCACGACACCACGCAAGAGTGTCTGAACGCACTCGCAAACATAAGCATCGATATTACGGTGTGGGGTCCGCTCATTGTCCACATACTACAACAAAAACTAGATGCGGCAACCTACAGCGATTACATCCATGATCTGCAGAACCCGAGAGAATTGCCAGACCTGGATGAATTTGTATCTTTTCTGGAGTCAAAATTCATGGCTCTAGAAACAGTACACAATCACTACAACAATCAGAAACCAAAAACGGTACAAAAACCACAGAAAAATCATTGGGAGCAAAAGTCATTGAACTATAATAACAAGTTTAACTACAACAAAATTTATCATACTACACTTCGTTGCTGCCCACTCTGCAAAACAGAACACATACTGATGCAATGCAATGAATTTTTAAAAATGAATATCGCTGCAAGAATTGAAACTATTGCGAAGCTACAACTCTGTCAAAACTGTCTTTACAAGCACAATGGCGGAAAATGTATGTCAACTAAAACATGCAAAACTTGCAACAAAAATCATCACACTTTGTTGCATCAAGATGTTAATTTGGATGATAATAACCCACATTCAAATCACTTAAACAAAGATGGTAACGAGATTCTTCTAACCACAGTACAAGTCTTGGTTAAAAAGAATGACGGCAACTTTGTCACACTGAGAGCATTGCTGGATCAAGGGTCGCAAGTAACCCTGATAACAGAAAATGCAGCCCAACGGCTAAACTTGCCGAGGCAGAAGCTAAACGCATCCATCACTGGGGTGGGATCTACAATGGGAACTACGAATGGATTTATTAGACTTCAATGTAAATCCATTCACACAAACTACACATTTCAATCAGATGCTCTAGTGATGAGAAAACTTATCAACAACCTTCCAAACAACACGTTAAAAACAAACAACTGGAGTCATCTGGACAACTTAAAACTAGCTGATCCCGAATTCAATATACCGGGACCCATCGACCTTCTTTTGGGAGCAGACATCTACTCGGAGATAATCCTAGATGGAGTCCTAAAACAAGATAATAAATCACCCGTAGCCCAACAAACTAAGTTGGGGTGGATTTTATGCGGCGCAACTAAAACGTATAAATGTCTAGTCACTTTAAATGACCTGGATAATCAGAAACCATTGTGGGAAACAGAAGAATTATTAAACGAAAAAGAATCTGCTACTACAACTACGAAGAGGTCAGAAAGCGGCACAGAAGTCGTGAAAATGCCCCTCAAAAATGGCAACTCAGAACCTCAAGCTATCGCTCAATCTTTACAACGTGAAAAGAAAATACCTAAACAGCATCATCTCGCTGAAAAATACAACGGCATCATACAAGAGTACACCGACTTAAGTCACATGAATCCTGTAACGCCGTCAACTACGACTATGCAACTACAAACATATCTTCCGCACTTATCAATTTCACAAGACTTAACAGAAAAACAGAAGAGTCAAGAGCAGACCTTCATCTTTAAACAAGAAGAGTCCCGAAAAACACTCGGCCTCGCTTGCTACAACAAGCAAGATACTTTTTTCTTCAACTGGGCTATAACTACAAAGCCAGAAAAACAGTACACGAAGAGAAAATTACTATCGGAAATCAGCAAGATTTACGACCCAGTAGGATGGTTAGAACCCTCTACTATATCATCCAAACTTCTCGTCCAAACACTATGGAGTGAGAAGTACAACCAGATCAGATGGGAAGAAGTTTTACGACGAAAAACTTCAATACCTACTCATCGTACTACTGAAATAATAACAAAAATGCTATCTTCAAATTGGGGATACGTTAGAACGAACGAAAACCCCTCAGATAGCGCAACAAGAGCGCTTTCATCAATTCAACCTGTCAAGCTTAAGATGTCATGGGCAGGACCAAAGGGGTTGAAAAACGAAACCCTAAAAAATTGTAAAACTTATAGTACAGAGGAAGGCGCATTACGAAATTGTTTTGCTATCGAACCCGGTACCAATAAAACAGCGAGCGAAAATGACCTACTAAATAACTTACTACAAAAACACAGTAGTTTGCATCGTTTAACTCGGGTCATTGGCTGGATATTACATTTCAAGTCAGCAGTTACACACAAGAAACAATGTGCTGACAGCAGCGAGAACATCGAACTGACGACACGCGAAGTAAACGAAGCTAACAATTTAATTTTAAAATATGTACAAAACCAATATTTTGAAACGGAAATAGAAAGGCTTAAGAAAAATAAGTCATTGCCCTCTAACAGCAAGATTTTGAAATTAGCACCATTTGTGGACACTGAAGGCATACTACGAGTCGGCGGGCGTTTACAACAATCTTTCTTACGTAAGGAAACGAAGCATCCTGCGATCATACCTAACGATAGCCGCCTCACACGTCTTATCATCGAGCAAGCACACCACCAAACACTACATGGAGGTGCACGCTTGACATTAGCCCAAACGAGGCAGAGATTTTGGATTATTGGAGGAAACAGAATCGTCAAAAAGATAGTACGGCAATGTATCAGTTGTCACCGTTATAAAACGCATAAAAACGAACAGCTAATGGGCAATCTACCGAGCGCCAGAATAACGCCAAATAGGCCATTTTCTCAAGTCGGAATAGATTTTACTGGTTTTGTGGAAATCAAAATTAACAAAGGACGAGGCGTGAAGACCTGCAAAGGCTATATTGCCATCTTCATTTGCATGTCAACAAAAGCAGTTCACATCGAACTAGTTTCAGATCTAAGCACTGAAACCTTCATAGCAGCACTGAAACGAATGTGCGCTCGACGTGGTACACCAAGCCACATATATTCAGATAATGGAACTAACTTTGTGGGAGCTGAAAAACTACTAAAAGCAGAGTTTTTGCACTTTAAAACTCTATTATCACCAGAATTTTTCAGAGAAATCACTGAACTACAGATTAAATGGCACTTCAACGCCCCACTCTGGCCAACGGCAGGAGGGCTGTGGGAAGCAGCCGTTAAAAGTATGAAACATCACTTGAAGAGAGTCCTCGGAGAACAGAAACTCACCTTCGAACAATTTTCTACTTTATTAGCCCAAATAGAGGCTTGTCTAAACAGTCGACCTTTATGTCCGATATCTGAAGATTTAGATGACATAGAGTATTTAACTCCAGGACACTTTCTCTGTGGCAGTCCTATGATGTCACTACCCCAGGAAGACCTGGAAAGCTACAAGAAAATAGATATCCGTAACAAATGGAAAATGGTAGAACTAATGAACCAACATTTCTGGAAGCGGTGGGCAAACGAGTACATTCATCAGCTTCAAACAAGAAGTAAATGGCTGCACCCAAAAGAGAACGTAAGAAAAGGAGATCTGGTCCTTGTAAAGGAAAATAACATTCCACCCGGGAAGTGGGCGATGGGCAAAGTTATTGACCTACATCCGGGGAGTGATAATTACGTCAGAGTCGTCACTATCAGAACAAAGGGAGGCTCAGTCAAACGGCCTATCAGCAAACTAGCGCCATTACCAAGACAAGAACCAGAAGAAAAAGAATCAAATAATTAATAATAGAAACTCGCTATACAATATCATACCTACTTATAGAAAATACTTATGTTTCAAGCAGAGAAGACTATACACAACCTGCATAATCAACAATGCACTTGCTGAGCAAAACTGCTGAGCCGACAATCAGAAATAATAAAATGTAACTAGAAACAACAGGAATACACCGACAGTCGAGTCAAGTTACATAACACCATACTACAGGTGTAGCGGCGCGTGCCCGGCGCGGCGCGCGGCGTCTGAGAGGATCCGGTTACGTTGATAACAACAATCAAACAAAACACAACTAATTGCCCTAGGTCAAGGATGAGTACCTACGGCAGCCAGATTATCACGGCCAACAAGAAGATCCGATTTTGATAATTAGAATAAGTAATGAAATTTGTAAGATATCCATGTTACTTAACTAGCTTACTTTTTACTTTACTGTTTTAATGAAATTTATAAGATATTAAGGATACTTAACTAGCTTACCTACTTTCTTAATGTTTAATACTTTATTTACTTACCTAACTGTTTACTATAAGTAACTTACATTATTTACCTACTACTAAACTAACTAATGTAATGTACCTATTGTATTTCATATCAACAGTTGGGTTGCCTGATCTTTTGCTTTCCCTCGGGAGCATGTACGGAACAAATTCCATACATTTAGTTTATATCGATGAGTAATGATATTCATAATGAGGCGCTTAAATAATACACTCGTGACCTAGTAAATTCAGTCGTTTTACAACATTCAACTAAGCGGCTCAGGCAACCGAACTAACTTACTTTTGACAATAAACTACGTCAACTAGTTACGGTGTCTTTAACTACATCTTCTGCAACATCCCTACAACTCGACTACGAGGCCTACGTGAACCACGGAAAGCCCCTACAGTGCCACTGTTGGACAAATGCCTCCCTCAAGCTTTTTCAGATTTTTCTATCCCGTACCATCATTTATTTTCCATACAAGTGACTTTTTAGGGTTCCGTACCCAAAGGGTGAAAACGGGACCCTATTACTAAGCCTACGTTGTCCGTCCGTCCATCCGTCCGTCCGTCCGTCTGTCCGTCTGTCCGTCTGTCCGTCTGTCCGTCTGTCCGTCCGTCCGTCCGTCTGTCCTACCTATTTAGGGCTGTAACTTTTGAACCGTAATAGCTAGACAGTTGAAATTTTCTCAGATTATGCATTATTACGGCGGATTTGTTATCAAATAATAAAAATGTCAAAAAGTTACATATTAAGGGGGATTCTCAACATGAAGCTAGTTTTTATCAACGTTTTTTCTTCACGCTCTATCGTAAAAACGGTAATACATACAAGCGTCAAACTTAGTGTGATTATAAAGCAAACTCTACAAAATAACAACATTTTCTATAGACAAAATATCAACATTGACTTTCAAAAATCATACTTCAGGAGTACGATTTTTGAAAGTCAAATCAGCAGTAGAAAGATGCGTATCTCCATAGTAATTTTGACATTTTCAACTGCTGAACTCAGCAAATGAGATTCAAAAATAGCACACCTGGTGACATTGAAAAATCACACCCCTAAAGCCTAATTCTATCGAAATTGAGTTTTTCTTTATCGCTACTCGTAGGTGTGTGGGCGGTGATCAACACGGCGGGCAGCAGCGGGCGCGGCGGCTCGACGTGCTGGGAGAGCGCGCTGCGCGGCAACGTGCTGGGCGCGCTGCGCGTCGCGCGCACCTTCGCGCCGCTCCTGGCTGCCGCCGCTGCCGAGCACGAGCACGCCGGCAGGCTGTTCTATATAGGTACGTTGATATGCACATTAGTCTTTGACTATTTATTACAAGGACTGGCCTTGCGGTAGCATTTCCCCTCTGCCACGGTATAAGAACAATTGGGTCATTATTTTATTCAGGGTACCACCGGTACATGGGTACCACAGGGTACACCATAATCTGGTCCCCTTCAAAGGCAACGGAACAAAGGTGATTTTGTTAGTAAAATAGGTAAATTCCAAAATAAAACTGTTATCGGTAGCTACCGAATAAGAAACCAGTCTTAGAAAAACGTAGGACTTAAAGTAAAATACTATACTTTTTGGCAAATTACGGTAACTCAGTAGTTTGTGGTATGACATGCAATATAATTTTGAGGGACGGTAACGCAGTGGTTATTTTGATGAAAAAACATCAATAAATGTAGGAAGTAGCAAGAAAACATAGCTGCAAATGTCTTTAATGATTACTATAAACAATGATGAACAAAAATCGGCATAAAACGTTAAAAAAAGACTTATAGAATTTATATACTTAATAAAAGAAAAGAAAATTGTATCCAAATTGTACCCTGAATAAAATAATGGCCCAATTGATCATGTGCATTTACATTCAATTTTGTACCTTATCGCTAAACGAGACAGCCTATAATTGCGGAACAATAACATCGAACTTATGACGTTTGCTGGGGTTCACACGAGACTACTTTTCATGATTTTTAACATTCAAAATTAGAATCAAAAGTTATGGGGAATGAAATCCAAGGTTGCGGATTTCATGTTTCCTCGCCCCCCGCAAAAAGTGGCCGAAATGTTTGTTAATAGAATGACCCGCGTAACCAGTCCCTATATAAGTTGTCAAAGACATTGGTCCATCTCACTCCGCTGATTAAAAGGTCAAGTTAGAGCCTACCCCATACCTTATCTTAGTCGATCCCACATGTAGGTAGGGCAAAGACCTCCTCTCACGAATAAGGATGAGAAGGAATGGCCATAACATGCATGACAACATAACACAGCATTTATCGCAATAATAAAGTAATATATGAAAGGAATGTTGAACACTAAGTTGTCAAATGGAATTGACAATTTAGTGTTCAACATTCTGATGCGATGGAAATATTAAAGTATTCAATATTTTATCAGCACATCATAAAAGTACCTAGGTACCTAAGTATAGATATTAGTTTCGTTTAGCTAGTCTTCTTTTTGCTACCAATATAAAAAGATAAATACCTATCAATAAAGTATACGGCACACATTCACAAATTTTCACCTTGGATATCGTCACCGCAAGAAGTCAACCATTAGAGGTTTGACAGGCTGATTGGAGATTGCGGTGGGGTAGCATACAAGTAAACCCTCATGCTCATAAAATAGTGGTCATCTCAATAAGTCTGTTAATAATTCACTATAACAATGCGGTACAATCAGAACCGTTTAACCTGGATAGCCCAAAGCACAGAAAAGAGATTAATAGGTACTTTTATGCAATAAGGGCTCGAATCGAATCGCATGCACACAGACGAGCGCCACGTTCACGGCTCGCTAAGGTACTTAGGGAGGGCACTCTTTTCTGTGCCCAAAGGCTTCAAGACGTTGATGCTCAAGAGTCAGGCTCACGAGGATTTATTACACGTACACCTAACGTTTTCAGGACTAACATCAGACACAGCATGTGAGAACCTGTCGCGCGAGGGGGGCGAGGAGTGCGCGGGCGCGGCGGCGGTGCGCTGGGGCACGTGGGGCGCGGCGCGGGCGCTGCGCGCGTCGCTGCGCGCGCGCCGCCTGCACGTCGTGCTGCTGCACGCGCCCGACCTCTCCGCCTCCGAGGTGTACGCGCCCCCAGCCCAGCTCACACCGCCCAGCCAGCCTGCTAGGTGCGATAAACTACTCTAGGGCATATTATACAACAAATTTGCAGTGGAGTTTCAGTGTTCGAAATTATTATTGAAGTTCAATACAACGGACCGGTGCACTTTGGGTGGTGACTTTGTTCTATATTTTATCACATTATGACTCGTATAAAGGCGATCATTAGTCATTATAGTCACTTTCATACCTCAGAATAATTTTTAAAGAATGTCCATAACCACTCAACAATTTTTCCACCTATCTGTTTGAAAAGTAGGTAGGTACTCAAATGAGGTGCAAATGAGAAGACTGATCTAAAGAACTGGAAAAACTAGGGTACTGTCTTGTCACCTCTTAGTCTGCCGCAACTCTAGGGTTGCCAGGTTCAAAGTCAATTTTCAAAATTGTACCGAAAATCATAATGGAAAAGGTACGAGTACTTGCGGTAAGATTTATCTAGGCAACCTGGCAGCGTTGTGTAAACATTCACTAGTCACATTTCCTTCACCAAAAAAATAGGTCCATAATTTTACGGTCAGATATCGGTCCATAATAGGAATCTCTGCAAAATATTCAAGGTTTTCCGTTCTTAGCATTTCTACTTTTTCTACCAAATACATATTGTCAGTCTACCAAATATTGTTAGTAACAAAAATCTGTTATAATCCCTTTCTTTTCCATTCCAGTCGACCAGAAACGCCGAGCTCCGACGTGAGCACAAACACAGCAAGTTGCGCAGTCACGATGCCGGGCGAGGCCGCCGAGTACAGCGCCAAGGTGCTCCCCACCAGCGCCCTGAAGGTCCTCGAGGACGCCCTCATCGCCCCCTCCCCGAGGGACGCCTACTACTTGAAGATGAAGCAGGACTCCTGGTTCACCAGGTCGCCCTCTTTAAGAGTCGTTCATTGAACCAATATTAGTCTCTACACTGCTGCAATTAAGACTCTCTGTAGTTCCTCAATGTCTAACGAAGAAAATTTTATTTCTAATGCTAGAAACTCGGTGCTATTTAGAAAGTCCACGTGAAATTAAGGGACATTGTCGAACTACTGAGTTATCGCCTTTTTCACCTAGATGTACCTATCACTCGGGCAGTCTCACGTTTTGATTTCCACATTCACTCGCTTTTGTAAGTTAATTTATTGGCAAAAACAGTTAAGTGTTTTATTTAGGCACTCGTCAAATAGGTGTTACAGAAACACTTGTAGTATAATCATACACTTATGTAGGTATATACTGCCAACATTAATATTATCAAAGCAGGTTTTACTTTTATATACTTACTCACATATCTATAAGTTCTTCAGTGTTAACTTTATTTAACTATAAGTTTGTTAATGTTGTATTAACGACCTACTTATCCCTTATCGAAGGCACGGGATAGTGGATGTTTGTGCCAAACTTTGAAGGTATTGAAAGAAATTATGATTTCGCAATACTAGTGGGATAAAAAATGTACCTATGTGTAACAATACCTTCTTCCCACGATTTTTACGACGGTGATGGAATTTCTATCACAAGCTTATTTTACGAACAAGTTGCAATTGTTTTCAAAAATGTAGCAGCTTTTGTTTTTTGTGTGAGAATTGTAAATACTTCTAGCTCACGTGCCAATTGTGTTTGAATCGGATGATTTTTTAAAGTTTCGTTTGAATCGAATTTGTTTTTTGTACTATAATAATAAATATCAGGCATTGTGTTAAAATGTAAACCTACAAAATGCTAACTTTAGTTACTTGTGTTGTAAGTTATCTATTGTCAGGTTTATTCGTTTCTAGCCTAAGATTTTATTATGTTACTCTTACTAATAGAAAAGGAAATTAATTATGAAAATCTGCAGTTATTCAACTGTCAACAACTTACTGTAGCATGGCAGCCCTATCGACTTTATACTCTACTGTTTATGTCTTAGGCGCTATTTTAGATTTATTTGCTACAGATCCAGTGAAGCGCTCCAGATAGAAAAGTTTTAAATGTTCAGTCTAGAATTGTGTAATTATTCAAAGATTATCCCATCGTGATAAAATCTACGAAACGGAAAATCATGTTCACGTTAATAATGTAAATAATTTGTACGTTGTATAATAAACATTTCTCAATAACATAAATTTCTTATTTCACTAAAACTTCCTTGACACATCATAGATAAACTGAATAGATTAACACAAATAGAAACTTTTCAGTAACTGCTTGTTTCGCTAAAATTAAAAAAAAAAACGTACTAAAGTTCTGTAATTCTGGAAATTTTATCCCTTAGTAATGAAGAAATGTTCATACAACTTGTAAAGATCTATATAAACAGATCTACAGGGTGAAATTGACATCATCTCCATCCTTTTAAACTAAGAGTCTACCCATCAAACTGAACAACTTTTACTATGGGAGCAAACATTTGAGTCGAGTAGGCATTGCAGTTTAGTATGGAACAGCTGATTTTTTAGTTGCTCCGATCGGTTTGCGCCCATAGTAAAAATTGTTCAGTTTGATGGGTAGACTCTTAGTTTAAAAGGAAGCTAATGATATCAATTTCACCCTGTATATAGCGCATTTACTGTCATGTCTTCAGCAGGTAGTTCAGCAGTTACATAATTTAAATAGGTTTGCTAGGGCTTGCTGCCCATACGATAAGAAGTATAGGTTTGAAGCTAAAATAATAAATAATGTACGTGGTGCACACTGAAAGTTTCAGGACAATAAAAAGTGTATAGAAGTAGGAGGTTGGGAATACTTTTAATATTTTTAGAAGTGGCCTCCATTCCATTTTATGTATCGTCCCGTTCAATGGAACCTCTGTGAGAACCAGTGGACCCCCTCTGCTTTACTATGAAATTATTGAAATCGGTTAAATTATGGGGTATTCATCTAGTAAAAAGCTTCCCTACGCCTTAATATTCGTGTAGGATCTTTTGCACTTGACTCATATCAATGCTGAAGCTTGCCTGAATCTGCTGGTAGGTCACTCTCTTATCAGCCTCTCTCATGAGCTGCACAGCATTGACGTTTTCTTCAGTGGTCGCCATTGAACGACATCTCCCAGGTAGATCATCACTGAGATTGCTCCAATCATGCCTAAACTCATTTAACCAGTTGTAAACAAGTGTCAAGGGAAAGGGCTTCATCATGAAATACCTATCGAAGTTTATCATTAACTTTTTTAAGGACCACCACGAAAATCGTAATAAATTGGGGAGAAACATTTTTCCTTGCTAAATTCGTTTTGCCTCGCGGCACACTCTTTTTAAATTGCCGCCAAATCGTTAAAACAAATGACAATCGAATAAAATTTTCGGTTATAGGTTGATAAAGAGTTTCTTATTCGTAATAAAATAAATTTTTCATTGGCATTGTCACTAACTGGTACGTTCCTGAAACTTTCAGTGTGCCCTACGTATTTACAAACATAAATAACGGGTGTATTACAAAAACATTAAATTCCTTGACATATCAAGGTTCTCTGTTATCTGGTCACTCGTCTAGTTAATAGCACTCGGGTTCTTTGACTATCATGTTGCGGAAAGCCAACCAGACCTGGTAGTTGTCAACGCAAACCAGGACTCCTCCCTTGGAACTGTAGTCCTCTTTATCCAGGTTGCTGGTACACACCCAGTGCTGGGTTCGACCAGAACCTAGAAGGTTCAACATTTCTTTAATTTAAGTAATGGTGCAGATAAGGTATCAAGGAAATAAAGAAACCATGGACCAAACATGGAATCAAGTGAACAGTGAACACATAATCAACAACTGGACTGGACAACAAATGTTTTGATAAGTAGCTTTTTCAAAATAGTGAATTATTTCAAACATTATTGATTTTTAAACATGTCACAGCCATGTTGTGCTATTTCGAATCAAATTAAAGATTGAAAAATTCGATCTTGGGCGGGATTCGAACCCGCACACTTCCAAACCAAACCTTTGCTCAGAGACCGAAGATTGGATAACGCACTTCCCCGGTTTGGATGAGTGCGGGTTCGAATCCCGCCCGAGACTAAATTTTTCGATTTTTTTTTTGATAGTGAATTATATTTTCAAAAAGATCTTTTTTGGGGGTTCTAGCAACTTCAGCCTTCAAAATACTACAATAACGTAACTACGACAGTAATTCATAATCCGCCTCTTATACCCACCCACATCCGCAATACAGAATAAATATCCTACCAGAAAACAGCTTCATGCAAGCTCGCGGCGGCGGCGGCCAGTAAACACCCCTACATGTAGGTTAGTCCACCACGCATGCCAAAATCTCTTCATCATCATCTCAGACAATAGACGTCCACTGCTGGACATAGGCCTCCCCCAAGGATCGCCAAAACGACCGTTCCTGCGCTGCCCTCATCCAACGGGTTCACGAAGACTTCACCAGGTCGTCTCTCTTTAAAAGTGGTGGGATAATCCCCGATTTTTCTGATTAGGCTACTTGCTGTATCATACTTGAACACTGTATTAACAAAGCTGCAAAAAATCAGAGATAAATATACAGAACCTCGTTTCTGATGGAGAACCAATGTATCATCTTACTGGCTGGAAAAAGTGTTAAGTTTGTATCTATGATTTATTATGATTTGTTAGCTGTGGTGGTATTGTCTAAAATGGAAGATGGTTTTGTTTTGAACGTAAAATGTAGAAATGAAGAAAATAAAAGTTTAAGTTGATAAAATATTTTTATTAAACGAAGCACCTCACCAATAGTGGTAGCAGAGCGTGGTTTACTGAAATTTATACCTGCGGGAAAATAAGATTAATTAGGATTAAAAAGACGAAAGATGGCGGAAGCAATAAAAGCGAATATAAAACAGTTCGACGGAACAAATTTTTCAACGTGGTTATTTCGAATTAAAAGCTGGTTAAATGAAAATGATTGTCTGGGGGCAATCGAAGACAAATTGTTTGCAAGCCTTCCGGAAAACAAGAAGTTGGAGGTGAAAGCAAAAAATATCGTAATTAGTGGAATAGCAGATACACATTTAGAATATATTAAAAATGAAGACACAGCATATAGAATGATACAAAATTTAGAAGCGAATTTTACTAAGAAAAGCACAAGGGGAAAAATTTATCTAAGACGGAATTTGAGTGAGATGAGATTTGATGAACGAACCTCCATGATGAAACACCTTATAGAAATGGAGGAGATTTTTTCACAGCTTAAAGATGCTGGGTCTACACTCACAGAAGAAGAAAAGGTCAATTATGTGTTGCTGTCGATGCCTAAAACGTACGAAATGGTCGTAACAACTCTAGAAATGATAGAAAACTTGAAGTTGGATTTTGTAAAGGATAGACTTCTTGGAGAAGAAGAGAAACGTCAAAAGGATAATCGGAACTATGGCGGACTGGACAAAGCTGCCTTTCTATGTTATAAATGTAACTTACCCGGACATAAACAATTTGAATGTAAGCGTCAACCATCAGGAAGAGGAGTTCGAGGAGGATTTTCAGGTCGAGGCCACCAGATATCATCTAGAGGATATGGAGATAATAATCAAGGATTTATGAGAGGAACAGGGTCACCATCTAGAGGATACGGTGATGATAATCAAGGATTTATAAGAGGAACAGGGTCGTCAGGATACCAAGGACAATCGAGAGGAAGGTATGCCGCCGGAGCGAGACGAG